>CASBWL010000148.1:0-567386 GCA_949130495.1 Sambucus nigra | reverse complement strand
CTTTGTTACAACTTTTTTTAAATTCCAAGTGTGATGCTAAGGGCAACCATAGAACTTTTGCCTAACATCACATGTATAGTATTTAAACAGGGCCGGTCCTAAGATTGGGAGTGCCCTGTGCGAAAATCAATTTAGAGCGCTTCTAAAATAATATTGTATAAAAATATTAAATACCTAAAATGGGCCCCTAAAAATGAAACTTATTTTTTAGGGGCCCATCTTAGTTGGGTGAGATTTTTGGATAGTTGAATCATTCTTTGTATAGATTGTTTTTGGGTGGGTGAGATTTTTGGATAGTTGAATCATTCTTTGTATAGATTGTTTTTCGGTAGTTAAAAAAATAGCCCCTAAAAAATTGAACTTATTTTAAAAATTGACATTTTTGATAAACATAAAATATTTTTGGACCCTTAAAATATACATATATAGGTGCATATTCTAAAATGAGCCCCTAAAAATTGAACTTATTTTAAAAATTGATATTTTTAATATACATAAAATATTTTTGAATCCTTAAACTATACATATATATATGCATACTCTAAAATGGGCCCTGTGCCATTGCCCATTTGGCACATGGCCAGGGCCGACCATGTATTTAAACATGATTAACTATATTTCTAAGCATCGTTACACTCCTAGCTAGAAATTATTGGTTGCTTCTAGCATAAATTTTTTTCAAAGGAAAACAACCACCACTTGTGATTAATAATTAAATTGGTTTGCTAAGTCATTTATTTTTCATGTATTTAAAGATTTTATTATTCCAAGACTGGCTCATATATTAGTGAAATAATATTTTTCAATTGCATTGAATTTTTATGTACTCCTTTTGTCTTAAATTAAGGGTAATATATTTTTTTGGCATGTCTCAAACTAAGAGTCCACTTTCTACTTTAAGAGTATATTAATGAACTAAATTCAAGGATAGTAACTAGGTTTTGATCTTATTATTTATTTTTACACTATGACATGTTGATATAAATGTGTCACATTTATATTTCAGACCAAAAGGGCGGAGCAGGTACCTAAAACATTCTCAATCTATAACCCATTATCTGTATTTTTGACTCTCTTGTTAAACACATAGATTACATGCCTTCACTAGGTGTCTACGGTGGCCTACCCTTCTCGTGTCTATTTTTTGTAAAATAGACTGAAGACTCCACTAATTTCAAAGAGAAAGAGGAGTTGACCATTCCTCACCGCTAATGACCCTTATCCTTTATATTTTGTCCCAAAGAGGGATGTGTGTGTGTGTGTGGGGGGGGGGGGGGGGGGGGGGGGGGGAGAGATGTGCATCGCCTTGTATTTAGGTTATCACATAGACGACTCCAATGGAGATATTCTTTTATTAAATGGACCGAACTCAATTTAATGTAGATATCTATTTATTTTACCTTGTTATTCATGCACATTCCTGTATATTCTATTATGTACTATCTATTCTTATTCTTTTTTACATACCCGACTAGGTAGAAAAACATTGGTACTGCATGCTACCTCAAGATTACACCCTAGGTGTCCATTGAACCTTGTTTGTGATATATATGCCAGGATACGTAATAATCTCAAAATAAAATGTCTCTTATCAAAAATTAAAAGACTTTCCAAAATACTCCCACTACTTCATCGCATAGCATTTGTATATCATTGCATACCCCCATTACCCTAGAATGCCTAGTTATAGGATTTGGGTATAACCAACATGGGTCCTTAGCAATAGATTCCACTCTTCTTGGTCTTGTACCCTCGACGTATATAAAGTGGTATATTCTCGGTTAAAATCAATCACATACCACAAGTATATCGAGTCAGCTCTCCCACGTACTCTCCCCATATGGTATATCGTGAGGTTTGGTTCATTTACATGCGGGTATATCAAAATGATCCTCTCGCACGCACCCCTTAGGTTCGCCCCAGGTTTTCCTGTTAGTCGGTTTTTTCCTCGTACATATGTTGTTATGCCCTTTTTTTTTTTACCTATTATGCATTTTTTATCATCCACATATTTAAACAAGCTAAAACTTAAAGTTGGTTGATTAAAACTTGGGTAAATTTTTTATCATAGTATTTTTGGTGTACAAAGATAATTTTCTAAGGATGTACATTTCAGTACGCAATACTCACTCTCAGGCTCCGGGAAAGATTATTATGCCCACCAGGATAAAGCCTAATGTCATCAGTAATCCTTAGCCCGACTACAACTTAGGGGTGAATGTTATTACCACGGAATGTGGATCTCAAGTCCCATCTCTCTTTATCCATCAACTCAACAGGAGGAGCAGTATACACTACACCAAAAACAACAATCTGGCACTATTTAAAACTGTGCCGGATCAAATCGGGCACGGTTTAAAACTGTGTCAGATCAAATCTGGCACGATTTTGAACTGTTCAAGAACCAGGTGTTCCAAAATTATCATTTTTTTTCGCACGATTTAAAAGTGTGCCAGATTTAAAACTGTGGCAGAATTTAATATTTTTGGCACACTTTAAAACTGTGTGTCAGGTTGAGTACCTTTTGGTTCACTTTTGGCAGAGTTCAAAATCGTGCCAAAATTTTATACACTTTTGTCACGGTTTTGAATTTCGCCAAATTTTTCGATCAAAGAAAAAAAATAATTATAAATAATATTACCCAAAAAAATCAGCAACATTTTCACTATTTTTCGTACCTGTTTTAGAATAATAAAAATTCAATAATAATATAAAACCAAGATGGCAAAAATAGTACAACAAAAATACAAATAGTTCGCAACAACACTAATACACATCCAGACAATAAGTCCACTAAAAATTAATGGCTCAAATTCTATTAATAGAAAATTCATGTCAATACATTTGAAATGCATCTCAATACATGAGGAAATTTCAATTTAATCTCAATTCATGTCAATACATATGAAATTCATCTCAAATTTCGCGGCTTCTCTTCAAGTGGCACTAATGTGTTTAACTCCTCATTCATCAAGCAGCACTGGTTCGCCTCTACATGCACAACCATCGAACTTCCAATGAGTTCCGACCTATAAAACAAACAAACAAAAAAGAGTAATTAATTCTTATCATTTGACAAAATTGAAGGCCAACAATTTAATAGAGACTAAGATATATTCTTTCAATCGCACAAGATCTGAAATCTAGTGCACATTGCAAAATGCTATGGACATTGCTAGCTATATATATATACCAACGTATGCTCGTGACTGTGCTAATGACAACAAATGAGACCTATGCCATCCTTTGTGTTGGCCTAAAAAAATATACCAATTTAATACAAATAGGATTATAAAAAAGGAAATGAAAAATACAAATAAGATACATAAAGAAATTTAGCTCGGCTAAAGGCAGACAACAAAGTTAAGATATATTAATTAATGCATGAAATTAATTTTCCAACACAATGGACCTTTTAAATAGGTTTACAAACTTCATCCGTTTCAAGGAGATAACTGGAAATGCATTGGATACCATAATATATAACAAACAAGGTGTAAACTCGCGCGATGCACAGGCAAGCTAATTAATTGTGATAGCAATTTTGCATACCCGAGAAGAAAAATCATGTCAATCATAGCTCAACGAAAATTAAAAGAAAAATTATACAAAAGCTCGTGTTACACACTTTATTTGTTAGTTTAGTGGTTTAGTTTAGTTTAGAGTTTTAGAGTTTAAAGATGCACAAACACTTTATTTTTAGTATACCTGTTACTGCTCTGCCCAACCCTCTCTCAGTTAACATGCTTATGCTTTTCCACGATTGGCTTCATTTTCTTGCTATAGCTTGGAGATATATTCGTTGGCGTTCACATAACTGCTTATGCCTTGCTCAGCACCACTCCATTTGGGACTGTGATTCGACTTTGCCCTTCTTTATTCACTGTTGGTCTCAGTCCGTTGTATGTAACATCCATTAAGCTTGACTCATATGATACATATTGTTTCGGATCTCTAGAGAAATGGAGTGTTTTTAGTGTCAATTTGAAAATCAGTTTCAAGAAAATAAAACTCTTTTCTTTGATCGACTGCAGTAGAAATGTTAAAGAGAAACCTAAGATCAGAGAAATCTGATTTTATATTCTAGAGAGAAAGAGGACCAAAGAAGCATAAATTGAAACAGTTTGTGTCAACAATAATAGAATCAAAAGTTAGTACTCCATTTAGTACTGAACATATATAAATATGAATAGAAACAATAAGGAACCTGTGAAGCTAGATGGTGATCAAATCGCCGAACTTCGTGAAATATTTCGGTCATTCATTCGCAACAATGACGATAGCCTTACATAACTCAAGCTAGGCTCCATACTATGCTCCCTTGGCCTAAATCCAAGCCCGGACCAGCTCGACACCTTAATCCAAAAGGCCGACACAAATAGCAATGGTTCAAGCGTAAATACGAACACAAAAATGAAAAGAAGAAAATAATGTTGGTGTTACTCCATATTTGATCCATGCTTCAAAATGAAAATTGAATAAACCATCTAGTTAATAAGAAAATTCAATTGAAATGTGTGTTGAATGACGAAAATAGATATAGAAGTTAATAAGAAAAGGCAGAGGAAAAGATGTTTCGTCTCACCCGAAATCTCCCACTTCTTGAAATTCACCAACCATGTGTCTGAACCAGTCTATGAAGGTAAAACTTGGTCCACCCAAACATGAAATTGTTTCCCATGTTAGTCTTTGTAACATATTCTCAATTCGTTAATGCAATCATGTAAATCTCGTTCAAAATTGGATGGATGAATGAAAACACCAGATGGACACTGAAAAGGCATAATAATATCAATTATAGTAACTAAAGTGTTAATTAAAGGGGAAAAAAAACACAGGCCAAGGGACATACCAGAAGCAATACTGTCAAAAGCTCACAACTCTATCAGGAAAAAAAATATAATCATGTAAAGCGGTAGGCTTAAACTTGAAAGGAGATAGTAAATAAATGATAGCTTCATGTTTTTATGGCTTTTTTTACGTTGCCTTCTGAGATGTTATAAAAATAGACTTACCGCCCTTCCAGTAGCCATACATTCAACACCGTTAAAAAGTATTCCTACACAGGGAACGAGATGTATGCCTAATTACATTTTATTGGCTTTTCATAACGAAAATGGAAAGTCCATCACATAGTAGGGGTATGTCTAATTAATGAACATGTAGGGGGTATGTATAAATACATAATTATATTAGGAGTAAAGTAAAAAAATTCAAAGAATATGACAAGCAGTCCACTTTTAAAACAAAATAAAGTGAGTATTAAATGAATGAAGTTGGAATTAAACATGGGAAAATGAGTAATAAACCAACATTAATAACTATAATTAATTACTTGCTATATCTATATACCTCATAACTTTTCATCTTCACTTTAAAACATATAGCCACATCAAAACGTATATAGTAGAAGTATGTATATAGTACATAGTAAAAACAGAGCATCCGAACATCAACATATTCAACACATTTAATACATTCTACCAACCATCATTGTTATACATTAAATAAATTTCGCTCCTTTTAATATGTCTCGTCTAGCCCCTTCTCTCGGTACCTCAAGAAATCCCTCTAAGAAGAACTAGTAATAACTCCAAATATGAGAAGGGGGAAGTGGGAAGTGGGAAGAACTAGTACTAACTCCGAATACAAGACGTTGGTCTCTAAACACTAATGATTATGGAAGAAGAGCCTGCTTAATTTGAATGACTTGACTTTTAGAACAACTACTTCTTGTGGAAGACATCGGTCTCTAAATAAAAGACGTCACTACTTCTTGTAGCAGACATTAGAACAACTACTGTAGGTTCTCATCAAATCAAAAGCCAAAAACAACACTTTATTACGCTAGATTCAAGAAAATTAGTTCTATTTCTTTACGGTATTCTGATTTTATCAGCAACCAAACAATGATTACCTTGAGCAAAGTCAGTGCAACCAAATTAACAGGCTCCACGATATATTTCACAGTTAATGAAACCTAATTCACATTAAAGAAACCAATTAAGAATACGAGCACATATGTATATGTGTGTATATATTTGCAGATTTGTACCTTAGAGGGAAGTACTTCGAAACAAGGTGGCATAGGTGGAAGAGGATCTTATGGAGAATACTCTTGTCCGCGTCCTTCCTAGCCGTATATGTGTACCTCACAATAAATAAAATGAAAAATTAATAACTAAATGTAAAATTGGAAAATATAGATGTTAGCGTCCAACATAAATTAAACTAACCTTACTTTAAGTGGTCTATAATCGAGTCCCGAATCCTCATTTTACTAAAGCTATAATCATCATCCATGACAAAAATATTTGATGCAAATAAATAAAGTATATGATAATAATATTGTATCCCAACACCACAAAAGAAAATATAATATGAAAACAAGCAAAACAAAGATAGCAGTTATATTGTCAGGAGTGATAATTTCTTTTACACTTGGGACTATAAAACTGGATGCAATAACTAATTAGCACCAAGACAACTATTTTAACGATGTAAGAGCTCCATGCAAATCAAACACAATACCACAAAAGTTACAAAAGTTTACTTAAGTACATCATTCGTCGGTGTCACCAATGGGAGGACAAACGTCTTCGGGTCAATATATAATTCCATTATTACCATCATCTCCCAAGTTCTCGCAATGAGCTTGTTTTCCACCCCCAAACTGGATACTCGGGCACTTTGATGTCATCGAGTAAAACTCGCACTTCATTCTTTCTCAATGTATGGAAGTGAACGGTAGAGATGACTCCTAGTTGCGTTTTCCTCCCATAACCAACAAGTTCCCATGTGAGGGATAGTATTTTTCTTTCAATTAGAGACGTGAAAATTGGAACCTCGAATACAGGGGAGAAGGAGAACATAAAGGAGTTTTAGTGTAGGTGTCATAGATTGAGGTGGTGGTTGGACTTGATCAACAACTAATGTCTCACCATGAAAATGCCACCAGTTATAGTTCATGTCCATACCATATGTCATTAAATGAACGAATATATCATCGATAATAACATATCCTTTCCCATTTCGACAACGTCTACAGGGACATGAATGTTTAGCATTCGAACTATTATTACGCACATAATGCAGAAACTGTAGCACCCCATCTCTATACGTATCGGTCTCGATATTTTTCTCATTTATCCACTCTTTGTTGATTCCCGACGACATCCTGCTAAGTTTAAAGAACACACATTATAATATAAATGCTTACTCTAGATATATTAAGTTTTTATTCAAGTGTAAATATATATACATTTTAGCTCCTATATTTCCTCCATCTTCTCTACAGGGTAAGGGTCATATCCCATTCGAAAATGCATATTTTGTATTGTTCATAATGTCTCATGGCATGTCCTAATCTAAAAAATTTTGCCAGCATCTCCCTACAGTTCTTTAAGTACACAACTTAAATTGGGAGTGTCCATGTGTTACTTAAGTTTTTCAACCAAGAAAATACAAAACACTACATCAATCTAGTATACACCCAAAGAACATAAAGAGATACCATCGAATTTTTCAAAATAGGACATGCATAAACATTATGTACAATACAGACTTTTGCATTTTCAAACTGTCCAAAAATGGGACATTTCAAGAGTTCTCACCACAGTCGTAGTGAGACCTCTTGAATGGGTCTAGGGTTTTTCAACATGTGTAACATTATTATTGAATGTTTAGCATTAATGTCTACTTACTGTTTAAATAGTTTTTTTTTTTTGCTTTTTCTTAAATTTTCAACACAAAATCTCATTTATCATACATTGATAAAAACATAAATGCAAACACCGCCTCTTAAGAATAAATTACGCGAGCGTGGAGTGCCGGTGCAAACAATTTGAAAATTCTCAAAAATATAGGTTACGGGTGAGGAAAGAAATAATATAGCATTATTAGCATATAAATTCATAAATAAAATAGTAATATAGCATATAAATTCTATTGATCATTATTTAATATAGATAAATATAAATCATCTTAACAATCACCAACTCTAAAAATATTTCATCATTCAACAATTTTAAAACACCCTAACAATCGATACTCAGCACCGGTGCCACACATTATACTGATCACATACAACAACTAGCAGATAGTATTAAACCTGACAATCGAACCCACAAAACCAAGTTGTCCAAACTCCCGTATGCCGACCTTTAAACCACCTACTCTGGTTACCCCACCTGTCCAAACCTAAACCACACACCTTCAAACTCCGGCGAACTTAACTCATTACCCAGTCTGGACCACCTTATACCCATATCTATAACCCACAAACCCGAACAACCCCATGCTCGAACCTGTACCCAACCTAAACCCATACTCGAACAACCTATAACCCACAAATCCGAACAACCTTCTAATCCCTATTTAAACCTGGTTTCAAATCCTTTACCCATATATATGACCCCAAACCCATGTACCCTTGCCCTAACCAACTTACACCCCCTTCAACCCAGACCCATTGTGACCCATCTTACGAAACCAAAACCATTAAACCGCATTTTAATATTGAGATTTGAATCTCAAGCTCAATACTATGAACTATCGAATCTCAAATGGAACTTAAGCAGCAGAACTATCTAATATCAAGCAACATACTATGTATTACCTGTGTAAGAGCCTCCAAAGTGATTGAAGTGACGAACATGACGAACGGCAGACCGGAGACTCCTCCAAAGTGACCAAAATGTGAGAGAGAAAGAGCCGAGCGGGAGACTCCAAAGTGAGAGGGATGAGTGAGCGGGAGACTCAGAGTGACTAAGTGTAATTTTTTTATGGCATTTTATATTTTAGTCCAGTGTACTCAATTTTGGCACTGTTTTAAAGTGTGCCAAATTGTCATTAAACCGTAAATTGTTGTTTTTGGTGTAATGACAACCAATCCTTGGGAGCCTAGTCAATAGACATCTAGATCATGTAGGGCCCACACAAACACACATGGATATTATTGTTTACATGCTTCGATCTTTGAAATCCACCAGTGGAGACCTTTTGGTGGGTAGCTTGTACCAATTGATGTACCTAGTTTTCTGAGAAAATTTAGATCTCCTTTTATTAGACATCATTCATAAGCATGAGAACCTCTTTGAACATTAGGAGATAATGTATGATGAAGCACAAGAAGTCGCATGATACATAAGGGGACCTCGGAGTAGAAATTCATCCCTACTAGGTGGGGAGAATAATTTGAAACAAAAGACAACCAAGGCTCTTGGTCATGGTCATCTCCAAATAATTCAACAACCGAACAATCATCCGAAGAAGACCTTACAGTACACCAAAATGGGTAAATTGTCAACCTTCCAGCTCTTAGCCATGTCACGGTCAATGACAATGACAACAAACACGCGTTTTGTGTCATGGTCATTGACCATGACAAGGCCGTGACAAAAACTTGTCACGGTCAATGATCGTGACACGACCGTGACAAATGTCGCGGTAAAAAAAACCTTTCCCTTCTTTTTTCCCCCGCCGTTTCTTCCCTCCTTTTTCTCTCTCTCTCTCTACATTGCGTTCGCTCTCTCTCTCTTCCATTTATATATATATATATATATATATATATATATATATGTGTGTGTGTGTGTGTGTGTATATATGTGTGTGTATGTGTGTGTGTGTGTGTGCGTGTGTGGTGGGTGGGGGTGGGGCAGGGAGGGGTGGGGAGGGGGGCAGGGGGGTTATGCGTGTGTGTGTGTGCATGTGTATGTGTGCGTGTGTGGGGGTGGGGGTGGGGCAGGGTGGGGGTAGGGGGTAGGGGGTGGGGCATGGGGTAGGGTGGGGTGGGGGCTGTGCGTGTATGTGTGTGTGTGTATGTGTGTGTGTGCGTGTGTGGTGGGTGTGTGGTGGGTGGGGGTGGAGAGGGGGGTATATATGTGTATGTGCGCGTGTGTGTATATGTGTGTGTAGTGTGCGTGTTTGTGCGTAATGTCCCTTGTAAATGAATTGATTGATTGTCCCTCATTGTAAATTAGTAAATTAATATATGATTAATTATGAAAGTATGATTGCCCCTCATTGTAAATTAGTAAATTAATAATTGTATACTTTAATTGTTAGTTTAATTGATGAAAATAATTAATTGAGTAGATGAATTAGAAGGAGTACGGGATACACATTTGTTGTTGACATTACTATTAGATTATACTAGATCGATGTTGTGTTGGTTAATTTTAAAAGTGGCATGACCACTGGATTATTGTCCATATGGGGGTGGGATTTTCAACTTTGTTTTAAAATTACTTTGTATATCGAACTATATATATATAGTATGATAATTAAATGAAACATACTTGAAATTACATATAGTGTGCATAGATACTAGCCTTATAGTTCTTATGCGTACGCATTCAATAGCCCTTAGACCCGTTCGAGAGTCATTACCCCTGTAATGAGATCTCTCGAATTGTCCCGTTTGAACAGTTTGGGACTGCATAATTTCTATATAATATTCTTATGGCTTAAAGTTGTTACTTTTGGAAAAAAGTTCTGATGTTGTATCCTACTGTACTCTGGGTACATACTAGATTAACAAGTGTGACTGTTATTTTAAATGATCAATTGAAATAACACTCACACTTGCCAATCTACGTCGTGTACTTGGAGAACTACGGGGATATGTTGCCGAATTTTTTTCAAATTGTAACAATGTGCATGATCTGTTAAGTATATTACAGAAAAGTGTACGAGGAAAGTACAAATGTACAGAACTCGGGCATTGCATACAAGGCTCTTACTTTCTTTCGAGCGAGCGCAAAAGATAAAAACCTCGTTGAAGCTGAAATGAATTACTATGGTGTAATTCGAAATATATTTGAATTGGATTATATAAGATTCAAAGAGGTTGTATTTTATTGTGACTGAGTAAGAGTTGAGGATATAAATGCTTGTAAAGTTGATCCTGTCACCAATTTGATCATGGTTGAATTTTCCAAGTTGAAGAGAAATGACCACGTGAGCGATGAGCCATTTGTTTGTGCATTTCAAAAGGTTAACCAAGTGTTTTACTCGGAGTATATCAACAACGAGCCGTGGTCAATTGTCCAACACGCGCCAAAGTGTCTAAATAGTAGTGTGGATGACTTGATTGCTCCTACCGAATATCAATCCATTTTTTATGATAACCCGAATTTCAAACAATTTTTCAATTTGTAATAAATATTCCAATTTGTACCGAAATATTCCAATGCGTTTGGACAGTTTGGGAGTGCATAATTTTTGTATAATATTCTTAGTGACTTAAAGTTGTTACTTTTGGAGGAATTTTCTATTATAAATTGAATTTGAAATTTAAGTTTGTTTATACTAATCCATGAATATACACTTCTTACCTTTAATAGATGATTAGTACATAGTTATTTGGGGTGTCCTATTTGTGGAGAGGAGACTTAATCTCTTCATCTATCCTTTATATCTGAACACTAAGAAATGCCATAATCCTATGGAGTGATGCTCTGCAAATTCCTTCCAACCGTTGTGTAGACAAACATCACCATTTGAAGTTGTCAATTACACTTTCCATACCCCACCACTTGGAACTTCTAGCAAAACATGGAAAAATATGGAAAGTGGAATTGACAACTTCAACTGGTGATGTTTGGATACACAACGGTTGGAAGGAATTTGTAGAGCATAACTCCATAGGATTATGGAATTTCTTAGTGTTCAGATATGAAGTGAATTATATTTGACACGATTCCCCGGGGTACATTAGTTGGAAGGAGGTGCCATATGAGCTCAAGTTAGCTGTTTGGGTGGCACTACAGGTAATGTATTTATATTTATATTTATATGAATATTTAAATTTCAATTTCGATTTCGATTACGATTTTTATGAATATTTGCTTGTTGGGTGGCACTACACTCTTGTGAAGTGTCTTGCAGTGGCTGATTCTTATAATGGAGCTGGAACTGGAAATTGGAGCTGGATTTTCTCAAAAGTTGTCCTCTCTAGAGGTTCTTATCTTTGAGGTACGTCAAGGGTTCATAACATCACTTCCCGCTAAATAGTTTGTAGATTTGAGATAATTGATGGTGATGTTGTTTCTTCTTATATTAGGGTTTTTCATTTTGTTGTGAACAAATCGGGACATCGTGGTTGGAATGATATGTACATGATTGTTTGAGATCACACCTAAAGACAATCGAAATTACGAGAGGATTGGGGTCGAACAATGGAGTTGAACAGTTGAGGTACTTTGTGGAGAATGCCAAAGTTTTAAACAGGTATGGGATTGTTTCTATTTTGAATGTATATTTGCACTATCTCTATTTTATCTGGATATATAATGTTTGAACAGGTACAACGTTGCTATAACAGGTACATATATACTGCTGGATAGTGGCAGTGGCCATACTGCCCAACATATTTTTTTTCAATTCTGCCCAGAATTGTCACAGTCATTGATCGTGACAAGTCCTTGACAAAAAGAGTTGTCACGGACTTGTCACGGTCAATGACTGTGATAATTTTTTAACATTGTCACGGTCCTTAACCGTGACAAAACTTATCACGGTCAAGGACCGTGACAATTCTAACGAACAAAAAAAGTTGTCTCGCCCAGAATTGTCACAGTCATTGACCTTGACAAGTTGAAGTTGTCAAGGTTAATGATCGTGACAATTCGGAAGATTTGGTGTAGTGTTATATTCCACTTTGATGACCTGATTGTCTCCCCACCTGGAGAAGATGATGTTATATTTGTACTCTGAACTTCAACGAAATCTTTGGACAAATTTCTCACCCCTTATTGGGAGTTCGTAGAAGTCAATCATCTCACTCGATTTGAAAGGTTATACAAAGACCCAATCCTTAACCTCATTCCCTCTGGGAAAAAAGTCAAAAACAAAGGAAAATAGGTGCTTGAAGAAGATCCGTTGTGAGAAGTCAAAGAAAATCGAGTTTCAGATAAGTTTAAGAAGACACAAGCCAATATCATTATATGGGGACTCCTCAGGTCCTCCCACACGCATATATATTTAATTCCGAAATAGTTCTCTCAAAAGGTGATGCACATCTCCTCCAGTCCCAAAAAGCTCATGGAAATAGTCAAAATCATGATTTTTGAAAAAAGTATACCATCTGCCAATATGAGTTTCCCAAGATAGGACCATGTCATAATATGGACCTAAATATTACTGTGAATGTCCAAGGACAAAGTATGCTCATGGTACTCATTGATAATGTATCCTCCCTGAACGTATGCCCACTAAGAACGACCAAATTCTCAGGATGTAAGCATGAAGATCTCACGCCCACTACTCAGGAGAGCCTATAATAAACACTTGAAGAGAAGTAATAGGTTCCATAAAACTTAGTTTCAACACCAATCCACTAGAATAGCCTCACCGAGTTCCACGTAATTAACATACCCTCTTTTGGAATAAAAGTGGATTCATGATATCGGGGGTGCTTCTTCGTTATTACATCAAAAACTAAAATTGTTCCATGGGGGAAATTTCATCACTATATCCGAAGATGCTAACTTGCTCAAAAGGGAAGAACCCAATAACCTAGTCATATAGATCCAACACGAGAATAAAGATATTTGCATTAGTGGTTGTCAGTTAGACCCACCTCTACAGGCCATTTCAGCTAACATTAATGAATAAATCCCACCACTGTACTCTGAATATGGCTCCTATAATGTCACCCACAAGATAAAAAAAAAAATTCCTACCAGGGATGAAACTTGCAAAAACCAGTAAGGGATCAATGAGCCTATTAAGATACCTCAGTAGTCAAACACCCAGGGACTAGGATAAAAGATAAATAGTGATGACCTCATTTCCAAAGCACTCAAGGTTAAGGGACCCAAATTTAAGAAACCAGGGGCTTCACATGCACCTTATCTCTTTAGCCTCAACGGATACTTTGTCAAGGAAGGAAAGGATTTACCTTTTGTTGTTTTCATCGAGGCTTGAGAGGGAGGTGAGTCGTTGAGTACTGTCTATGCTTTGTAAAATCGTATCATAGTGCTCTGTTTGGTTGGACTGTCCGAAGTTTTTCCCTTTGTGATGTTTCTCGTACATCGACGTGTTGTGTTGATTATTATATTTTATCTGCTTATCAGCTAGATGCATGTTTTGGTTAAAAAGATAAAGTTTGGTAAATTGATTTTCCACAACAAAATATTTTAATTTGGTGAACAAGTTTAATTGGGTTTTAATTTGTTTAAAAAGTTTTGATATTTAAAATTGGAAAATTTTAAAATAGACTATTTGTTTGCAATACCGGCCTTGTCTAAGCACACACCGTAGGGGAACCTGGGCTTAGAGTGTTTTATTTAGATCTTGTTCGAGTTAGATAAAAAAAATGTTTCAATATGTTTTATAATTTGGTCATATTCGTATTAGGTAGAAAATTACGAGTTCATGTTATGTCACATATTATTAGCTTCTTGTTAACTAAAAAAGACTTAAGTAATGTTTTCCTTAGTTCGTGTTAGGTAATAAAAAATAGATTTCATATTAATTTTTAGTTAGTTTGTGTTAGGGTGAGATAAAAAAAATATTATGTGTCGTTTTTACTTGGTGATAAGTTAAAAAAAATAAGATTTCATATAAGTTTCAGTTCCTTCATGTAAGGTAAAAAAATATTGTGTTGTATTTTATATGGTTCGGGTTAGGTCAACAAATAAAATTTCTTATCGAGTTGTAATTGGATCTGTTAATATTGGGTAAAACATTAATTATATTAAAATACAATAGCAAAAAGTTCAAATATTTTCTTATTTCGTGAAGTTCACACTTCATTTACGATAGGAGTCCATGTTAGTCATCACTATGGATCAATCTCTTGGGGTTAAACCACTACACCAAAAACAACAATCAAGCACAGTTTAAAACTGTGCCAGATCAAATCTGGCACGATTTTGAACTGTTCTAGAATCAAGTGTTCCAAAATCGTCATTTTTTTTCTAGCACGGTTTAAAAGTGTGCCAAATTTGGCCAAATAGGAACACTTCTGGCACACTTTTAAACCATGCCAGAATTTGATATTTTCTGACACTTTTGGCACAGTTTTGAATTGTGCCAAATTTTTGGATCAAAGAAAATTTGATTATAAACAATATTACCCAAAAAAATCAGCAACATTTCCACTATTTTTCGTACCCGTTTGACCAGAACAAAAATTCAATAATAATACAAAGTCCGCACGGCAAAAATAGTACAACAACAATACAAATAGTGCGTATTAACATAAATACACATCCAGACAATAAGCCAATAAAAATTAATGACTCAAATTCCATTCATAGAAAATCTATCTTAATAAATATGAAATTCATCTCAATACATGATGCAATTTGGACAATCTATATCAAATACAACAATCATGTTCAAATACATCAATTAAATGGTCGTTGATTAGGCATGCGATCTGCATGAAGTGTATGACGATGGTGCCCACAAGGCTTTCAATTTATAAATTCCCATAGATATTTGTCGAATGATTCAAATTTCTCTGAATCTGCACATAAAATTAAACAATGGCGAAGATCATCATGAATGCAACCTAGTTGGAATCTCTACTTCAAAACTCCAGAAATATACATAATATTACTCAAATTTTATTGAATGAAATGTTATACATAATGATCCAAAAAGATTTAGATAAGCATTAGAGGTAAATACCTATCAAATACCTATCAAATATACACATTCTATAAGGTATTTACGTACATTAAATATGCATTACATGCTACCATCCATGACAACATCGTTAATGCCTAATTGGTTACTCTGTGCTGCAAGCATAGTTGATGCAATGACCAAAAGAGAATATATCACATTGCACTTCAATGAACCTTTCTTTTTTGGTTCTTACTATTACCATACATAAAAGAAATGCATTAAAAAAATTTAGTATAGAGTAACACCTTTCATCCCTGAAGCACAAACTTTGTTAAGCGTTGTGCAAACAACTCTATTAGATATCCCTACCCCCAACATTGCTTGTCCGGCAGGAGCCTGCCCCAAATTTGCACTCAGAACATTACCAAAGAAAACTTCTTGTACAAGTGAGGGATCAACATTAGCCCTTTTAAGAGCACCTAAAAATTGACATTAAAGTGTAGTTTAAAATACAAAGAACACATAAATTGTTAAGCAACAAACTAAGCCTTATCTATTTTTTCTTGATAAGGTAATTTGAAATTTAATTAAGGGTAAAAGGGTCAATGAAATTAATTCGTTAATTAAAACTCTCTCTTCCATCCCTTTCTTTCCCATTTGGTGAGAAATGTTATGAGAGAATTTTCCTCCAAACTTAGAAAACTTTATCTTCTATTCTTTTGAATTCTCTCCCCTAATAAAACTCCCAAACAAAAGAAACGATACACTTCTCTATCCCAAAAAAACTGCCAAACTACCTTAAACATCTAATTGGGCAACTAATAAAAAGCATGACAAGAACTATGAAATTATATAATCTACAACTTCTGTAATAGATCATTCAAATTTGAAATGAATATAGAAGATGAATGAAGAAGAAGAAATTTAATGAAAGACCAAAAGATAGAAAGAGTTACCATGTTCTCTGTCCTACAGAGTCCAATCCCTTGAGCACCATTATTTCTTGCAGTTAGGGCATCATCAGGTGTGTCAGCATCTGCCATAACCTAAGACAGAACCACACCCTAGTTAATTATAAGAACTCAAGAAAACCATTTCTGGTGTGACAAACACTTCTTACAACCTAATTTGCGACAGTACCTTGAGATTTCTTATTTTGTCAGCGCAAGACATGAACTTTTCAAGATCATGTCTCAAAGCAGGAGGAGACAGATTTTGTTAATCCAAGATGACTTCACCAGTAGACCCGTTGAGTGAAATCCATTCCTCTTCATTAATCACCTTATCTCTAATGACAAGAACCTGCAATTTCATAAAGTATCAAATCCCTATTTTTACTCTGACCCCCTTTGGTTCAGGTGGGTGAAAGGTATGATCTCTTGTTTTTAGTTAAAATGTAGATAAGTGTACACGCTATATTGAGTAATTTAGGACAAAATAGTGGGAACAATTTAACTTTGAACAACTGAAAGTAATTTCACCATTTAACTTTTCAGCAGCGTAAACTTTTTCATCACAAACGAAATTTAACCTAAGACTAATATTTTATCATTCAAAAATTTCAAATTCTACCTTGTTGGCATCGTTCACACGGGTGTCAGCACAACCAGAAACATAACATTTCCCCCACCCACGGGCTATCACAACTGCATGAGATGTCATGCCACCTCTTGCTGTCAATATTCCAGCAACAACATGCATACCACCAATATCCTTTGGACTGGTCTCTGTCCTTACCTTCAACCGTAGCAATCATTGTGACGGGTTCAGTTTCAATTCAATAATTAAAAGGGATCAAGAAAATGGACAAGAAAATGGACCAATTCAATTCAATACGACTATATTTATTACTTGATGGTGATTGATGTTTTATAAAACCCATTTCCCATGCTTATGCAATTTCATGTGCTAAATATGGCCATAATATTTGAAAAATAACAAGTGCAGATAAATCTAAAAATAAAATAATCTTTTTACAAAGAGTACATTATAGTCGTATCCACATAAATGGTTTTAATGACAAAAATGTGATCACATAAATTTGTGAACTCTTGGACAACTATCACAACACAAATTGGTCCAATCTACAACCAAAAACGTAGGATCACAAACAGTTTTAGGAATGAAGTGTGTTGAGAATATAAACCTCTTGTAGGAGATGCAAATATGTACACATGATATATTGATCTTTGGGACCTCTTCATCATTGACAATTGGTGTTGGGTTGGATACTCCCAACTCTAACATGGTATCATAATAGGCTAATGGCCCATGTTGGCCACACCTGCTCCACATCATACAGTATAATTAATCCACGTATTTATCTCAATCACACCACCCATAAGGGGGTTTTTAAAACATAAATATTAAAAAACCATGGCTTCTCTACACTTCTAGCCATTGGTTGGTTGGATAATGCAACACGAACAAAGTGGGCCATAACATAAGTATAGCTTATTTTCTCTCTTTTGCATTTCCCCATGGATGCCATTTCTCTATTTAGGTCATAATAGAACTCAAAATAAATCTTTAATCATTTGAAGGATAACAAAAAAGAAATGTGAACTACATGAGCTTACCAAGATGACACTCTTCCCTTGTGCATGCCATGCTTCAGCATCATCAGTACTGAACACAACTTGCCCTATTGCTGCTCCAGGGGATGCAGGCAAGCCTGTAGCTACCACATTGTCATTGTAAGCAGAAGGATCCTCAAACTATACAAAGAATTGTGCAATCATGTTGTAAAAGACACAACATTCGTGATGAATGTATATATTTATAACAATTATATTATGCATTAATGTTGTTCCTTATTTCCTTCAGAGATAAATGGTCCATTTGGAAAGAAGCAAAAGAAAAAAAGACCACACAATATGAAGTTCGAATTGTTTATTATGCCTATTATAACCATTAGTTTTTCTAAATTAAGAAGCCCATTTTTTACCCAAACTTACTTTGGTAGATAGAAAGATAGATCATTCTGCTATTGGAGCAATTAGCATGCAATTGCAAGCTACCCTTGAAGATTAAGTGGGTCAATTGTCCGACCCCCTGACCTTTTAAAAATTTATTAGATAATGCTAAATTTTAATTATATTTTACAAAATGGGATTAAAAATCAATACAAGCGAAAATTTCCCGCTTTATCTTAGAAGAATAGAAACAAGTGTTAAATTTGATCCCCTTACATTTTAAAAATAGAACCAAAATGTAAAGGTAAATTGTGACATTTGGCTTTAACCCCTTTTTTGTATACCTGGGGATGAAGAAGTTGCTCGAGATGCTGCGGCTCCACCATTGTGTTGCTCAACAAGCTCTTTAAGATCGAAGATGTTAGGTCAGTGTCAAGTTAAAATCCTCTTGCAGATTTCAAGTTTTCTAATTTCGCCTCAAATAACGAGTGTGGAATTCCCATTACCTTCAATAAAAAAATCACAGCTGTTAATAATTCTGAGCAAAAAACCCATAATGTTCATCAAGAAATAACCAACTAATTTGAATTAAGCCCTTGTCATCTTGGCTATCAAATTTTCATAACTATCAATATGAGAAGGAATGAAATACAGAGAATTTTCATAAATTGGGAACTCCCAAGTCCACATAAATATAAATATATTTCACAAAATAATGAAATCGATGGGATTGGGAAGAAACACTCACAACATCTCCAAACCATTTCAATGCCAGGCATTGAAATATAAATTGTAAAATAACAAAGCAGATGGTATAAGAAAACAGATAGTATATAATGTTCAGTGAGTGCTTAATTACATGTGAACTTAAATATACTTCAAGTGAATACATTGCACATGCCACGGATACAAATAACTGCTCTTCAACATAATGGACATAATTAAGAGCCTATATTTTATATAGATAGCAAACAAAAGTTCCCACAGCCCACAATCATCTTGATATTATTATTTAAAAATTGCTCTACAAAATTAGGAACTATTCATTTATCAAGAATGGACATGCTGAGATGTCAATTGTGTTAGGAAAAAAGAACTTCTTCAGTAGTGTATAAGCAGATGATACTAGAGCTTCATACAAAAAAAATCAAGAAACAAGAACAAAAAACATCACTCTGCTGAGAATATAAAAATTGCACATCGCATAAAGTTCTTAACCACTGTATATAAGATTCTGTCACCCCCCCCACCCCACCCCCACTCTTTGCCAACCGTATTTGCGTTGGATATTCTGACTTATATGGTACCAAATAATATTGAGAATAGAAAAAGCTCACAAAAGAAACCAAAAACTTTCACCACACTATTTTGCTTCAGATAGGTTTTAATGAAAACACGTTTTGATTAAAGTTAATATTGATTTGGGGGATAACATAAGAGGAGATACTTAGGCTACAAAGAAAGCCAGAACCCGTGGTCCTCAGGTGAGAGAGAGATAGCCGGAAATAACCCTAGAGGGAACAATCCCAACCAGGACACTGCGTAGCTCTTGTAAATCTGAACTGGGTTCGCCCCCATGTCCGTCCGCCCCTGCCTCCGAACCTTTACTATGTTTCATATACAAATTTCAGTATACCAGTATACAAGATAGAAACCAAAACACAAATAAACATACACAAAGATTACCGGAGTGCCTGCGTGAGAGAGTGGGAGAGATGAAGGTTTGGGTTTGAGGGAGGCCTCAAAAGTGACGAAGTGTAATTTTTTTAGAGCATTTTATATTTTAGTAACCGTACTCAATTTCGGCACACTTTAAAACAGTGCCTGCCAGATTATCATTAAACCGTAACTGTGCCAAATTTTTAATATCAAGGTGTGCCAAATTGTGGTTTTTAATGCAGTGAACCTTTTATAAATTACACGTTCTTATATTAATTGAGAGTTCAAAAGACTACCATGAACCATGAACAATTAGGAAGGAACTTAGAAATTTTTAGGGTCTGAACAAATCTTCACCATAAATGATGATTGGGGGCGAATCTATATTGAAATTTCCAATTGTTTTATTAGCATTATGAAAATTTTGATTTTTTTATTTTTTTTCTTCTGAAACTAAATGATTGGGTTGTCAAAAGTCGGAAACAAAGGAATTAAATCTCACAAGTCCGTGAAATTCAAGATGCGAAAATTCGTGCCTCAGTATTACTATTATCACTAGTGTTGTTATTACTATGAATACAATGTAGAGATTATAAGATATGCCCCCACTTCAATATGGTCACATATTGAAGCCGCCCCCCTTTCTGATAGGAAACATATAAAATTTTATTAATAACAATCAACAGTAGAATGCATGGACCAATAACCCATGTTTACATATTCATAATAGAAAGGTCATAGAAGAGAAAAGAAAGGAAAAACTTTACAAAGATGGAATACAACACAACACAACGCGAGACAGAGGAACAAAAACTCCAGGCCAAAATTATTAACCCATGATACTCCTTGAGCTGAGTGTAAAAACCACATGATGTTAAACTCAAAACTGAAACTGTTTGGATTCCAGGCTATTACAAAAAAAAAAAAAAAATACATGTATAGAAGTTAAGTAAGATGTTCAGAGAGAGAGTTCCACACTAAGTGGATGTTCCTTTTTATAGATATGTAGGGAGGTCAAGAGGAGGATCTGAATGATGGCTAAGGGAGATGAAGAGAAAGGGATAGAGAACAAACTAAAGGACTAAAGGACTCAAATGGGCTATTTATTTGTCATCCGTTAATAAGTGATAGGTTGGAAATTCTTATCAGATTTAAGGGAATCAAGGTCCAAATGGATCAAATGTGTTTTACATACTTTTTAAGTTAGTATAAGATATATAGTTAATGAAATTCATAAAAATATGATTATACCAATCAAATCATTATCAATATCTGACTCATGTAATATTTTGAGTGCATATTATTGGGAGCAAATATGTCAAATCCAACAGTTGATTTATTTAAGTATCATCACAAAAAAATAGATATATAAATATTAATTTTTGAATGCCATAAAACTTCTCTTAATTTACATTGGTGTTGAGTTTAAACAAAACATATATCAAACCATCATTTGAATAAAACTTGGATTGCGATATTGTTGGGAATTGGAAACGACCCAATAGATTTTAGATACAATTACGTACAATTTCTATAATTTCCTAACATTTCATATTTCGAAGCAATCCAATCAGGTCAAATCAAACATTTCCTAAAAACCCACTAAATTCAATAATCAACTAATAATCATGAGATAAAACATCATAAATCTACAAATTAAAAATCAAACCAGTACATCATCCGTGCACGTCGTATAGTGACTTCTCTAGAAAAATAAGAAAAATAAATAACCAATATACTTGGAAACCTGATTTTCATACACCAATTAATAAACTATGATATTATAATTATGCATTCTATCAAGCATTCATTTTGAGGCATCCTATGAAAAAAACTTGTTTCGCAACTTCTGTAAATCTCCAACAATAAAAGGGGGACTCGCGGGAAATTTTACTCTTCTATGAAGTTAAATCTCATCTTTGTACAAATATCTATCCAATCTAATGAGGGTTCTTACATAATTGCAGCCAAGCCAGTAGGTTCTCCTTCATCAGTTCTTGACTCGAGAACCGAGACCAAATTGCGAGGTCTCGCTGAAAAAAAACACGGGTTAAAACATTGTAAATAACCACATTAAGAGGGTGTTGACTAAAAAATTTAAGCTTAAACATATTTAACCAAAGGAACAATTTGGGATGGATTGTTTTCACGTGATTATAAACTATATAGTAAATTGCAAAGTGACTATTTTAAATAAAAAAGAATATATGATTTAATCAAGGGGGCACTTGGCAAATGGTCCCTCCACATTTTCTAATTAATGTTTAGTCAAAGTTATTTTTATTATTCCAAAAAGTACCTCCCTATATAAAACACTCACAAAAACTCACCACTTATTTTAAGCCTTAAATCCTAAAATACCCTCAAACCTAAACCCAAAACGAACAAAAACAATATCTGAAAAAAATTGTCAAAAAAATAGACTAGGGACTTTTTGGAGCATAAAAAATTAGGTGGTCTAAATGTAGAATACACTTACTTCCTAGGGATTAAACAATTATATATCCCTTTAATCATAAATGTATAATATATTGAAAATAATGTAGCCTAAATGTGGCTAAAGTAAATTTGAAATCATTCAATGATGATTTGTATACTTTGCATATTCAAACGAGCTACATAACTTCTCAAAAATAATAAATAAATAAGCAAATAACACACAGTACACAAGATGCACCCGAAAAACAATGAAACAAGGAGAAAAGAGATTACTTAAAACATGGGTGATTACATTGACACTTTTTTGAGTAGCAAGTGCTTTTAACTTGTTTCTCGTAGATAATAATAATAAGCTCCTCAAGTGTTGTTCTTGTTCCTTGGGACTACTCGTCTTTGCCAAAGCTTCTTCAAAAGCAAGCAGATCTTGGTGCGCGTAATGCAAGGAAGGGAGAGCAAAATCTGTGATCATAAAAATTAATTAAGCATCATCCAATAAAAAAACTAAAAATGCATGCAGTTAATAGGCTACTATCAAAACAATCCTTCTAAAATATGTTTTTACCCAAATAAAAGAAAAAAAAGCACCGTTAAAGAATTTTAGAAAACTATCCACAATTAAAGATCGGTTATGAAAATTGTGGAGTTAAATAAGTAAATAAAAGAACAAAAAAAATCTCCCTGAACGCATGAAGATAATTTTATTCCCAATGTAGTTATTTCTACGTTGCGATGTGTCGCACAACCGTGTCATGCTCCTATAGTAGGCACCATAAAAAATTGGAAGCAAATTTTAAACAAACACGAAAACCCAAAGCAAAACACAATACTAAACTTTTCTCTAATAAAAATTCCTTGGAACAAAAATTATCACGATCATATGCTTGCATATACACATTACAAACGTAAAACCCACTCAATGTTGTGGGTCTGAACACACCCCACTTGAATTTTAAAGAGTGTTAAATGTTTAACCCCCCAACCGATACCAACCAGACTTTGAAGCGGGATGTGTGTTAGGGTGGCGTTGGCACCTGCATCCCCCTGTTTAGCTCACATGGGGGAGTCCAAATGTCTCGTTCATGTAGAGGTTTAAGGTTATCCAAAAAAAAGATATTAAAGAATGAAAATCATTTCCACTTGTACAAACTCTTTCAACAATAATAAGATTAGTTTTCCAAAAAAAACCACTTTGGGTCAGTGCCCTGTACTGCGAATGTTGTACCCACTCATTTCTCTATTCCTCTCTTCGGTCCAAGAAGAGTGATAGTCCTGCGGCCACGATATCAAAAAACATGAAAAACAATATCAAAAAACTTATGCGATATTTCAATCGTGCCTTTAGTAAAATAGATGCAATTAAGTCGTGTCATATTACAAGAAATGCAGCGTTAACAACTTATATAAATAATGACAATAAAAAAATCATATAGAAATTCTCACCATAAAGTCTTTGTATCCAAATTATGGGAAGGTATTCTATAATTAGTACATTAATATAGCCATATATAGGACCAATTGGGAAGCTACAAAAAAAACATATAAATATAGAAAATATAGTTTCAAGCCACGTATTTAACACCCTAACAGAAATAGGAATAAGAACACAAAAAATATATAATCGTAATTCTACACTGCACGTGTTATGCACCTCAAGATCCACATTTAGGGCACTAAACAAATACATGGTCTTCAAACTTTAGTATGAGCAAATACTTGGTCTTCAACCGAAGATTTACAGAACGTCTACTTCGGTACATGTGATTAAAAAATAAATATTTTAGAGAAAAATAAGTATGGGCAGTGGTGCGTGTGATCACTGGTATGTAATACCAAGTTAGATCAGGAAATTGAGTTTACATTTACAAAATTAAAAAGAAATAAAATCAATATTTGCAGAGAATATACCAAAAGTAATGTTTGTCAACTGCTTATAGCCACAACCTGTGTTCCGTGCGTGAGGATAATTTCCACGTACAATTTGAAACAGGAAAAAAAATCCATCAATATGAAGAAAGATTCAGCCATATACAGTAGCAATACAAATTCAACAACATACAAAAATACAAAATTTCAGTAGAGATACAAAATGACCCAAACTGAGTTATTCCAATCAATCAATTTAGAATGAAAAAGATCAGAAAAGATGAAACACTATTTTCTAAGCCCCATCAGCATAAAAATTAAAAGATCGACGAGGAGAACAACAAACGTTAAAAATAAATTTGATTTGCAAACCAAAAAGAAACATAAAATATATAGACAATAAGCACTGAAAGGGTAAAAATATATACCAATAATCTATAAACTAAAAACAAAATAAAGGCCCTCATTATCATATCTTGATTTTAGTGCACTGTTTGAATTCAGAAAGAGCTACCAATGCACTCTATAATAATCTAAAACCAACAAAATAAAATCTATGATTAACACAATATAACAAACTACATGCACCAACACAATCGAACAAATTAAATGTATGGATGGTAGTGTTCAAGCTTAAATCTCAACCTCTCCCTTCAGTGTTCATGCCCCTGACATTATATTAACAAAGTCACTCCCCAAGTGCCTTTGTGAATCAGTGCTCGCAAAATGTTTATTTTGATTCAAGGAAATTTGTAAGAAGAAAAATATAATTATTTACACATCGCCACTATGGCATTTCATCAAACAATGAGTATTCACAGCACACATCGTCAATAAAATTTCAATATTAGTTGTTGATAAACTTTTGATGAAATAACAACCATCATAAAATTTCAATAACAGAAGTGCACTGAGGTGTGTTATCAGTCATAACCAACTATTAATATTTGTTTCTTACAATTTACATCCAATGTCAGAGCAAAAAAAAGCATATTTTGATGAAGGAACCGCATCATAGTTTAGCTTCTAAATAGATTCATGGGGACAAATAGAATGTAGTTATAAAGAGTTAATGAGACATCAAAAATAGAAAGAAGTAACTATAGGGAGGATATGGTGATAACATAAAACTGAATTATTGAGACAAATGTAATCTGACTTGCCGGTTCCAAAATGTGCCATTTCTTAATATATATGATCACAATTTCAACGGAATAACTAACTCAGATTTCATGACCATAAACGGGGTTTCTTTCAAAATTGAACTAGAGTTGTAAACATTAAAATATAATATCATCACCACCAGAAACCCAAAAATATAAACCAACCACCAGATGAAATCAATTGATAAGTAATTTGAAAAGTCGGAGGCTTCTCATTAATCAATTGGCATTGCCACTAATTAAAGGACATAACACGTAGGTGATATGTACCCACCACCCCCATCCCCGTCCCTACCCCACGGGGCATAACAATTCAATCATTAAAAGGACACCAACAATTTTAAGAAATCCAAACTGAAATTGAAACAAACTTTGGTATGAACACCCCCCACCCATAATGATCGTTCACACAAACCACCTCAAACACCTCCATCACATATAGAAACAACCATAGTTGTCAAATCGTGAATCGTATCGTGAATCGTTTACCCCCCGAATCGTGAATCGAAACGGTCGAATCAGAACCAAGTGATAATAATGTAGTAAAACGTACGTAAATGGATTTAACATTATAGAATTGGTAATTAAGCATGAAATGACAAAAACTAACCGTAGCACGTGATAATATACCAAAATATATCACAAAAATTAAACATAGCACATGTTCTCATTCATTTTAAGCTTAAAAATGTAAAAAATAGCAAATGACCTTCAAATACAGAAAAAAATAATAACGCATGTTTTTATAACAAAAACGCCTGGTTTTGTAAAAAAAAAAAACAGCAAAAGAACTTCAGATACAGAAAATATAGCAAAAAAAAAATGCATGTTTTTATAAAAAAACAAATGGCTTTATAACCAAAAAAAAAATACAGCAAAAGAAATGAAGCAAATACAACAAAACAAAACAAAACAAATGTTTTTATAAGAAAAAAACATAAACGCATATTTTTATTAAAAAACGAATGGTTTTATAACAAAAAAAAATCAAAACAAAACAACAAAAACAACCGTAACAAGAGAAACAACAAAGAAAATCTCCTATGAAGCACGGACTCGACACGCAATACGTGTTTCGACACGACACGCGACATGCGATACGTGATTTTTCTAAAAACTAGGATACGACACGCTAGGATACGTATAATATATAATATATATTTAAATATATATAAAAGAAATAATACAGATTTTTTTTCATAAAATACATTATTAGAGCATTCTTAACATAAAATTAAGAAAATTGATCATACAAAACAATATTCAAACACACTTTAACATTAAAAATCATAAATAAAACACATTCATCTTAAAATAAAAAACAACCAACGTGTAAAAAATAGGGCAAGATCAGAAGGGAACAAAAGACAGTGGCATTGTTTTTCGTTTCTTTACTTTTTTTTTTGCTATTTTTTTTTTGCTGTTGTTTACCTTATTTTTTTGCTGTTGTTGTATAACATAAAGAGGGAGAAACAATGGAATAACATACCATTGTGTGGGAAGAGGAAACAATAAAGAAAAAAGCAAAGAAAAACAAAGAAAAAAGCAAAGAAAAACAAAGAAACAGGAGGGAGAGAGAGGACACAGCGTGTCCTCAACGTGTCGGGAGCGTGTCCCCAGCGTGTCAAACTAAAAAAAATAGGACACTCTGGGACTCGCGTGTCCCAGCGTATCGGGGACGTGTCGGAGCGTGTCGCGTGCCCGACACGTGTCAAACAAGATTCGTGCCTTTCGGGAGAGTGTCGGTGCTTCATAGAAAATCTCTAACAACATACCTTCGGTCATTTTGAGAGAAACAACAAAGAAAAAACCAAATAAACAACAAAGCGTACCTTCGTTTGAGAGAAGCAGCAACAAGAGGGTTCGTTTGGCTGAAAATCTCTTACGACCCAAGAAAATCTCTCTTTTGGCTAAAATAAGGTTCGTATGGTACAAGAGGCTTTCCGTAAGGTATTGTGTTTGGTTTTTAGTTCTTTTTTGTTTTGTTTTGTAGATAGATGAGCTGAAACAGGTTAGAAAAAAAAAACGTGCCTCTTGTACACGTGCACTGAAACAGGTTAGAAAAAAACCTAGTTTCTAGAATCGTAACAAGGGCCGATTCTCGATTCTGTCTCGTATCGCACTATACTATGCCGAATCGAACGATTTTTTAATTATATCCGATTCTAAACTTGATTCGAATTGTTTTGATATGGAATCAAATTTCTAAACTTGATTCGAATTGTTTTGATATGGAATGGAATGGAATCGAATCGGAAAATTTTGATAACTATGGAAACAACCCTCAACACGGTCCACAAACACCCACGACATCCCCGAAATCCACCCAAATGACACTTAATAGTAAATAGTCCAAAAAGTAATGCCATAAAATCCCCACAACAACAATTCATAAAACTCCATATTTGGAAGGAAGTTATTTTGATAACCAAAATGCACACTTACCCCATATTTTATTCCAAAAGGAATACAAAAATGAAAGAGTCAAATGAGAATCAAGTTATTTAATGAAAAGAGTCAAATATATATTTGTAAAAAAAACATAGTTTAGATGGTTCGATTGATACTTCAGATTGAGAAACTAACATTGAAACAAAGGGGACAATTGATACTTAGGATTGAGTGAGCATCTTAATAATTAACAAAACGTTTAGATGGTCATCTTCATACATTTTGCATAGTAAAAATTGAGGCGGGAGATTGTAATTTTAACAGCATATATTGACAATAGAATGTGTTTATTGATAATGCAACAAACACATATGCTACAATGTGTACCTGAGGAAATCAACAATAAAGACTCAAAAACTAACACATAAAGTTGTGTGTTATCAAAAGTTCAATTATTAAAGAGAATCTAAACTCAATTAAACCAAACAATATAGAAACACTAATAAAAATGCGAAAAAGTAAAGCGCACCATCTGCAATGATGCCTCGCCTTTTGCAACGCTCCTCCCCTCTATGTAAATTAAGAGAAATGATTGAAATGGACCCTATTTTAGGCTTTTATTAGTCATTTTATTTTATTTTATTTTATTATTTGTATTTTTCTTTCTTTTGCTTTGTTATTTAAAGGTAAGGAGTAGTAATGACATTTTTGTAATTAGGGCCTTAACTTGAAGTCTAAGCTATTCCTTCCCTTTAAATACCCTCATGTAAGCCTCATTTGAGGGAGACTTGAATTTTGAAATAGAAAAGAATATTTCTCTCTCTAAAGTGGTGTTTGAATATTTGTAGGATCCTTTTAACGTGTAGTTTGCGTCAAATTGGTATCAGAGCGAGGTCGCTCCACATTGGTGTTTGCTGTATCGGTGTTTATTTTTATCAAAGCGTACACTACTCTTCAATCGGACCAGAAAAGCCTCAAAATTGTAATTTTATATTTCTAGCAGAATGTACCTTTATCGAAAAAAAAAAGTTTGGAAAATGGTAATTTGGCCCATGGTGAGAATTTATTAATTTTGGTACATTAACAAGGAGCAAGGGACTTGGGTTAATGTTGGAAAATTATTTGGACTTGAGGATTAAATTTTGTGAGAGATAACTACATAATTATATTACGATTTAGAGGAGAATAATCTTTATATCAAGTACGGGTAATATTGATGATATATTTACGGGTACTTGGGTCGAATCAAATATTATGTGAGTGATAACTACATAATAAAATACACGATGATAATTGTAATTACAAGTACGGGTAGTTTTCGAGAAATACAACGGGTACTTGGGATTGGATGAATTCCTAATATGATATAGGTAGTGTAAGTACCTAATTTTATATAGGTAGATGATAATGCCTATTGATTGATGATTTATGTGTATGACATACCTAGCTTACTTGCTATCGGGGGAGGTTTACGCGTGAGGCAGTCATATCCTGATGAATCCATGGGATTCTGATTTCTCACTCGAGAACATAGGACTTAGGTCGATTACCATTAGTGAGAACAATGGTGTTGAACGGTCATTTGGGTGCGTAGGTATGTGCGTAGCCCAAAGGCTTAGGACTATGTTCGCCTCCAATGCTTGTGTTTGATATTTGTGGTTCGAGGAATCTTTACCGAACCTATAGTCCCCTATACAGTGACGAGATGTACTGGGACATGATAGCAGAGTAATGCATGCACCGCAGTTGTGCCTCGGGGTGCCGTATTGTATATATATAATTATGTGAATGTATATATATACTTGTGATTATATCTTCTATGTAAATATAGTAGAGTTGTAAGATAATGAAATCTGGATTTAATTAAGTATGATAATACTTAATTACGATAAATAATTAAAGGACTTATCCATGTTGAATCTAAATGGATATACATATACTATTATTATATGTATTACGAGAAAAATACGTGGGACTAAATTGGGCTATGGTTCGTTGATACACTGGGTTGAACTAGTTAATATGGAAACTGTAACTAGGATGGTTTAAAGGTACGTTAGGTGTGCACTCTAGATGAGAGGTGATAATCTCAAGAGAGAGCCCGATAATCTAACATGTATATAATAATTATTGAATTTAGCATTTATATACTTGCTGTTTTCAAAACTATTTTTACATCTGGCTCTTACCCGTTTCCTTGCATATTCTCTTCTCTCTCTCGTATCTTCTATTTTAGGTGCCCAGCCACAAGGACGCCAGCTATAGGGGATTGGTTATTGACGTGCTATGGATGCTATGGAGTTGCAGATTTTGTATTAGACGCTTCATCTCCTTGATTCACATGTTGTAGCTATTTCAGTTAGGTCATGCCGCCCAGGATCATAATTGTTTCACTTCCATTTCAGAGATTGTAATCATTTATGTCAATAATGTGGATATCAGTTTTAATTGATGATAGTGAAATATTTTAATTGAGAGTTAATCCAGTCATATGTATTCTTATTCAATTCTGATGTGATATTGTTTATTATTGCTCCTCTTTGTGGTATTTAATTAGATTATAATGGAAAAGTTTTGACACTAGCTTAATTAATTATTGGGTGAATTAATAAAGAAAAAATATTTTTCGATAGCGATGCTAAAAATGAACCAACTGTATACTCTGATTTAATTGGGTATAGGACTGATCACCCGATATTTAATTAGGCGGAGTGTTACAAGATGAAGATGAAGAAAGAGAGAAGAAAAGAAGAGGAAAAATTGTTGGATGGGCATCCCTTAAGTTTCATAAATTAATTTTTGGCCCCCACAAGTTTATGACTTCTAATTTTTGGAATTTCCTCACGAATCCCCGAAATTTTTGAACGCTCGAAGACGAGCTTGGTTTTAAAAGGGGGAGAGTGATGGAAATGGGCCCTATTTTAGGATTTTATTAGTCATTTTATTTTATTTTGTATTTTCTTTTCTTTTATTATTTGTATTTTTCTTTCTTATTTAAAGGTAAGGAGTAGGAATGGCATTTTTAAAATTGGGGCTTGGAGCCTAAGCTACTCCTCCCCTTCAAATACCCCCATGTAAGCCTCATTTGAGAGAGACTTGAATTTTGAAATAGAAAATAGTGTTTCTCTCTCTAAAGTGGTGTTTGGATATTTGTAGGAGCCTTTTGATGTGTAGTTTACGTCACGAAGATTGAGCCATAAGTTTATGAAAGAATAATACGAAAGTTAGGCCCCACTTGAGGGAAAGTGGGCAGTGAATTAAATCCTTGAAAAAACTTAAATAAAAAAATATGAGTAATTTACGTACATCACTCAGAAATCCTTCCAATCACTTTAGGTACATCAGTCAGAATTCCTTCCAATCAAAATTCCTTCCAATTAAACAATGAAATGACTTGCTAGACAAATTAAACAATAAATTCAACCAATATTTCAAAATAACCAACTCCAAGTAAAACAATCTCAATAAAATAATAAGAAAACTCGCTCATTTGATAGTTATGAATTGGTTGATGTAGGGGATCTTGACCTACAATAAAAGCAGTAATTGGAGATTAGCCCCAAATAGCTTCTATTCTAGGAAAAGAATAAAGAAGACAAGATGTACGTGGTTCGACAGTGAGATCTGCCGACATCCATGGGAAAAGGGGAGGATCAATTTATTAACTCAGGGAGAATAATGACAATTGGAGTGCTAGAGATACTAGCCGATAGTCCAAGTTATCACGTGCAAGTTACAATCCATTCAATTATAATCGAGGTCTCCCTTATTATAAGCTTGGGAGTGTTGTTTCCGTAGGTCTCTTTATGTTTATCGTAGTTAAGTCATAGAATCCTATTGACACTGATCTTCCCAACCGTTAACGCGATGCTTCAAGATTTGATCTTATCTCCCTATAGATTTGTGATCTCCCTAAGCGGTTAATCATCAAGCACGTGCCTTTCACGTGGCACGCCACGTGTTTGAAGATGAGGATCCAAGATATTTATTGACAACTGTGTGAATTCAAAGATAGATGAATCTTCCCCTCTTCATTGACAAAAGTCTCTACCTCTTTACCTGCATTTTTCAAAACATTATCTGTATTTGTTTGATATTGTTGCTTTCTATTATCTTCCAAGAATTTTCAATTTGATGCAGCTTGGATGGAGTACTCTTGTGAAAATGTAATGGCAAATGGATAGAGTTGAAGTGTGCAAGGCTCAAGGATGTTTAAAATTGTCCAAAAACTGAAGAGGTGCAGAATTCTTTTGAGGCGATGGAGGAAAAGTCAGTGAGCAACAATAAAATTCAGATTAGTTGGTTGAAAGACCAACTAAAGGTGATTCAAGACCAACCATCTACAGCTGAAGTCAAAGCAATGGAGCAAAATATTAATTAAGAGATGGAGAAATGCATGCGTTTGGAAGAAAAGTATTGGCATCAAAGGTCTAAAATTAGGTGGCTAAAAGTTGGAGATAAAAATTCGAAGTGTTTCCACGGTGTTGCAACGTTGCGAAGGAAGCAAAATCACATTGTAAAGTTAAGAAATCAACACAGTAAATTATTGACTAAAGGGGAGGAAATTGCAACACATGTGATAGAATACTTTTCTGAAATTCTTACCTCCCAAGGACCAAGAAACTATGACCGGTTAATTGAAGGGGTAGATATAAGTGTCATGAATGAGATGAACGAAGCGCTAATCAGACCGTTGGGTAGGATAGAAGTTAAGAAGGCTACTAAACAGGTAGGTTCGGATAAAGACTAAAGTGCCAAGACCGAATGGCTTTTCGAGTATGCTCTTTTAAAAGTATTGGTGCATAGTGGGGGATGGTATCATTTAAGCAGTTAAAAGTTTTTCTAATGGCACAATTCTTCTCAAAGAGCTTAATCATGGTAATGTCATTCTAATCCCCAAAAATAACTGCCCAGAATTTGTTAATGACTTTCTTCCCATTAGCCTTACTATTTTCTCTATAAAATCATATAAAATGATTTCCAAGGTGTTGGCTAATAAACTAAAACCTTTTATGGGTTCCCTCATTACTTCCCACCAATACACTGGAATGGGATTTTCTCATGGCCTTTTTGTCAAAGATGGGCTTTTGTTCTTATTGGATTCAATTAATCTGTCAATGAATTACCACGGTTAAGTCAAATATTTTACTTAACGGTGCTCTAATTTTCCACACTGTTCCTCAATGGGGGTATTCGACATGGTGACCCACTATCCCCTTTATCTTTTCCTTTATATCCAAGATGTTCTTTCTAGAGTTTTAATGGGAGGTAGATAACAAAAAACTTTTCGGCATTAACATTTGTGGAGGTGGTCCCACTCTTTCCCACTTATTTTTTGTCGATGACTCGATTATTTTTTAAGAAGTTGCCACATCCAAGTTGAACATTTGAGGAATATGATTATTGTTTAGCTTCGGGGCAGCTCATTAATTTTGGAGCATTTTTTCTCCCCTAACACTTCGGATTGTACAAAAAATCAAGTCTAATGTGCTTTTTTTCAAAACCATATGGTTAGATGCAAAGTATTTTGGTTTACCATCCATTTGGTGTAGGTCGAAGAATAAGGGATTTGATTATATTATTCATAGGATGAGGTTCAAACTTCAAAATTGGCATTACTCCTTCCTTTCTCATGCCGGTAGAGATGTTCAAATTAAAGCTGTGCATCAAGCTATTCCTCTATATGATATGTTCGTTTTTCTTTTTCCAAAAACATTTTGCACCAATCTTAATTCCATGGTAAGCGCGTTTTGGTCGGGACACAAGGAGGGTAAAAATCTTTTCATTGGAAGAGTTGGCAAAAGGTCTCCTTAGTAAAGCATGAGGGAGGTTTGGGTTTTCGAGATTTTCAAAAATTTAATATCACCTTCCTTGCGAAACAATGTTGGAGATTTATAAATTCCCCTAACTCTTTATGGGTGAGAACTCCAAAATCAATTTATTTTCCTAATTGCTATTTTTTAGATGCAGTTAAGGGCTCTAGGCCATCTTGGGTTTGGAGTAGTCCGTTAACGGGGCGAGATCTCCTTTTAAAGGGGCTTTGTAAAAAGGTGGGGGATGGGTCATCAATTTCTATTTGGGAAGATCGTTGGATCCCTTTTGCTAGGAATTTTAAAATTTCACCCTCAAACCCCTGAATTGTTCTATTCACCTTGTTAATGATTTATTGGTTCCGGGTGGGGGGGTGGGGGTGGGGGTGGGGGGGGGGGGGGGGCGAGAGGGGGGGGAATTCGACTATAATTCAGGCCACATTTAATGAGATTGATGTTACGACTATTATGAATTCTAGTGCTGAATTATAGTTAAACATATTATCTTCGGTGGTTACAATGCAAAGATGGTTTTATGTGGACCAAATCTACTACTGGGGTGTATACCGTGCATGGGGGCTAGAAGGAAGCTTATAATTCGGTTAATATGTCTACTGATTCTCGAGCTTCAACGTCCCAAGTCCTTCATAAATTGATGTGGAAATGTATTTAGTCTTTCAAAACCCCACCTAAAATCCGATATTTTTTATGGCAAGCTTGTTCAAATGCTATGGCTACTAAAGATAATATGTTTAATCGTAAATGTTCTAATTCCCCCACTTTCCCTCTGAAACTATTGAACATGCTATTTTTCGATGTAAATATGCGAGAAAGGTGTGGGAAATTGGCCCATATATGCATTATTATGATCTCTCTAATGTTTCATCTTTACTCAAGTGGACTTGGGACTCGATTGAGGTTGTCCCTTCTCTTTCTCATGCTATTTCGTCCCTCACAAACGTTGCTTGGATGGACTGGTACGTATGGAAAGACCGAAACAGGTCCGTTTTTGAAGACCACATTTCAAAGGCTAAAATCATTATGGAGAAGTTCTATAGTTCGAAGGGTGAATTTTAATTGGCGTAGGATACTACCCTTGATGCCATGACAAGTGAATCTCATGGGCATAATGATTCGAGATGGAGCCGTCCTCCAATGGGACGACTCAGATTAAGTATGGATGGTGCATATAGATCAAACAATTCATAAGGAGCGATTGCATATATTTTGCGCGATCATGATGGCAGACTTGCCGGTATTTTTACTAACCAAACCAAGGCATAATCAACGGCTATGTGTGAGGCGGAAGCGATTAGATCAGCATGTTTTTTTGTCGAAGCTCACAGCATCCATTTGGTGGAGAGTGATTGTAAGTGTAATTGATCCGTCTTCTTCAGATTTAGCCCCTCCTTGGGAATTAAACGCTTTTGTTAGTGACATTAGAGATTTAGCTAAAATCTGTTGTATTCCTTTTCCTTGGATTGATTTATAGAGATGCCAACAAGGTGATCTATTGGGTGGAAAAATAGAAAATGGCTCATTCTCTAGCCTTAGATTGGATCCCAAATACGTGTCCAAATTTTCAAGCTTTGTTGCACTCGGATATTAATGATTAATGCATGATGGTTTCTCCTGTTAAAAAATAAAGAATCTTTTGGCGTTCTCTTTTCTTGATCCTTCCCATGCTTCACACACTTTCTTTCCCTTTGGAGGAGGCATATATGGTGGTTTACCAGTTGGTGCTGCAACTGGCGATTTTATTAACGCTCGAACTTATCATGATCCTTTCTCTTGCAATTAACACAATATTTGGGCGTATCCACAAAAGTCACTGGCTACCAAAATTCACTATCTTAACACCCTATCCAAACTTTCATCTAATCTGATGCAGGAGCATAGGGACATGAGAATCCTTTTTGTAATTCTTTTTATTTGTCCTTTTTCTTAGCCTTTTTGTATCTTTAGTATAAATCGCCTTAAGAGCATCCATTTGTACCGCTTTTGACATTTTGATAATGAGAGCCTAAAGAGAGAGATTGAGACACATTCGCGAATTCTTCCTTTTTTATTGTTGTTGTGTAGATTAAACATTTACATTTTCGGACCTTATATTTACATCAAATTGGTATCAAAGTCTCATTTGCTCTTGGATCAAATATGTTCATCGAAATTGGGACTCGGGTTGGGTTCACCCGGATGGATCACACCATACTCCTAAATTCTTCCACAAATCCTAACCCTAGAAACTAAAAATTCAAGAGACTAATTTTTCACCACCCAAATTCAACGTAACTAGGCCTGAAACACCCCAAGCCCTACCCGAGCAGGAACCGACCAGTCGCACCCCTGCTGGAGGCCAACCCACCGCCTGTACTGCCAAAATTGAAGAACAGGGGTCGGTCAGTCCTAATTGCTACCGTTCTACACTGCCTCAACCCTGTTGTCCCGCCCAGGCCTCTCCGACGTCCATACTCCCCCCCAAAAGGGGACAAAACTCAGCCCCGTTGCCAAAATTTCGTGGGGCAATCAAAACAAGGTTGCCGACATCCAGAACAGGGATGAACCACCTCTAACTCAGTCTGCCGAACACCCAAAATCCCCTGGCAACGCTGACAATCCTAGTAAACCCTCCGATCCAATGACAACTTCACCACCACCTATTTTTACCCTCCAAGAAACCCTAGTTACTACTATTTCTCCTAAACCTTGATCATCTAGACTGATAGAACATCATCAACCTTCCCCCACCACTCCAATTTCGTACCATAATCCTATAAACCTTAAACCAAATAAACATGGAACCAAGTAATCCATCCAACCCGGTCTACAAGGTGTATCCCTCCTTAGGCATTTTTCTTATTCCACTCCACGTGCTTTTTTCTTCCGCCCAATCTATTTGTCGGCGACAGGACTCATTTTGCCACACCCAAGAGGAACTTGCGGAAGTTTCTACCACTTATATGCACACCATGATGATAATGATGTCAGTGAATCCCCAATTCACCCACGCCTAGTGATGATACGTGGATCCGCACAAGTATTTTTTTTTACTCATTGCACCGCAAGGGGGAGGCTATGCACGGTGATTATTAACGGCTGAACCAGTGATAATTTAGTTGCACAAGAGATCGTAGATAAATTGAAGCTTCCCATGGAGTCATTGACCACCCCGTGTTGTATTGGGCGGTTGGATAGTGGAGTCACACTTGCTCCTAACCGACAGTACCGAGTGGCTTTCTCTATTGGAGACTATCATGATGAGATTTTGTGCACCATGGTGGATATGCGAGTATGTCACCTTCTTCTGGGAAAACCATGGCAGTTTGATTATCGTAAATGGTTGAGCTAATACTAACTTGTTTATGCACGAGGGGAGGGACTTTCTCCTCTGCCTCATCTGACCATTCCCGATGTCACGACCCTCCGCCCTAATAGTCTCTCATGAGGAGTTAGCCATGGAGACTGCAAAGATGAGGGTTGTGCTATGCTCTTTTTAGTCTCATTATCACTCCAGAGCATACAGAGTTCCATTATCACATGTCACCCACAGAGCATGCAGAGTTGCAGAGACAGGTCATGGAGCTATGTGACAAAGGTTATATTTGGGGGAGTATGTCTCCTTGTGAGGTGCCCTCCCTATTAGCGCCAAATAAGGATGGTGCAGGTGTGTTGATAGCCGAGCTATTAACAAGATCACCGTGGAGTACAAGTTACCTATCCCCATATTAGAGGATATGATAGACCAATTTCATGGTGTGAGGGTTTTCTCTAAGCTAGACTTGAAGAGTGGCTATCACCAGATTGGCATGAAGCTAGGGTATGAGTGGAAGATTACCTTCAAGAAGAATGACGGACTATATGAGTGGATGGTGATGCCTTTCGGCCTCTCCAATGCCCAATCTACCTTTATAAGGTGATGACAGATTCTGCACCCTTTAATGGGCAAATTTGTGGTGGTTTATTTTGATGATATCTTGATTTATAGCCGATCAGAGGACCATGTGGCTCAGGTATTCGAAGTCTTATGAGTCGAGAAATTCTTCCTCACACTGAAGAAGTGTGCCTTTATAGTACCATCAGTGTCGTTCTTAGGTTGTGTGGTTTTTGGCGAGGGCGTCAGGGTGTATGATGCCAAGGTTCAAGCGATAGTGGATTGGCCCTCACCCCCATCGGTGTCCCAAGTCCATAACTTTCATGGCCTGGCAGGGTTTTATCGGCACTTTATAGTCGGATTCGGCACCGTCATGGAACCTATCATGGACTTGATGAGTACTTCTTCGAGTGCTAAGTTTCGGTGGACTACATAGGTAAATAAAGCCTTCACGTGCGTCAAGGAGTTGATGACAACGGCGAGGTAAATAAAGCCTTCACGTACGTCAAGGAGTTGATGACAATGATGCCTATTTCAGAACTGCCCGACTTCCATTAGCTATTTGAGTTGTCTTGTGATTCTTGCAAGACAAGGGTGATTTTTTTAGCCAGAATGGAAAACCAATCACCTTCTTTAGCCAGAAGCTGACAGGGGCCGCGCTCGGCGAAGTTTTGGTCCCCCTAGCTCCTCCATAAGGAGTTCATCATCAAGTTGGTTCATAAAAACCTATGTTTCCTACATAGTCAGTGGCGTGTTAATAACAGGAACGCCAAATGAACTGTTTACCTCCAGCGCTACACATTTCATTTACAGTACAAGCCAAAAAAGGATAATGAGGTTGCGAATGCACTTAGTCGGAGAGCACATGCACTGGTGACTCTTAGGAGTCAAGTGTTTGGGTTCGATCAGGAGTTTGAACCGATCTTTACAACCTGCCAGCAGGGCAATGGTGCTTCTGGCGAGAAACTATTACAGGATGGGTTTCTACACCGAGGGACGGCTTTATGTATTCCATATTCTTCTTTGCGGGAGAAGATTATTTTTTAGATTCACAGAGAGGATTGTCGAGCTATTTGCGACAAGCGCGTACCCACGCGATGCTGCTGAGAGACTGATTTTACTGGCCAATGGTGAGGAGGGATGCCAATGCCTTCGTTAGGCGTTGCTACACTTGCCATACGGGTAAGGTCTGTATACTCCGTTGTCGATCCCTGAGAAACCATGGCAGGATGTGTCGATGGACTTTATCGTGGGGTTGCTCCATACTTCTAGTGGCCATGATTCCATCTTTGTCATGGTGGGTAGGTTCTTTAAGATGTCACACTTCATCCCTTATACGCGCACGACGGATGCGTCTCATGTCGGTTGATTATATTTTCATGAAATTTTTCGTCTACACGAAATTCCACGTAGCATCACCTCCGACAGGGACGTACGATTTAAGGGACATTTTTGGCGTACATTATAGCAACTTCTAGGGACAGAGTTGCAGTTCTCGATAGCTTTTTCACCCCAGACTGAGGTGGTCAACTGGAGTGTGGGTGATCTATTGAGATGTCTGTCTTCTGAGCATCCATGTAGGTGGGATATAGTGATTACCCAAGACGAGTTCGCCTTCAACAATGTCGTCAACCATTCTACCAGCCTTTGTCTGTTTCAGATTGTATTCGGCCAATCACCTACCATACCCATCGACCTTGTCCCGCTTCCCCCGACAGTACCTATATGTCCCTCAGTTGAGGAGTTTCCTGCTCATCTGACTTCCATCCAGACCGATGTTTGTGCTTGATTACAGACCACCTATACCTTTTATAAAGGCGCCGCCGATGAGCACCGCCGCTTTGTCTCCTTCCACCTGGGTGATCTAGTTATGGATTATCTCCAGAAGGCTCAATGATAGGGCAAGGGAAACAAGTTTTTTATGCACCGATTTGGTACTTTTCCTATTCTCCGAGCTTGTGGACCGAATGCCTATGAGTTTGACCTTCCCGATGAGTTCCACATGCACCGCACGTTCAATGTGGTGGATCTTTCTCCATTCCGGGGCACCCACACTTCGTCAATTCCTATTCCACCGACAATGGCCCACCCGATCCGCTCTCACATTGATCACATTGAGGGTATTCTAGACTCTGAGCTTGTATATTTAGCATGGGAGATTATACATGTCAGGTTCGTTGGGTTGGCCACCCCAAAGCCGAGGACTCATGGGTCACAGAGGCCACGCTACAACATATCGAACCTGATTTCTATCGGTAATATGGAGTCTTCTCAAGGGAGGGAGAGCGATACAGGAGCATAAGGGCATGAGCGTCCTTTTTGTCATTCTTTTTATTTGTCCTTTTTTTAGACTTTTTGTATCTTTAGTATAAATTGCCCAAGGGCCTCCATTTGTATCACTTTTGACATTTTGATAATGAGAGCCTAAAGAGAAATATTAAGACCCATTCATTAATCATTCCTCTTGTTGTTGTTGTTGTGTAGATTAAACTTTTCATTTTTGCACCCTCCTTTTACATCATAATCCATCTCAATACAAATTCTAGCCACACTTGGTCTTGCCAAGGAAGCGGTGGAGAAACCAATATTACATATGAATTTTATTTCATGAACGAGCTTTTGGCGTTCCCAATAATTTTCATCCCAAAATGGGATAAATTGAAACCTTGAGGTTGGAGGTTAGAACAAAATTTCAGACAAACTTCTAAGTACATAAACTGGTGGTTTCCCCATGGTCGTCGTCAGTCATCTAAATTTTATTTCAAGAAAACCATAAATGTCATGTTCCAAGATTAAGTTTGAAACCAAACTGAGATACAAGTTTGCATGTTGAGAAGATTAGAGAAGAATTCACACGAAGATTGAAACTATGTGAATAGATGTTTTCATATTTGACTTCTTTTCAGGTCAAGGAGGCAAAATGTCTGAACCTTCAGTTGTCTACAACCTCATACTATTAAATCATTTCACATTTAAAGAAAGTACTTTATATTTTCCGAATCAATTAGTACAAAAAAACAATCACCTTCATGTGAAGAAGAAGGCTTTTGTCAGCAGCTTTAGCTATCCGAATAAATGATGTACAAATCTACAATCTTGCATGCCGAGTTGTACTTGTTGAAGGGTCCTGCAATCATTGGTATGGTTTTGATTGGATGTCTAACAAACTTTTCTTATTGGGTAACACACAAGAAAACCACTAAACTATAGCCTCAATTACAAATGCCTATAGCGCTGTAAAAAAACACCTAAACTATGCAAAAGTTGCAAATACATCTGTGATTGTCGCTAACATGTGTCAGTAAATGCCTTTTTCAGCGACACAGGGTGAAATTACAACGAATGATAAGAGTTGGGAGTAAAATTATTAGTTTGGGGAGGTTATTACAACGAGTGTGATAATTCAGAGGGGGTTCTAGCTATTTACCCTATATCTTTTTTGAAAATTTACAGGGATTGAGAAATCAATATCTAAATAAACCTTTACAAGAAAGGGCAGTGAGTTTAAGAGCTAAAATAGTTTGCTGATTACACTGCCAACAGCATCCAAGTAATGCTTTAGAAAAGGATAAGTGCGACTAAGTAGTGCACAAGTGTCGGTTCAGTCCATTTCAAGGAAAGAAGTTGTTGAAGTAGACCTTCAATACACAGTAATCAGAGTTTTCAACACAATATGAAAATTTTTAGAAGCTATAATAATATATGAGAAGTCACTGAAAAACCTTCAAATATTCTGCATAATGCAGTTTGAACTTCAGAATTATTGCCACCATATTCATTTGATCCATCAAAAACTCCACTCACAATATTCTCTACACCTAACTGCATATTTTCCATTACAGCAACTCCTAAGGTTTAATATGATAAAGCACATAAACAATAAAAAATAATTTTAAAAACATGTTATTTGAAATGATAAGGAAATTAAAGATCAAATGTCTACAACCAAACCTGAGAAATCACTAGAGCAAGTGAGAAGCCATTGATGATCACAGTGATTCTGTCAGAAACCTCAGTGGCAACTACAAAAGGCTTCTGGGAAGCCAAAAAATGGATCAACTCCAACTGCATCAAGTTTTCAGTCATTAGTTATGCATTGGCTATTTTAGCTATTGTTAGCAACAAAGCAACTTTTGATTTCAACAAAGAAAAAAATGGGAATAAGAAGAGTGTTCCCCAGCCCAAAACATAAAAGTACACTGTCTCCCTACAATCTTGTTAACATATTATACATATTGTACAGTACTTAAACAACAGCAACAGAATCCTTAAGTGTCACATTATCTAAAATAGTGACTCAACTAAGCCTAACATACCACTCATATTCTAAAGCAACCCACTTCATACACGTATCAACACCACTTTCCATGTGCATTGGCAGTTACAGATAAAGGAGTGAACAGAGGTTTGAGAAACTTAAGTTTGTAGAAGTAAACATGGATCCTAAGATTGGCATCCTAAATTTAATTGTTATAGGTTGCTGTTCTGCCCCTAAATCTAATTAGGAATCTGAAATGCATGGTATTTTCATTTGTATCACTTTTTGACTTCGGTTCAACTTCATGATCTGGACATATGGTTAGTAAAAAAAATGTTTGTCGCCTATATCAATCTGGGTAATACAAGGTTTACCCAGAAAATGACCCAAAAATTAGACCCAGAATTGTCTGAGCAACACAATGGGTGGTGTTTAAGGTTCACATGAGGTCAACTAAGAACACCACCCAAGGTATTGCTGGCACCTCACTGGGTTTGGTTCCATTTTCTGGGTATACCCTATAGACTACTCTTTTCTTTACATATCTGGCATTGTAAACTGATGTCTATAAGCTCATAATTTTTGTTCGGAACAGTAAAACCACACTGTACATTATTTATAAATTACGTTAAGATTTTTATTAAAAAAAACACTTCCAGTACGACAACAAAAGAGGCATTCCACCTGCATTAAACGAGAAAAACAAGGATAACAAAAGTAAGCTGAATTAAATATTTATTCATTTAATTTTTATCGTCTAGCTATATTAATTATCATATATTAGGATTGGGCTGACAACTGTAAAAAAGTAGGTTAATATTTTAGGCACCCAGTTCCTGCAAATAATGTCGAGGGTTCATACATACTCAATCTTCCTCTTCTAACATCACACCTTGCATTGGCAGGTCTGGCACGGGGTTGTGTCCATATTTATCAGTCCAATGTGTTGCAAAATTATGACAAGATATCACATACAAGCTACTGATATCGCGTTACATTACAGTTATATAGTTGAGGTCGAGCTAGTGTGGCAGAGCTCCCAAACATGGTTGTTGTGGAAGCATGGGCAAACCTGCTATGTTGTATTTATGATTTAAGGAGAATTACCTATCTAATCTGGTTCCCTATGAACCACGGACACTTCCTGGAGATCCCATGTGTGTCAAACACTCAAAGGACAAGGACACGGGAAGACATGGCATGGACGCGTGTCTGACACGCCACGTGGTATGTGGGACTTAGAAGGCACTGAAAAAAAGTTGGATATGGGGCTGACACGTTAAGGACACTGTCAAAAACAGAAAACTTTAAAAAAACGGGGGCAACTTACCTCACCACTCTTTAGACTTTCACAAAATTAGGGCTTCTCTTTATTTCTTATCTGAGTTCTCGAACCAAAAAGCTCCGCAACCATCACCGGAAGTTCTCCATGCCATCTTCGGAATCACTTCTCTTTGTTCCGAAATCTCTTAGTCTAGTAACACATAAAATGAACATCACTCTCTATAAAATTACAACTTTTGTTTACTCTCCCTCTATTAACACATTAACTGACCATCTCTTTCTGACCATCTCTTTCTCTCTGTTAACTTACAAATTTTTTTTTCTATTTTTATTCAAACTTATATACATATGTTTATTCTCTATTTTCTAAATAAAGAATTTTTTTCTTTTTTTTTTTCATTCAGGCAGCCAGTGCCGGGGATTCGGGAGCCCCCGAGGCGATTTTTTTTGGATTAACTCAAGTTTTATACGTATTATCAACATATTATGCCTAAACTTTATTGGTAAATATTAACATATTTTGGCTAAAAAATTTAAAATATTTCACCTAAATATTTACATTTAACAATATTTAACTAATCAAACGTTGTTCTTAACAAAAACACATTAAAAAGTACTTAACAAAAACATTAGAAAACAGTAACTAAAAAACATCCAACAAATTGGCAACAATACAAAAAAAAACATCCAACAAATTGGCAACAAGAACTAACACTTACACTAAATTAACATAACAAGTAACAGCAAATAACAAATAACAATTAAAATTTAATAAATAACAGTTACTAATGTTAAGAACAATATTTTGCCTTAAAAAAAAATTAATATTTTCTGCCTAAAAATTAAAAACACATTTAACATATCTTGTATAAAAAATAAAATAATGTGCCTAAATATTAACATTTAATAACATGCATTTAACAATATTAATAACAATATTAACAATAAATGGAGATATAAGTAGTTAAAAGATTAAAATATGGTGCTTTTTTGGATTTAAAAAAAATTAAGAACACTAACAGTAAGTAGTCAAAAGATTTAAAAGGTTTACAACACTGACATATTCTGTATAAAAATGATTTAACAACACAACACTAATCTAAACTCTTAAAAAATGATTTAACAACACTAACAACATTAATCTAACTGACCTGAGCAGATGAGCCGGAGGGAGACAGTCCGTCCGCCAGCAGAGGCTGAGGGAGACGGAGGGATGAGGAGCTGGAAATGGAGGAGACGGAGGGAGGAGGAGTCGGAATGAGAGAGGGTAAATTATAACATGTGGATGGCTTTTGCAAGAGTGGAGGCTGAAATGGAGAGAAGTCCCATTTTTAACCTAAAGAGTAAATTATAACTTGTTTACGCTTTTTCCCTTTTACTTTCAAAACTCTGAAAAAATATGCCTTTTACTTGCTATTTTCACAAACCCTCTAAAAAAATTCATTTTTTTCAATTGGCATTTAAACATGTAAAACTAGTATATATTTGATTGATTTTTTAAAAATAGCTAAATACTTCATTTTGAGCTAAATTTTTTTAGGAGTTCCTGAAATGTTTAATTACCACAGGTAAAAAAAATCAAGTCGAAAATATATTTTTTGTAATTTTTAAAAAATCGGTCCGCAAGTTAGGACCTCAAATTAGGTATGTATTGGAGATTGCATGTATATATATCTGTTGGGAATAATGACCCCCAATTTTAGAATCTTACAACAAAGTAATTCAATTTCCTTTTTAAGATATGCGGAGGTGAGATTGTTCAAATAAACAAGAAAAAAACAACAAATTTTAATTTCTTTCAAATTAATATCAAACCAAGTGAAATAAGATTAAACCACACATATTTTAATTTCACTTAAACCAAGTTAATTTAACTCAAGTCCTAGAAATTTGCCTACCAAAATAATTAATCCAATTTTGCAAATTAAGCCAAACCAAATTTTATCCCATAAAATTAATGACTTGAATTAAATTAATTTTTAGCCAAACAAATTAGCACCAAATTAAATGAGTAGTGATTTAAACTAATTTTATCTTTTTACCTAAGCATGCATCTAAGGTGAATTTGCGAAAGATAAAATAAACAAATCACTATGCCGCGATGTACGAGGAAAAACCCACAATGAGAAACAACCTCGGACGACCCTAGACTCAAATCCACTAAGTACGGTTTTACAAATACAAGACAATAAGACTTACAACACTCGACTTGACTCCGTCCAAGCCCCGATGCTTCTTCTTGTACACACATCTGCCTAGAGAATAACCACGGAGGTCCATTGCGGTCTCGGAATCCACAGATCGAACTTTTTCGATCACCGCTACCCGAACAAGGAGCCTTTATCCAAGTGGGTGTGTCGTAGCAAACAATCATCTTCTTTGTGGGATGTGGAAGCAAACACAAACTCTCTTTTATGGTAGAGATGAATCTGATGCCAAACAAATGCTCCAAGCAAGATATATATATATATATATATATATATATATATATATATATATATATATATATAAACGTGGATTAAAACAAACAATTGGGTGTAAACTTAGTTTTGTTCTTTGAATAAATCAATTTGAATAACAAACACCAAGGGAACTTTTTATGAAAGAATTAAGCTCTCAAACACTCTCTAGGAGATGGAGAAAGTTCTTGAAAAAATTCTAGTCCCGAGGTCATTAAATTATGCGAAAGAGTAATGGACAAAGTAGTGGAAAAGTGCCAAAAAACTGCCAAAAACTGTTCTCGCTGAAATCTCGTTCGAACGACATATTCGTTCGAACGAACTATCTAACGAAGTTCCAGTGGCAAGTCATTGGCAAACCTCGTTCGAACGAAATTCTCGTTCGAACGACAATTTCGAACGAAAAAACAGAAAGCTTAAAAATTCGATTTTAGCCCAGAAACTTTATTTTAAAGATTTAAATAAACCTTCTGAAAATAAACCCTAGTTTAAAATAAAAGAACACCCAATATAAAATTATTACAAGTCTCCCTATATTGATATATCAATGCATTCATACATTTTGGAGACTATGTAATATGATGTTGATGACGTAGAATAATGGCACTTGAAACACGACAATGATGAAGCTTTATAAGTCTTTGCCGCTACGTCTTCAACTCTTGCATTTCATAGACTTGGAGAATACTCACTCAATACTATCCTATGACACAAATGTTTTTGTCCAGAATTGAGCCAACACTACATTTAGACTCAATTGGAAATTTGTGTCCTTACAATATCAATTGGAAGAAAGTTGGAGCCAACACATGATTGGCCCCTCCTTTATCCCTTTCTCATAACAAACTCCCTAAGTCAGTAGGATCGTCTATTCTTTAAACCAGTTTCAACTTAAGAGAGAGTGTTGAAATAAAAAAGGTCGTACCCAGGGCACAAGGCTCCTGCTTAATTGGGATTATTTATTTAGGATATCTATTTATTCAATAATTTATTTATTTTTTAGTTCCTTCAACTAGATGTCCATACACGTCTTACTCTGTGATTTTGAGAAGTTTATTGTTAGAGAGAGAGAGAGATATTTTTCCAACTTACCTCATTTGGCATACACGCACAAAGAACATACGTCCCGTTATGTGGGTTAAATGAAACAATTTTTAATCAAATTGGGTGGAGATGATTCATGACCATCATCTACACCAAATTTCATCAAAAAATTCAACCATGTAGTGGATGAAATGCAAATAAATTGTGTGTGTGACTATGTACAACCTGTTGAAACTTTAGATAATTATCTCACAATATGTCTGTGTATGGGCGCGCGTATCTATATATTAATATAGAAGCCTCTTTGATGTTCTAAACCTTGAACCAAGTTATATTGTGCACAAATACAGGATATGGAATACTAATAGTGTGGTGACAACAAAAATCTACAAAATCAGAGTACATATACAATCATTTTCAACTAAGATGTCGAAGAAATACGCAACCTGATATGTTAATAAATCCTCCTTAGCCATCAATAACTGAAATGCAATCGGTGCCTCCATAGAGGAGATAAAATAGGGTTCACCCAAGGGTAGACAACTAACGGTAGTATCATGAATAGAGCTCGAACACACGTGTCCTATAATCAAGCCTCAACCCCTCATATTCGGGTTCCCAATGAAGGACCACCTTATCACACTTCTCAACTCGTAAATGACATTCTCATATCGGTCCAGAGTGATAAGGCCGGCTCAATAGTCTAAGGTCTGTCATACCAATAAGAGCGTTTGCCCTTCAATCGTTCAATCTTTCCCCCAATCTCCCTTAGAGCTTCTCGATAGTAAGCCTGAGTAGCTTCAACCTTGATTGGTTCAATATCATCGTACGTGGCCTCTGAATTAGGTGAGCGGTGGGTGGGAGGTTGCTCGAAGGAAGTTAAGAGGGGATTTTAAAGAATTTTGAAATGTTGGGTCTACTTCTAGGGGCTTCTTTTTGGAAATAGAAAAAGTTTGGGTTAAATTTGGTGTTTAGACCCTTAAGGTCTTGCCAGCTTGGTGCAGGGCGATTACCTTTGATGTAGACTTCGCCTTTAGGAAAAATATCCCACATCGAATGATTAGGGCTTCCACACAAGCCCTAGGAGATGGAGCGCCCTCCGGAGGCACGTACTTCTCAACTATACGGATCTCGAGTCGCTGAGATAGGCTCTCTTTGAGAGCATCTCTTGAAATATAATTTTTTGAATTGAAAAGAGGGTCCCAAATAATTTCCAGGAGTAGAAGGGGTGAATTTGCAATTATTTTGGGAAAAGTAAGGGAATACGGGTAAATAATTATGGGATTTTCCAAGTTTGTTCAGGGGTTGTGGGTCATTGGGGTAGGAGGTGTTGCCTGGCGGTGAGCTGGTGGAGGTCGATTGGGGAGGGAGGGAAATTTCAGATGGGGAAACCCATGGGATGGGGTCTGTGGCTATGGCATCAGTTGGGAATTTTAGTTAGTGGTTGTTGGCTGTTGGTCAAGTCTTCTCTCTACCATATTTCCCTCAGGGTCATACGTCTGAACTTTGTGAGTGTGGAGACCAATCTCTGTTGTCACTACAACTTCTGATCCATAAGCTAACAAAAAGGGGGTCTCCCCTGTCTGCATTTCCACTGTTGTCCGATAAGCCCATAGTATAACATGTACCTCGTCAGTCCATTTACCCTTAGCATCTTCCAACGTTTTATTAATTCCATCAAGAATAGTTCTATTGGTGAGTTTAGTCTGACCGTTGGCCTGAGGTCGGCCTGGTGTTGAGAAGAATTGCTTGATGCTGACCCTTTTATAATATTTTTCTAGGGAGATATTTTTTAACTGGGTAATATTGTCTGAGATGAGTGTATTAGGTAAGTCGTATATGCAAATGATGTCTTATTTAAAAGGTTGAACCATTTTGGGGTTTTTAGTGAAATACTGTTAGTATTAAGAGAGGATGAGTGTCTCTTGGTATAGTTTGGCTTTGAGGAAATTCACAAAAATCCCACTTGAATGCGGATAAAAAACGTATTGCGAAACTTTAGTTAGAACTTTGGAAGCTGTATCATATGCATATGATTAGAAATCATAAATTTAATGAATAAAACAATACATTCGGGTACTAAACTAAGGTTAGCGGAACTTATAATTTGGGAATTGGTTAGTTGATAGTATTAGAAAGATTGTGCTGAAAATTTTAAAGTGTTAGTCTATGTTGTTAGAGTGGAAGTTGGTATTGATCATAGATAAAAAGATATTTGATATTTAGTATCGATAAATGACAAATGCTTATGGATTAGGATAAGCGTGTACATTATGACTGGTTGAGTAATTATGCAACTAATTGAAGGAATTACCTTTAGTGTGTGGTATCGATGGGACTCAATTTGTGGAATGATAATCGTCGAGATTTGGATTGGCATGTCAATATAAAAGCGGTTTGGATTATTGGATAAATTATGATTTTAGATAATGATAGGCGTATGTATAGGTTATGTTGTTAAAACAGATTAGTGATAGGCGCGAGCTTATAATATTTACTCTAAGGAGTTGTTATGCTTAAGATTTCATAATGGTACAATTGGAGATAAGAGTGATGTAATAGATACTTGTAAAATAAAGGATGTACATAAGGATTAATTAAGTTTTTATCCCAATAACTGCCTAATCTGGACAACAGTGTATCGAGGGGGTTCCTTATTTAGATTTTATTTAATAAACGTCCCACACATGGATTCTAGTGAGGGTAGGAGTTGGGGATTTAGGAGGTATGAGTTGAGTAATTTGGTCACTTAAAAATTTAAGAAAATAAGACCCACGAATTTTAGGGTTTATTTAATTATTATTGGGAAGGACATTAGGGCCATTATCAGCCAAAAAGCAAAGAGTGGGCTATGTGAGTTAGAGGAGAAGTTACAGAAGGTCTCTAAACCTTAGCCATCACCCACCACCACCACTTTCGACGAAATTGTGATCGAAAAGAAGGAAAGAACCAGCCCGTGGACACCATCAACGAATCTGAATATCAAGCTTAAGGCAAGTGATTTGATTCCATTAGTTTTCAGCGAATACTTCTTCCATGTTAGTGTAGAAATTGTTATTTGCCTTGAAAGATGATGAAAATCCATGAAATTTGATGTAGAACTATAAATCTTGGATAGGAATTACATGTAGATTAGTAATGGACGAAATTCAATAACCAAAACATAACTCTTGATGAATTAAAAACGGATTTAAGAAGGGAAATATCATAGTTCTTGAAGAAAATAGAAAACGAGGGTTTTTATCAAGTTTTGATCCATATAAGGCTAATTGTGGATGATTTAATGGTTTTGGAACGTTCAAAATGATGTATTTAGGTTGTATAATGATTATATATCCTTAGTTTATAATTTCATACCTTCTAATGAAGTTTTGGGACAAATCTGGGACTGAAAAATGAAGCAGTCCATAGCCTCACCTGGTGCGATCTATCGATCGACATTCATAGGTCGATCGATCGACCTCCCCAAAAATTGTGATATTTTTCCCTTGTTGAATTTTAGCAAATTCGATCCTAAAGAGTTATTGGTGGGGACCTTGTGAACATTTTTAGATGTAAGGAAGACGAGTAGATGTGGATATGAGGCCGGGATTATAATGTGAGGACATGTTGCGGTATAGACTAGTTAGTTAATGTTATAGCTAGGACGGGTTATGGATATATGTTAGGCGTGCACATTAGTTGAGAGGTGAGAAACTCATGTGAGAGCACGTAACTAACATGTATTTAATATTCATTGTTTAATGCAATTAAACACTTGCTATATTTTTAAACTGTTTTCACATCGTGCTCTGACCCGTTTGCTTTCAAATCTACTTTTCTTGAAAAACCTTTTAGGTGCCTAGCCACAGGGACGCCGAGCTTAGGAGTTTTATTTCAGTGACGTGTTGTAGCTGCTGTGGAAGTTACAGGATCTCAATAATAGACGCCTCCACATTCTATGTTGATTCATTTTCAGACTCATTCAATTGTTAGGGCATGTCGCCCCCTTTTTCTTTTAGAGACAACTTTATCATACTCAGTTTCATATCAGTTTTGGAGTTAATTAATTTATTATTCAGATATTGTATTTGGTTTTATTCAGTATTAGGGATTATTTAGAGGAGTGTTACTCCAGACTCATTTATTATTCCATTTATATTCTGTTGTGACTGTGATGTGATTGTGTTATCATTAGCTAATAATTCTATGGATTGCATGTTAATTTAGGTTAATAAAATTTGACAACTCACTTTTTAAATATTTGGTGGCTAGTAATTATTTAAAAATATTTTCGACAGTGATGCTATGAACTGAACCAACTTGACATTTTGAATTAAATTGAATAAAGGAGTAGCTACCCAGTATTTAATTAGTCGGGGTGTCACATAAGAATAGTAAATGTAAGGAAAAAAAGACATGTATTTTTAACTAAAAAGAGATTATCAAGAAGTAAGAATAGCAAATGTAAGGAAACCCCTAAGTCTAGGGGGGTAACTCCATCAAAAATCAAGGAAACCCCCAAGTGTGGGGGCAACTCCATCAAAAACCCTTACAAAACTAAGTGGGAAAAATCTAAAAGAGAATGATATAAAATGGTTCAAAAGAAAAAGAAAAAAGTACAGCCATGTAAAACATACCAGCCTTGAACGATACTGGCTGAGTTATCCTTTCCCCTCAATATCATCACTCCTTAATTCCAATGCTCCAACAGAAAAAGTTGTTCTAGGATGAACTTTTTCTTTCTTGAGCATGCACGGGAAAGATATATTACAGATACCGTCATTCAGAAAGACTAAAATCTTGCCCTTCACATCAGAGTTAAAATGATTTAACTGAACTGTCTCCAGCAACATGTGTAACAATCTTCGGTTTGGATAGTAAATCTCTCATCAGTGCCTGCAGGGCCATCCAATGTGATACATTTTTAAGAAAACATTAGGTATTATCACTTACGAGCTAATAGAATAGAGATTGATAATGCAGTGCTAGTTCAAAATGTTGGAAATACCCCATCATCTGAAAAGATATTGAAGTGGATAGGTCAGGATTGCATAATTTAATTTTTGGCCATATCATACAAGGTAAAAACAATGGTGGATGTTATTTCAACTATTTCATGGTACAAGAATTATTTTCCCTAAATACTACTCACAGTCTACTGTACTAGAAAGAAATATATATCTGCACGTTATTGAATTATAGTTCCATCATATGATGATTTCATTTATAAAAATAGTTCCTATGTACAAAGCACTTCAGCTGAAAGAGAAAATGAAGAAGATCGCTTCAAATACTTCTTGAAGCACTTTAGTACAAACTCAAAGAAAAAAAGTAGAAAATGCTGTCAAACCATGTAAATCACCTCACAATACCACGTGTTTTCATAAAAGAATATATTTATTTAAAAGATGGGAAAATAATACTAAGTAAAAAACGAGAAACCTCTAAAATACTCATAGAGAATGAAGAAAAGATGAAAGGAAAAAAAACTCAAGGGGAACAAAAGTCAATGGTATTCAACTTATATTCAAGATCTAATGCTAGAGAGAGAGAGAGAGAGAGAGAGAGAGAGAGAGATTTTATGTATCCAACAATGTTTCCTCGTCTTTAAATGGAGTGAATACGGAGTAAGTTATATTACTATATGTTTATTACAAGTCAAATATAAATGCCAAAAATATATCAATGGGGTTTTAACCATCCATTCAAATATCTTATGTAAATTTAATTTTGAAAACTGCACCTTAAATACGCACAAACCATATTAAGGATTTTGAGACAAAAAACAAAATGCAATCGAAAAATTACATATTATTAATATGTAATTTTAGAAGATCGATATTTCTTGACTAAAAGAAATGGCGTGTTTGCCAAGACACATACATCCCCTATGTTTACCTACAAAGTATTGGGAAAGAAACATTCATATCAAGTAACATATATAATAAAAACAAGTAAAGCTGCTTTGCCATTCATGCCTTCGAAAAAGTAATACATGTGAATAAATAACCTTATTCTAAGTTATTGTAAAATATTAATTAAGAAATGAAGAAGGTAGTTAGTAGATTAAGTCACAAGGATTATAATATGTGCTCTGTTAGGAGATGACATGGGTTACTTAATAGAACTGCGTTGGGAGTGGATGGGGTTAGAAAGGGTAAAATAGTCCCTAAAGTGATATCCTTTTAAGGTTCATAAAGGATCCATTGGGGTTAAAAGGTTTTAATGAGTGAATGTATTACAAATATAGTAACATCTTTAATGAAAAGATTATTAAAATAAGAATATGAAGAGAAAAAAATGGGGGTGGTGTATAATCATCACAGTACTCATTCTCGTTTTGTGTCTGAGGCTACAAGATTTCAAATAAGGGTCTACCGTGTAATCTGAAATGTGGATACATTAATGTAATGATGCATGGTGCTCATTCCTTTGCTTGTTGGGTTGGGTGTTAGCGTCTATTTAGTATCAAATAGTTGTGGGTGTCACTGAAAATTAAGGTTTGTTTGGAGCCCAAGGATCTCTGGTTTTACATATATTCCTAGCAAGGACTTTAGTGTTACTTTTGCTCACATGGCCAAACTAACCTTTATTCATCTTCTTGTAATTCTTTCCCATTCGTGACGCCACCATCATTTGGATGTCACGAATTCGTTCCCTAATGGGGATTTACTTGAATCTATATGTATGAACCCACAACCAAGCTTTCAGCTAGGGGTCGATTTAGGGAGTATGCTGGAAAAGTTTGTCGTCTAAAGAAATGCTCGTGTGGCCCTGTGCAATCGCCTAGACTGTGCTTTAGTCGCTTTAGTGATGCATTCTTAGGCTTTGATTTCTTGTGATCTCAGTGATAAACCTAAATATGCATATCAAGAGTATTCCTGATATTAAGTATATTGACTATGATACAACCCCGCTGTATCCATGACATATCAGGCACATCCAAACCATATTCAAAAGTCAAAATTGTCAATTTGATCAATGGATACGAGTTTAAAGTGTTCGACATGTAGTCTGTGCCCATATACAATACTCCAATTCTGTTTTTTTTAAATATCCATGCTACACAGCTTTCTACGTCCACATACCCAAATCTCAAACTTATTATTGAATCAATGACAAATTCCTAACTACTTCAATGTATAAACGTTTGATTCTTTCCACCATCCAATTCTTCTCTTAGATGGTAGCTTATGGGAAGGTTAACATCTTTAATTTGATCAAAAGAAGAAGGCCAATTATAACTATCACCTAAATGGTGTGTCAAGCGCAGTAATTTAAGTGAAGACTTAACCATATGCTGCTCCGACATTGTCGCTTCATTCATTTGGAGGAAGGTTACGGGAGAATTTCAATGTTAAAGGAGTGCTCCCTAGACATGCGAAAGATTGTTGCTCATGAAATTAGTGGTACAAATAAGGCGAGAAGTGTAGAAGAAAACATATTTGAAGATGTGTAGTGTTGGATTCCTTTTAGATAATTTGGAAAGAAAGAAACTCAAAATTTTACAACAAAAATATAATAAAAGTCTTTGGAGTAGATAATTTTTTGATAAATTCACGGAATTGTTCATCTTCAGGTTTTGGGAGACGTTTTCCTTTATGTCAATGTCATGGAACAATTGCTTATAGATGGTTTTTACTGGGAATAAATTTTTGAGTAATTTGATATAATAATGCCTCTGTAGATATAATGTCTTTGTAGATGGATCCGAATGGAGTTTTTGGAAAGGGGTTCCCAGCTTTAGATAGTTTTTCTTCGGCATAAGATTTTGAGTCATTTTTTGCAGTTCAGTGATAGAGGGACGCACATAGAGCTTTTAATGGTATCCTTGTATTTGTTTAGTCATGGTCAAAGTGTGTATTTTTAGAGAAAATAACTTGTTCCCTTGTTATTTTTTATTATCAATGATGTGAAGTTGGTGTTTGGTTGGTCAACTTATCTACTTGACCACAAAAAAGTTGATTTGACATTTGTTGTTAGTGTGTAAGTTAGATTATGCATATTCCTCGCTCAAATCATATGGAGTTGTTTATTGTATTCTCCGATATGTCCATGTCTTGGCTTGTTCTACATAGGCCAGTATGTGCTCTCATGTATTTCAATAATGCAGATAATGTCATTTTTAAAATTGATAGGCACCCTACCTCTAGTTTTTGTGACTTCTAAGTTCTAGCGATAATCATCTCGTTTCATGGAAGAGTAAAAAAGCAAGTTATTGTCTCCAGATCCTTTGAAGAGGCAGAATATGGAGCCATGACCAAAATCATCTGTGAGCTCCTTTGATGCATTCTGTAATGGATGAGTTAGGGTTTGTTAAGAAGAATTCATATAAGTTATTATGTAATAACATATAAACGATTACTTTTCTAAAGATTATTTTCTTCCAGAGGACAAATCATATGGATATATATATTAATTTCATTCGAGAGAAAGACCGAGAGCCAACATCATCATTCCATCATTTGTTTCGTCTTTGGAAGACATTGTTGGGGTGTTTAATAAGTCAGTTGGGAAATCTCTTCTTCGGATCATTATTGAAGTTCCAATCAGTTGATAACTTGATCCAGCTTGAGGAGTTTTGGAAAACGTCCTGTGATTACATGATTTATTTTTTTGGTTGTCTTATATTTCAATTTTGTACTTTATTTTCTTTACATAAATGTAAATACTTAATAACATATTAGTGAAACCCTGTCACTCAATTTGACTAAGCCAACACACGATTCCTTTCCAAAGAGCTTTAAAGTCACCTCCATCACATTCAATGTTCTAAAAGGAGTGCATATGCATGATGCTTTTTGGAAATGCATCGCATAATTCATATGCGTGGCAAAAGGCGTGGTCAACGCGGTTAATGGAGCCTAGGCGCATAAGGCATCAGAAAGGAGCCTTTTATTTAAAAAATAAATTAAAATTTTGTAAGAGTTTTTATTTTTCCCCTTAACTAAACTCGTTATTTATATTTGGCCATTTTATAATTAAGTCCCTTGGTAACAATTTTTAAACATTTAAGGACAGTTTACTATTAGGTCCACTTGTTATGCCACTAGCGTGAATTTCTACAAGAAGAGAATTAGTGGACCCAAGTGTTTAAAATTTGTCAAAATTCCTTTAGTGTTTAAAATTTATTTGTGAGGGACCTAAGAGTACTTTCCCCTTTATATTTTATACAACTAAAAAAAATGACTCATTTTGTCAAAACGTAAACCCTCCAAACACAAAAATCCTAGCTCCGACAACCCACTACTTCCTTTCCCTCTCCAACAGCTTCCGACTCCTCCCTCTCCCTCTCCTACAACCTCTGACTCATCCTCCCACTCTCTTACATCCTCTCACTTCATCCTCTCCCCGACAGGCTCCTCCCTCTCCTTTTCCCTCTCCCTCTCCCCCTCCCCCTCCATCCACTCGTAGCCTCTGACCTTGTAAATATCCCTCTCTTTTGTTTTTTTAGTTTTCGTAGTTTTATAGTTATTTTTTGGGCTAATCACGATGATAATAATTTTCAACCCTAAATAACTTGATTATATATTATAATATTTTTTATTGCATGTTTATGCTTATGTTTTTCTTGTGTGAGTTTTGCTTATATTCTGCTTTTATTTTTTTCTAAGCCTCAGTATAATTAAAAACTATTTAAAAAGGGGGAAAATGTTTTTTCACGTTCTAGGCTCCTAATACTTGGTGCTTGACCTCCACGCATCGACCACGCCTTGCACCTTTTAGAAAATTGATCACATTCAACTCTGGAAAGGTTCCCTAGATCGAAGCCAGTAAATATTGGGTAATAAATTCAGAATAGATTCACAATTTAAAGGATTATAAACAAGCATCTATTGCTTAAAAGTAAAAATTGTTCTCAAATAATTAAAAGAAAATGGATGGAAGTTACTGATGGAAATGGGCCTTTTTTAAGCATTATCTGTCATTTTTATTTTCCTTTGTATTTTTTTTCTTTTGTTATTGTATTTTCCTTTGTTTTACTTTAGTATTTAGAGTTAAGGAGTAGTAATGACATTTTTATAATTAGGTACTTAGCTTGGAGTCTAAACTACTCCTAGCCTTTAAATACCTACTTGTAGTCTTCATTTGGGACACACTCCCTTTTAAATATAAGAAATCTTTTGATTCTCTCTCTAAAGTTAGGGTTTGGTGTATTTCTTTTCGCCATTAACGTGTAGTTTACGTCAAATTAGTATCAGAGCGAGTGTCGATCCACCTTGGTGTTGGTGTATCACTGTATTTTTGTTATCAAAATCGTATGCTACAATCAATGTCTCCAAAGAGATCCGAACAACTATACGAGGATATTAAAAAACGAACGGGAGAGTGGGTACAATCACAATAAGAAACCTATGCCCTATTTCAACCATATTTCCAAAACCTTATCTCTAGCCCACCAAAAACCCTAACCATCAAGCCTCCCACCACCTTTTCCTCCACTCCCAGTCCTTACTATCCCTACCCAGTAGCCTTGAAACCCCTAACCCTCGCAAACCTCCCTCCTACCCCTTCTGCCATTATCACCCCTTCCCTGCCTCTGCGGCAGGCCACCCCCTACTCCTTCTACCTTTTCCAACCCCTCCCAGTTTCTATAAACCCTAGACCTGCTGCCAATGGCCACCCCTCAGCCCCTGCGACAGTCACTAACCCTTCCTCCACATCCAATCGGTAACCTGACCACCAAAACCAACTCAATCGCCCTTTTTCAGCCCCAATTATAATCGTCATCCCCCCTCCCCACTACCAGAAAACCCTCCTCCTACCCACCCGGGCCCCATCCGACCCTTCTCCCTCTCTTCCAAACCCTCAACCCGTTAGCTCCCACCCGAACCATTTTTCAGCCCCCACACAACAAAAGAATTATATTTCCACCCCGATTACCTCCCGAGGCTCAATTCAAGATTAACGGCGACTAGTTCAAGATTGGTTGCTTCACCCAATCATTCTTCCTCCCTCAATACTCCAATCGGGTCAAATCAATGATAAAAACTCGTCTCCCAAGACGGTTGATTGCAAGAAAGACCGAAACAACGAAATTAGGTTGTGCTTTGGGGATTTTTTTGACATTTTGGATGAGGATGGTTGGGTGACTCACACACACTTTGGCGAGCCGTAAACATTTGATTTGAGAGAATTTGTTCCAATCTTTGACAGAGGGGATGATGATTTTAATATGATTGGATCGGAGTTTATCTCTCTTAGGGTTGATTCAGCTATTGGAGGTGATTTGTTTGGTGGTGGGAATGTGGACCCATTCATGGTAGCTTTTGATTAGCGCTCGGAAGAAATTTTCTGCGGCGTAGCATTAAGGAGGTTCCTCAAGGGAATCTTGAGTCGCGATTTTGTTGGTCGGCCATGCTTGAATTGTGTTCTTATTCTTCCGGGAGTTATTGCAAGCCAGTATAAGGGACGTTTCCAATGATCGATCTACTTCCTAGTGATGAGCTCTTTGATGGTTGTCTTGATTTCTTATCGTTCATCTCGTACGCTGGAGGAGGAGTGATTATTTGTTATTTTTAGGGATTATTTTTCATTTTTAGGGGAGAGTGATGGAAATGAGCCCTTTTTAAGGATATTTGTCATTTTTATTTTCTTTTGTATTTTTTTTAATTTTGTTATTGTATTTTCCTTTGTTTTACTTTAGTAATTAGAGATAAGCAGTAGTAATAGCATTTTTGTAATTAGGGACTTAGCTTGGAGCCTAAGATACTCATACCTTTAAATACCCACTTGTAGTCTTCATTTGGGACACTCTCCATTTTGAATATAAGCAATCTTTTGATTTTCTCTCTAAAGTTAGGGTTTCGTGTATTTCGTTTAGCCATTGACGTGTAGTTTACATCAGTTATATATACATAAAATTCTAAATGACTTATAAGGTAAGCGGATATTTGGGCATTCTAGTTTGCCAACTTTGGCCTTCTAAGTAGAAATCAGGAGTGAAAAAGGGGATAGGGGTGAAACAAGGAAAATTCTGCCTATTAGCATTGTAAACAATCAGTAACAACAGTCGTTATAAGATCATGGCAGGGAGAATTGATAATTTTACATGTTTCATAACTTCCAGTAGGTAACAATGAATCCTATTTTAACCAAAGTCAATAAAAAGGTCTAATCAACTAGATCATCATTCTTCGATTTATAGGGAAAGAGAGAGGGAGAGAGAGAGTACCGATTCTAAGTAAGAGACAGAGGCTTTACGAACATCAGGATAAGAGTTCCAAAGAGGGCGACAAGTATGGCTGAAGCCACATTACTTATCCTGCTATTATCATCCATATCTCACTGAGAGGGTTTTTAATAAGGTTTTTGTCAGTAGTTTAAAAGAAACATTGATTGAGGGTTACTTATTAAAAATAATATTGAGGGTTAATGCATAATGTGTCTTTATTGTGTGCCTGTGTATAATATACATACAGCTTCTCTCTCTAGCAAACTCCAATCAACATACCTTAAAAATAGACCAAAATTTTAAAATAGTAAAAAAAAGTTGATTTTTTTACAATAATATTCAAATATCCAACATTGAATTGCATGCCAGATGATCATCAACAGGGCCGATTTTGAGGGGAGGCCAGAGAGGTGGCCGCCTCGGACCCCCCGATTTTCTACGCATTTTAGGGGGCCCAAAATTTTATGTGTATATATTTATAACCTCATTTTCCAATTGTCCCAAAAATAATTTGATGGGTGTTGATGTAAAAAATTAGACTATCTCTAATTATTTAATCACAGATAAAAATAAAGAAGACAAAGGAATTTTTAAAGTGGTTCAGCCTTAAAAGAATGGACTACGTCCACTGTTTTGTTATTGCTGAGTGTTTAGGAATTCTCGAAATATGAATATCCTCAAGAAATTTCGGTCTTCTTACAATGAGGATGATACAATGTATTTATAGCCCTCAGGCTATACATGTGAAAGGGTAATACATAGCTGTCCCTCAGGCGTATACATCTGTATGATAATAATAATAAGCATTTAATGAGCAGTCAATCTGTTGATTATCCTGCTGTTAATGCTCTGTTCGAGGTGCATCTTGGACCGCCTAAGTAGCTCGGTACTCATAAGTTGCTCGGTGTAGTAAAGTTCCTCGAAGAGTTCTTACTGATCGGAGCGTCTGAGTTGATTGGGGAGGCAGAGTTCCTCGACGCCAAAGTGATTGTAAAAATGCTTGTAGGTGCCACGTAGACTTACACGTGTCTTCTTATGATTAATCCACGTTAGCAGGTTAAATTTGGTATCAACAATGGGAATCCATTGTTATTTTCCTTTTATTTTCATTATGTTTTCTCTTTTTAGTTCTTTTCTTTCTTTAATTAGCCTCAAAGCATGTTTGGGACTAATTAGACATTCTTTTACTTTTAGTTAGTCATTTTTAGTCATTTTAGATAATTACTTGATTAACAAGTAATAACCCACCTATAAATAGCTCTTGTATTCTCATTTTGTACAAAATTCATCAATTCTTGAAATATAAGAACTCTTTTGTTTCTCTCTAGAAATCATATTGTCTTGATTAATGAGGCAGAGTATGAAGTTATGGTGCATGGTCTTTGCAAGGCGATTAGTTTAGGTTCTCATCATATTATTGTGTATTGTGACTCCAGACTGAACGCAAACCAGCTTAATGGGGAGTATGAAGCAAGGGATCCAAAAATAATAGTTTATAGGAATAAGGCGAGAGGTCTTCTATAATAGTTCAAGTCTTCCTCATTGGAGCAACTTCCAAGGAGCGATAATAGCCAGGCGAACGCTCTTGCCACTCTCGCTTCTGCCATACATACAGACCTAAAAAGAACAGTCGTAGTGGAATACATAGACCGACCAAGGATTGAAGAGTTGAAAAGGATCTCAGTGTCCTCTAAGTGGACATTCTGGATGGATCCTATCATCTCCTACTTCAAAATAAGCACAAAAGTTAACGACTAGATCGACAAGGTTCTCCCTAAACTCCAGCAAAAAATTATACCGACGATCATTCCTCAGCCCTCTACTGAAGTGTCTTCACCCAGATCAAATGGAAGGAATTTTGAGTTAAATACATGAAGTCAATTGTGAAGTAAAGACGGGTGGAAGATCAATCTCCTATAGGTAGATGTATCAAGGATATTACTTACTATTTATGGAGAAGGATGTTGTGAGGTTCATCAGGGAATTCCTAAAGTGTCAGTAGTTTTCACCATTGATCAAACAACCTATAGGAGATTTGAACCCCCTCACAAGTCTATGGCCTATCGCGCAATGGGGCATGGACAGGGTGGGACCACTACCTATTGCACGTGGGAATTGTAGGTACCTGATAACGACGAGCGATTACTTCACAAAATGGGTTACCGCTCACTCACATCAGAGAATCGGATGCCAGAAGGTTCTTCTAGACGAATCTCATCACAAGGTTTGGCATCCTAAGAGTGTTGATCACAGGCAACAAAATGCAGTTCTATAATAATTCCTTTTGCAATTTTTACGCAGAATAAGGAGTCAGCATCACTGTGCATTCGTGTTCTTCCCCCAGTGGAATGAGAAAGAAAAGGTAACCAACAAAACCCTTATGTCAGGAATCAAGCGCCGATTGGAGAGCACTAAAAGGTGATAGGTGGATGAGCTTCCATGTTTTCTTTAGGCATACAAGACGACCCCTAGAAAGCCAATAAAGGACACTCCATACTCCCTTGCTTAGGGTTTGGAATCAGTGATCCCTTCAAAGATTGAACTTCTAACACTCAAGTTAGAGATATTTAAAGACAAACATAAAGACGACATAATAGCTCGAGTTGGATCTTACTAAGGATAAAAGGGAGCAAGATCTAGTACATTTGGCTACCTACAAGCAAGAACTGATAAAGAAACACAATAATAAGGTCAAGGTTAAAGAATCCTCAAAATTTTATTACCTTCTACTGAGAAGCCATCGTATGGAAAACTAGCACTGAACTAGCAAGGACCATACCGAATAGACTTAAACAGACGTGGGGGATCATATCATCTAGAATACTTAGATGATAAAGTGATTCCAAGGTCATATAATGCCATGAACCTTAGAAGGTTTTATCATGAATTCAAATGTTTTTTCATTTCCCTTAATGCATAATAAAATGATCTACAATTAATTGTCTAAATTATTTAAATCCTCTATTTGATTTATTATAAATCTTTATACCCACTCAAGCAGTGGTACGATCGATGAGTGATGTCAGTTGCCTAGATGAGTGAGGCATATCAACCCAAACCCATATAAGTGGTATGATTTAAACTATATCAGTCCAAAAATGACAAAAATCCACATAAGGATTGCATGGTACAGCTCAGACCTGAGTTGGTCGCCTATATTTGGCATAAAAAAACACTTGAAAAGGCGATACGATATGAGTCCAATCAGCCAAAACCCACATAAATAGTATGATATAAAGTAGATAGGTCTAAAAGAGAGAAAAATCCACGTAAGGATTGCGTGGTACAACCCATCTGCGAACTGGTCACCTACTTTTGGCATTAAAACCCACTTGAAAAAGTGGTATGATATCAGGCAAATCGTTCAAAACCCACAAAGAAATGTTTTGATCTAAAGCAGATCGGCCTAAAAGTGATAAAAACCACATAAAGATTGCGTGGTAAAACTGAGGGGTGAATTAATTGGCTATGTTTGTTACTAAAAACCTACTTTAAAAATGGGAAATTTTGAAGCAAGTCGGTCTGGAATAGGTAAAATCCACTTAAGTAGTGGTATGATCTAAGGTATATCAATATAAGAGGGGTAAAAAGTCCATCTAATAAAATCTTGATTGAGTCGAACATTTCATTCACTGACAGTCGGCCTTAAATGAATAAACTATAACACATGCGATCAAATATATGTGACAATTTAACTAGGTTCAATCACGGACAAACTATTTGTGTTTCTTTTATGAAAAAGAAAATCTTAGGAAAATAAATAATGCAAGATAGACAGTTAAGCATGGTCTCACAAGACCAAATTATAAAGCATCAAGGCTAAATTAATGCACAACAAAAAGAGAAGTGAAAGGAAAAGAATAATTCTTTCATTATTGTTTCAAAAATTGACAGAGGCTAACATAAACGACCACGATGGGTAAAAAAAATTACAACAAAAACCAAACTAAGGGTTAGGGAGACTCTGGTCAACAGTAGTGGGCAGGCCAGATGACTCAGTACCCACCTCATCACCCTGAACCAGGATATTAGGTGTGGTCCCCCAGGAATTAGAAGTGGGAGCAAAGGATCGATGGAGGTCTGGGCTGAAGTAACAGTAGTAGGAAGGTTGGCTAGAGGATTCACCAAAGGGGGTTGTTCACCATAGGTAGGATCACCTTTGCTAAAATTTTCCCACTTTAGGTCGACTACCCATCCCTTGTTGAAACCAATGGACTCGTAGTAGTCAAGCTGAGTAGTAACCTCCTTGACGATCGCCTTATACCCTTCGTTGTAGGACTTCTCCAGGTCATCCTCAAAGGACTTCTTCGTTGTGTACTTCTGCTTCTAGAGCATGAGTTTTTCTAAGATCTTGCGCTGAATTGAGGTCTTCAGTTTGGATAGTTTGGTGTCTACCTTGCTGAACTCATTCTGAGTTTACTCGGCTATCTCCACCATCTTTGTCTTGGTGTCTATCTTAATGATTTGTTGCATTTCTAGTAGACGTCTGCTCGGGTTGTGAGCTCCTACAGTACATGCATGTTTTTCACAAGAAAAGATAAGTTGTAAATAAACTATGGCAATCAAATTTGATGAAATAAAAAGTGAATAGCTCACCAGAACGTTGTGGCACATGGCCTCCTTGTACAGCCTCTCTAGAGTGAAGCCCCTCAAGTCAAGCATGTCAGATGGTAGCATTGACGATGAACAACTGAGAAGGCCACTTCTGAATATTTATTTTTTGAATTAGCCTTGGTCACTAGCTCCTTTCCTTTGTGAAAGGAGATCTCTCATGGTCGAGAATAGCTCCCCTGGGGAGTAGGGCTCATTGAACGTCCCCTCTGCCACTATTTAGACTCATTGATGATGATGGATCGGTTGGAAATGACAGGATAGGGCGAGGAGTATCGTCGATCTGTGTTTTTTATCTTCCTTTTTTTATCTCGTTCGGCCTTCACACGCTAGTGTTCCAGATCCAAGACCACCTCTCTATGGGAGATAATTTCTTCTTTCCTTCATCGATGATAGTGGTCTTTTCATCCTGGCTGTTACTTGTCGATTTCTTTTTTAATTTTTCCCTGGCAGCTGCCAGGTTAACCGACTTCCTTAGCTTGCTAGTCGTGTCCTCTAAGTTGGTAGGGATTTATGGGAACGATAAGTCCTCTACAAAAAAATTATCTTCATCTTTGACCTCCTCCTAAGGATGACCAGATATGCTGACTTCATAAGAGAAGAGTGGATCTTGATCGTCCAAGAACGAATCAAGGTCATCCTCCTCTTCTTTTTTACCTTCTTCTTAGTCAGAGTCTGAATTTATCGAGATGATGTGTGGGGAGGATTAACCTGCATAAACCCCTTTATCTGCTTGACTGGGATTAGGGGTAGTTATTGGAATGGAGTCATCACCATCTACTATATAATTATTGACTAGAACATCAAGGATGGTTGTGAAGTAGGTAAGAGATTGAATGATTTGTTCGTAACCAAGAAAAACATCGGTCGCCCTCCAATGTGGACGAATGCCTACCATGGTCGGATGCCTCTAAATACTCTCCAAATCTTTAAGATTAACCTGATAATCAGATGGCTCGGTGTTTAGAAAAAGATATACAAAAATCAGGTCAGTAAGTAAAAAACCACTACTTAAAAAAAAGTAAAAAAAGCTATATGACCTACCAGGTTCCTCCTTGGTGGTAGGAACTCTAAAATCATCATAGCCCTCTCCAGAAAGGTCCCTAGAGACCACAAGGAAATTTTTCAGTACCCTTTTATGATCAGGCCAAATATATGATCAAATTATGAGATTTTTTCTTAAATTGGAAGTGGTAGAGCTTTGTGCTTAGGTAAGCCCTCAAGTCATAGAAATACCCGATCATCTAAAGACACAGGTTCATCGCACAGATTGGTTTATGGTTACTATAACCATCATAATTTGTTAAAAGTCATGGTTTTATTAGGCGGGTAGTATTTCATAATAACGGAGTACCCTCACCAACAATGGGTGAAGGAGAAGGCGAACTCCCCTTTCTAATATAGCAATTTTCATAACGGCGACATCCCCATAGGGAAGATCAAATATGTCCTCTTCCTTTGGGGATACCTGTAACAACCCTCACTTTTGAGAGCCTATTTTATATTTATTTTCTATGTGTAGAAATTAATTATAAAATAATGGATGTTGAGTAAATATTAATTTTAGGTGAAAAAGGTTAATATTTACTGAAATGTTGCATGATTACCTGATGAGTAGGTAAAGATATCCATGTTGTGATTTGTTATGTCATAAGATATAAAATGACATTTTGGTTTAATATGAAACCGAAACTTAAAATGAGTTATAAAATTTCCAAATGATGATTTGGAGGGTGTAGTTAGTCCCGGTAGGTGCGAGACAGTCAAAATAAGTGCCATGTTGCATTTTGGCATTTTGGGCACTTTTGACTGGCTATGGCTTAAATGAGTAGTTGCGTATTATTTTATCGCGTATTAGTCATTTAAGTGAACTTTTTAGACTTAAGACACGTTTTATTTACCCTACCCTATTCCCATTCTTCCATTACCCACTTCTATACCTAGAGAGAGTAGAGAGAGGAAGAGAACTTGGGAGAAAAAAGAGAAATTTGGAGATTCAAGCTTGGATTCTTGCTTTCCTCCTCATCAAATCTGATCCTTGCAAGTTTGAGGCAAGTAACCTACTTGCTATTATGTGATTTAAGTAGAATAATTAGTGTTGATAGTGGTGTCATGGTTATGTTTAACAAAGTTAGGGATTTTATGGATTTATGGGTATTAAACCCTTAGAAATTGATTTGGATGATAAATGTTGTTGATGAGGGTAGATAGATATATTTATGATGTATGGATTGGAATTTATGAGCTTGGTTTAGTTGAAATGTGGCTTGGGTTATCTTGAAAATAGGAAGAATAGGTGTAGGTCTGCAATGACTGGTCGACCGCGGTTCTCAGACCGGTCGACCAGGCCTTCGGGAGAGAGCACACTGCTTTCTTTCAAAGGCATATAAAAAAAAAATATGGCGCGGTCGACCGGCCCTGCCGAAGTGAGCATTCTGCTTTTCTTCTTAGGCAAAAACTTGAGACGCGATCGACCGCGGTCCTGGGACCAGTCGACCGGTCCCCTATTTTCCTCCCTAAAATTTTATTCTCATATTTATTTATTTATTTATTTTATTTATTTATTTCTTTTCTTTTTATAGGGACTTAAGAACCTTCTTTAATGAAGTAAACCTTGTCTTTTAGAGTCCTAGTTGAGTTTGGTTGTCACCCTAAAGTTTAATGGGTTCGCTCGGGGTTAAGTCCGGGGGTGTTTAAAAGTGATGTTCAGGCATCACTCTTCTGTTTATATCCTAATAGGAGGATAAGGGTTGTAGACCCATGCTTGGAGATTTTAGGGGCTTATTGAAACTATATGAACTTTGGGGATAGTATAATCCTAATGATCAATTTGGAGATTTAGTCGGGACTTGTACTTTGAGGAATATTAATGATAATATTCGATGATGATAGGTTCGAATATAATGAACCAAATTATTAAATGGTGATGGGTTCGAATAAAATGAACCAAATACATGGATAATGGAAATGGAAATTTGGTAATGGTAATTGAAAATGAAAGTGAGATTTAAATGGTAAATGTTAATTTACTTAAACACACCTCTATAAATGACATCATAAGGGAAGTTCGCGCGCTTGGTGATGCCCCCTGGCTAATGAATGCAGGGTGGATATAGTCCTAGGCCATATGTGGGGTTTTTTATATGTTTTCTGCACTGGTGAGGGGATTCCGGGTGTGGTCCTGACTCTCCCGCAGGCATATGGCCGCTTCCCGACGTTGCGTTATGATCCCAGGCTGCCTTATTTGATAGGCCCCTGGAAGATGATGGTCATTTAGGGGCGCGCCCAGTGGGGAAACTCGGAGGGGCGGTCTTAGAATCGTTATATGTATATGAATATAACTTTCCTGCATCAAGTGGGACTTGATGGTTATGCGCCATAAAGAGCACGGGAATGAGTTATGTGCCATAAAGAGCACTTGATATAACTTGTATTCCTATTAAGGAATGGAAAAAGTAAATGGAAAGATAATTAACTATGGAAGTTAATAAATGAAATGGGAAATTTCATCTTCTTGATTAAACCAAATAAATGGTTTTATTCCTATTAAGGAATGTAAGAAGGGAATGGAAATTGGAATTTTGAGAAAGGGTTTTAAATTAAAGTTATTTATTTTCACTCTATTATAGGAATGACATTTTATTGCATAATTAGTTAAATTGTCTTAAATTGTATTGTAGGCTTAACTTGATAGATAACATGTCATTGCCATATTATCATCCTTGTCATTCATGCATAACTGCTCATCCCTATCATTCTTTTTATTCTGCTGGTGATCATATAAAACCCGGCCCTGACCGGTTTATTTTCCTTGTTGTGTATATGATTGCATCCGCTTAGGTGCTCCACCGCAAGGACGCCCGTTGTGATTATTCCTATTCCTTTGCTTTTGTCGGGCTGTAAGATTTTGTGGATTATTACAGGACATTGTATTAGACGCTATCATATTTGTATTCTAGATATGATCGGGTCTTATCTCGGGCGAGTGGCCCAAACTTTTGTAATTGATTACTGAATGTATTAAGTAAAATATTAAACTGTTGTACTGTGTTGTTTGCAGCTGTGGATCGACAGCCTATTCGGTCCTTTTGTATACATTCGTTTTAGTTGTATTATATATACTCTTTTGGGATTCCACTTGCTTGTCAGATTGGGTTGTTTAATTAAATTTTCTTAACTGATTTTAAAATTTTTAAACTTTTGGCAACCCGTTTTCTGATTTATTGTGTGATTTTCCCGTATATTCGATTTATTTTGTTGATGCTGAGGATGATATCCATCCATGATTCCTATTACGTTTGAGTATCGGGTTGGCCACCCCTTATCTCGGATCGCGGGTTGTCACAATACCCTTATGTTAACGCTATCAGGAATTCCATAATTATTATGGAATTCTTAAAAATTATTAGATACAGAAACTTTATACTTTCTTGCACGACTAGACATGGCAAGAAGATAAAGATGAAGAATGATAAGGATAGAGGTATGAGAGAAATTCCCATCAAAACTAAGATAGAGGAAATAAAGTGTAACAATTCCTTAGCAATTGTAGAAATGTTAAGTTATAAGGCTTAGAAAACCTTATACCTTATGTTTCCCATCACGTCAGCCACTGCCCATTGCTTGGAATGAAACACCATGTGTTCACGTGCCATTATGACTTCAAAAATGGAGCTTCTCTTGGCCCTAGACTGGGAGTACGTGCAAAAAAATCATTAAGATTCCATCATGTGGCCCTAGGCACGTATAATTTGGGAATACGTCCCAGTAACCATTTTGGGACATGTGGCAGGCAAATAGAAACAAAGTTGGGCCGATCACCCTAACCTTGGGGACAATTGAAGGGAGAATGGTTGAACGAGTGCCACCTAACCGAACATGTTTCATGCCATGTGAAAGGCACATGCTAGACAATTACCACTCCGGGAGATCACAAATCTAAAGGGAAATAAGATCGAATCTTGAGGAATGCGTTAACGGTTGGGGAGACCAGTGTCAATAGGATTATATGACTTAACTAAGATAAACATAATGAGACCTAGAGTAGTAGGACTCCCAAGCTTATAAATAAGGGCTACCTCACTCATAATTGAATGGATTTTAACTTGCACGTGATAACTTGGACTCTCAGGTAACATCTCTGGCACTCCAATTGTCATTATTCTCCCTTAAGATAATAAATTGATATACCACCTATTCCCCCCGGATGTAGGAAAATTTCACTACGAAACCATGTATATCTTATCTTCTTTACAATTTTCCTGCACTCAAACCTATTGGGGTTAATCTCCAATTACTGATTTTATTGTGGGTCAATATCCCCGACATCAACCAATTCATGAGTATCAAATGAGAGAGTTTCCTTAATATTTTATTGAGAACTTTTTACTTGGAGTTGGTTATTTTGAAATATTGGTTGAATTTATGTTTAATTTGTCTATCAAGTTATATCATTATTTAATTGGAAGGAATTCTGAGTGATGTACCTAAAGTGATTGGAAGGATTTCTAAGTGATGTACCTAAATTACTCATATTTTCTATTTAGGTTTTTCTAGTATTTAATTCACTTCCCACTTTCGCTCAAGTGGGGCCTAACTTTAGTGTTTTATGATTTTTCTGTAAACTTATGCCTCAATCTTGGCTTGATTTACATACAGGGGAGGAGCGTTGCAAAAGGCGAGGGATGAATTCAAATGGTGAGCTTTACGTTTTCTTCATTTTTATTAGTGTTTCTATATTGTTTAATTTAGTTGAGTTTAGGTTCTTTTTAATAATCGAACTCTTGATAACGCGTGACTTTATGTGTTAGTTTTTTATTCTTTATTGTTTATTTCCTCACATCTTTGTTTAGGTATACATTGTAGCAAATGAGTTTGTTGCATTATCAATAAATACATTCTATTGCCAATATATGTTATTAAAATTACAATATCCCCCCTCAATTTTTACTGTGTAAATGTATGACGGTGACCAACTAATCCATCTAAACTATTTTGTTAATTTTTAAGATGCTCACTCAAACTTAAATATCAATTGTAGTTTCTCAATCTAAAGTATCAAACGAACCATATAAACTATGTTTTTTCTTACAAATATATATTCAACTCTTTTCATTAATAACTTGATTCTCATTTTAATCCTTCATTTTTGTATTGTATTTGGAATCTAATTTAGGGTTAGTGTGCATTTTGGTAATCCACAATAACATCCTTCTAAATATGGAATTTTATGAATTGTTGTTGCAGGGATTTTGTGGCATTACTTTTTGGACTATTTACTATAAAGTGTCATTTGGGTGGATGTCCGTGATGTTGTGGGTGTGTATAACCGTGGTGAAGGTTGTTTCTATATATGAGGGCCATTGATGGTGGCGTTTGAGGTTGTTTGTGTGAAGGACCAATATGGGTAGAGGTGTTCAAATCAAAATTCGTTTCAATTTCTATTGGGATTTCTTAAAATTTTTGGTGTCCTTTTAATGATAAAAAAAATTTACATCCCGTGGGGTGGGGTGGGGGTTCATATCACCTACGAGTTATGTCATTTAGTTAGTGGCAATGTCACTTGATTAATGAGAAGACTACATCTTTTCAAATTACTTATCAACTTATTTCATCCCGTGGTTGGTCTATATTTTTTGGTTTCTAGTGGTGGTGATATCATATTAGAAAGTTTATGACTTTCGTTCAATTATGGTCATGAAATCCGAGTTATTTATTTCGTTGAAATTGTGATCATATATATTTAAAAAATGGCACATTTTGGAACCAGCAAGTTAGATTATGTTTTTGTCATTACATTTGTCTCAATAATCATTTTTACGTTCTTATATCACCATCTCCTCGCCCTAGTTACTTATTTCTATTTTTTTATGTCTCTTTGACTCTTTATAATTGCATTCTACTTGTATCCAGGAATCTATCTTGAAGCTAAACAATGATACGGTTCGTTCATTATAATATGCCTTTTTTTTGCTTTGGAATTGGATGTAAATTGTAATATACAAACATTAATAGTTGGTTATGACTGATAACACACCTCGGTTCACTCCTATTTTTGAAATTTTATTATGGTGGGCATTTCATCATAATTTTATCATCAAAAACTAATTTTGAAATTTTATTGACGGTGTGTACTGTGAATACCCACTGTTTGATGAAATGTCATATTGACGATGTGTAAATAATTATCTTTTTCTTCTTACTAATTTCCTTAAATCAAGTCAAATGTTGGCAATCACTGATTCAAGATGGCACTTGGGGAGTGACTTCATTAATATAGTGTCAAGGGTATGAACACTAAAGGAGAGGCTGGGGTTTAAGGTTCAATACTACCATCCATACATTTAGTTTGTTCGATTGTGTTGGTGCATGTAGTATGTTATATTGTGTTAATTATAGATTTCATTATGTTGGTTTTAGATTATTATAGAGTGCATTGGTAGTCTCTTTCTGAATTCAAATACTGAACTAAAATCAAGATATGATAATGAGGGCCTTTATTTTGTTTTTAGTTTATTATATATTATTGGTATATATTTTTAGCTTTTTATGTCTTATTATCTATATATTTTATGTTTATTTTTGGTTTGTAGATCAAATTTGTTTTTTATGTTTGTTGCTATCCTCGTTGATATTTTAATTTTTTTATACTGGTGGGGATTAGAAAATAGTGTTTCATCTTTTTTGATTTTTTTTTCTTTCCAAATTGACTAATTGGAAAAATTCAGTTTGGGTCATTTTGTATCTCTACTGAAATTGTATTTTTATACGTTGTTGTTACTGTATATGGCTTAATCTTTCTTCATATTGAGGAATTTTTTTTTTTGTTTCAGATTGTATGTGGAGATTATCCTCATGCACGGAGCACATGTTGTGGCTATAAGCAGTTAAAAACATTACTTTTGGTATATTCTCTGCAAATATTGATTTTATTTCTTTTTAAGTTTGTAAATGTGAAATCAATTTCCTAATCAAACTTGCTATTACGTACCAGTGACCACACGCACCACTGCCCCTACTTATTTTTCTCTAAAATATTTTTTTATCACATGTAACAAAGTAGACGTTTTGTAAATCTATGGTTGAAGACCAAGTATTTTATCATACAAATGTTTAAAGACCATGTATTTGTTTAGTGCCCTAAATGTAGATCTTAAGGTGCATAACACATGCAATGTATAATTACGATTATATATTTTTTGTGTCCTCATTCCTGTTTATTTTAGAGTGTTAAACACACGTCTTGAAACTCTATTTTCTATATTTATACATTTTTTTTGTAGCTTCCCAATTGGTCATATATATGGCTATATTTAAGTACTAGTTTTAGAATATTTTACCCCAGTTTGGACACAAAGACTTTATGGTGAGAATTTCTATATGATTTTTTATTGTCATTATTGATATTAGTTGTTAATGCTGCATTTCTTATAATACGACTTTTAAATTGTTTAGATCATTTTCTTCATAGGATTAATTATTTAATAGAGTCAAATTACAATATTATCCCTATGATGGGATGTGTTCACCATGTTCAGTATGGTTAGTTTTGAAGACTAAAATAGAAGTATTTACATGCGTGCTGATGGAACAAGAAATATTACTTGGTGAGTTTGTGGCGATTTTATGCAACACGTTTAGTGTCATGTGGCAGCAACAACACGATATTATAAATTGACATGTGGCAGCAGTAGCACGGTGTTCTGTGATAATTCTATAGGGACTGCCTTCAACCTTAATTTGACATTTTATGTACTCTATTGTGTGTGGGATGTCATGTATGCTAAACTTTGGTATATCTCTATTTTGAGTTCTAACTTTTATAGTTTTTTTTTTAGTCTAAACCATATGTATCTCTCTTATTGTGTGTTGATTTAATATTGGTTCTATATTATTTTTTTTAACAAGTTATACTTATTTAAAAGGATTTGAACTACATGAGTACTACCGTTGAAATGTAATCGAAACTTGATTAGTTTGATCATTAAAAATATATATTACTTATTATATGTAAAATATAATTTTATTTTATTGATTGTCATTTGTGGAAAAAATAATGTATTTGCAGTTGAAACAGTTAATGGATGGTTTCTTCATTTTATGTTACTTTTGGAAATGAAATAGTTTGGTACAAGTCTGTGTATGAAGAAAAATGAGTTTGGGATATAATGGAAAACAATCTTAGGATATTTTATCCCACGAATTTCATAAGGAAAACTTATATGTCCGCTCAATAGCTGAAAACCGATAATTGATTCCATGTAAACATGGAAACAAGTGAATAGATACTTAATTAGGAATACATCTAGCGGTTCTTTATTTCATTTCTTCTAATATATGTATATATTCGTGTGACTTCAAGCCCTTATTTTTTTAATACAATTTCTATATATCTATTTAGCAATTTGGAAACTTTGTTGTGTTATGAGCATTGAATGTTAACTCTTATCTCTTTTTAACGTAAGTTTTCTAATTTTTCTATTTGGAATTTTATTGGTTTCTAAATTACAAGAAACATTGGCACTAATTGAAATTATAATACTACTCAAACTGAAAGTATAAAATGTCAACGAGTTTGTTTTCTAAAATGCTAGCGGATGTCTTGTACACATGGATGAGAAATAAAATGTGGTTTGGATGCATGTTCAACATGTATGTGGCATGATATGGGGACATAACAAGCACCCTTTTATAGGATGGGTATTTATAAGGGCACCTCATTTTTTACTTCAAAATACCACAACTTTGTTTTTACTCCAAAATACCACTTAATTCTAATACTTACTTACGAATGCCACATAAGGGCCACCCTATATTTAATGTTCTAAAAATCATTTACACACTTTCCCTCCATCTCTTTAGACATTCAAATCTCCAAACCTTTCATCTTCAAGTCCATTCTCCTTCAACTAAAGAGTACATTGAACATGTTACCTATTTGAATCCCAAAAGTTTTTAATGTATTAACTACACTTATGAATCATGAAGTTATATATTTATACCAAACCAATAATCTTTTACATAAGGAACGAACCATTATAATTAAAAAAAAGCTCATGTTTGAATCATGAACGAACATAATTAAGAAAGCTCATCGTTTGTTGAAAGCATTTGATTACCAAATTAGCATCGAACCATCCACTGTTGTTTTAAGGTCAATAGAAATGATTATTATTGAAGATCAAACCCTCGTTTTTTGATTGAATACCAATTAACATAACCAAGCATTTGAAACCCCCCCTCTGAATCACTATTTTTTGTTTATTGAAAAAATCAAACGTGTTTGGATTTTTGCAAAAATATAAATTACGCACTAGGGTTTCATTCGTTATTATTAACACAAATTAATTAGTTATTTGATATGTTTATGATGAATAAGTCTTATTTTAACTAGGGTTTCATTCATTATGATGACCCCAAATTAATTGCCTCACATCGGTATATTTATGCCGACAAACTGGATAATGTTACCTAGTTTTGATTCGCTATTGTTTCCCCAAATTCACTGGCACATGTAGGTGTATATATGACGGATGAATCTAGGTTTAACCTAGATCCCATTCGCAGCTCGACCTATCACCTTCTCCTCGGTGTAAACATAGCAAATTGTAAGGACATAATTCTATAAATGTTCGGGGTAGAATCTAGGAATTTTTTGTTTTCTCCTAGATCACAGTTCATATGTCTGATACCGCTACATTCGGCACGTCAACACGATCATCCTTGACGGCCTGTATCCGAATTTATTGCATCCACTTTCTTCACGTGCATCATGCTACAAGCAACGTGTTGCTCAGCTCATTCCCACTACTCCACTACACTCTATCGATAAAATGTTTTATTGGACTTTTAAATATTTGCACAAATATTTTGGAAATATTTTTTGAAAATTATTTTTGAAGTCTGGGCTAATTTTTTATCAAAAGCAGAATTTTTCTAAGTGTAGAAGCGAATGGCCTCGATCGATGAGTTCGCTCGAGCGACTTTACAAGTCGTTCGTGCGAGATAGAATGTCGCGCGATATCGTTCGAACGACTTTTGTACTTCGTTCGAGCGACATGCTATCTCGTTCGAGTGACATGCCATCTCGTTCGAACGAGCCACCGCCTCGATTTTTGTATAAATATCTGATCTCCTTCTGAACGTTTTTCAAGTCTTTCTGCAATTACGAAATTATGCGAAAACATCCCAGAATAAGACTTCACCTTTTAAGGTTTTCTAAACCTTTTTGATTCACAAAACCATTCCCATATATATATGTGAATCTTTAAACCTTCAAGAAGATCGTTTACTCATCTGGAGTACTGTGTGAGGAAGCCGTTCTCTTCGTCACTGCTGCCCTACTGGAAAGGGATTGTTCCAGCCGCCGACAACAGAACCGACACCCGAGGGTATTTCTGTGTCTCTGTATTTTCATTGTAATCCGTTGTAAGCCGTTCTCTTACAAATATTATTGTGAAAATAAAAGGTTTTTCCCCGTTGGGGATTTTTCCTCATATTTGTGTTCTTGCATGTTTCATCATCGTATTCAATCACATATAGATGCATGTTTACGACTGGTTTGATAAAAACTGTGTTTAATTAAATAACTTCATTATTTGAATGCAAGCTCACTCTACACAAATGAAGACTTATGTTCATTACTTATGTTTACATCACTAGATGACTTATGTGTATAATGAATATGACTAAATGAATTATGTTTAATAATGTATACTTGTCTTATGGATAAACTACTATGCTACTATGTCCATGACTTATGTTTATAACGAATATCACTACATGAGTTACGTTTAGAATGACTACATGAATATCACTACATGACTTATGTTTACAATGAATATGACTACATGAATTACACCAGTACATGACTTATGTTTATATCACTACATGACTACCTGAATTATGTTTAACAATGTATACTTGTCTTTTGATTATCAATGAATACCTGTGTATGATAAACAATTTCACACTTGACATACATTTATGAATTCTATATAAAATGCTATATTTCATTGTACTCATCATTGTATTCTTTATTTTAATGTAGGTATTATGTGGATAAACTACTATCTTACTCGCACAAGAATAGGAAGCTAATTACTGCCTCAAAGAGGAAGCATTGTAAAGAGATCAAGGTTAGTCTGCTGTTGTTACTCCCTCAGAGGGACATGTCCCTGGTATTATGGAGGGGGTGTACCTGATGTAGTGGAAGTGGATGTCCCTATTGTGAAGATGGCTAAAGAGGTGCATGGGATGGAGGAGGTTCATGAAGAGGAGGAGGATGGAGGTAATGTAGAGGAGGAGTTTCTTAAAGAGGAGGAGGAAGAGGGTCATAAAGAGGAGGAGGATGTTTCTCCCACTGAGGGAGGTGCATTAACCTTTAGTCCATATAATCCGTTTCGCATGTTACACAAGACCGTTACTGAGTATAGTAAGAAGAAGAAGGTTGCTGAAGAAGGCCCATCGACTGCGGCTTGTAAGGGCCCCAACTATCTGAGTTTATTAAAACATTTCAAGGATCACATGGCTTACGACATTTGGACGGGTTCAGTGGTAATTACATTTCTAAACTAAGTTATAAGTCCTTTATATCATTAATGTTTTATATAATTCATTTGTGTGATAAATTTTGATATAAATTATGCATATATTGTAGGTGGAACGGGTGCCTTTACTTTGCATCAATTATTGGACGAAGATACGCGAGTGGGAATTCAATGATCTTAGTCATAGTGTACACAAGAGGGTAAAAAGGGCTAAGTTTCACGGGATTATAAAATATTTGCAATGTTACATAGACTACGCCCTTGTTTATGATTTTGTCAAGAAGTGGCATCCGGAGACCAACACATCTCACATGCCATTCGGGGAGATGACTACCACCATCGATGACGGAGCAAAAATATTGGGCATTCTTCTAGGTGGTTTACACTTTTTAGCCCTCACCCCAAACTTGAGGAGGGAGATGAGGATGTTGAGGTCATGTTTGGTGTTGACTTAGTAGTGGATACGTTGGGCATTAGCAGGGATATTGCCCAACAAGAATGTGGTGAGCACTGTTTTGTCCGATTACACTGGCCGACGACGAATTTTAAGGAACGATCGAAGGAAACCAATGCCTCTAATACTAAATTCAAAGACTACTGTGCCAGGGCATACTTACTTTACATTATTGGGTGCACTGTCTTCCCCGATAAGACAAAGAATAAGATTTTAGTCTTTTACCTTCAAGTTTTGAAGGATTTGAAAAAAATGGGGAAATTAGATTGGGGAATGAGTATCCTAGCACATGTCTATAGGCAACTAAGCCTAGCCTCTCACTCTGGTGTGAATCAAATGAGCGGGTGCCTCCCTCTTATTCAGGTAACTAATATTCTGGTTTTATAAGCTTCTAAATCCTATTTTAAGAATTCATATTCTAATTTGATTTTGTGTTATGAGCACTTCTCTAGGTTGGGCGAATGCATCAACATGGAGTTCAATGACACAATTCCTAGGACTACACGATGGGCATTGCAATCCACCTCCCAAAAAATGATTTTCAAAATCTAATCAACTATCGTGAGCAGTTAGATGACATGACTGTTGGGAATGTAAGTTATTTCTTATGTAACTCTATTGAGTTTTCTTTTAACTTTAACAAGGAACTCAAATTATTTTTTGTTTGTTTTAGGTACTTTTGGATCCCTATAGAGATGCTAGGGAAGCTTATCCACTTCCTGAAGTATATTTTATAGTGGAATTATTAATGGAATAAACCTTACTTTGAATAATTTATTTTATATTAATTTACTATGTGAAGTAATTATATAAAATATTGAATGATGGAGTAAATATCATTTAAGTGAGTTCACAGATAATATTTACTAGATATTTGCATATTTACTGTCATGTGTATGTAAATAGCATCATGTTACGTTTTGTAGCGTCGTTGTGCTTTAAACGACATTTATGGTTTAAGTGAAGCCGGAAGTTGAAATGATTTATATAGTTTCAATGCCAATTTAGAGGGCACGATTAGTCCCGAAATAGTCGAGATAGTCAAAATAAGTGTCATATTGTATTTTTGGGTCCCGGACACTTTTGATTGGTTATGAATCAATTATGTAGTTACGAGTCATTTTAATGGAGTATTAACATTTTAAGATGAAAACTAATGTTAATCTCACGTTTAAGTCTTACAACCGCTTTTATTTTCCTAAGTGTGTATTTCTAAACCTAGAGAGAAAGAGAGAAGAAGAAAAAGAAGAAAAGAAAGGGAAGAGACGTGAAAAATTGAAGCTTGGATTTGTTGCTACCATAAGGAAATATGAGATTTCAACCATAAGGCAAGTTTCTTACTTGCTGATATATGATTTAGGATGAATAAATGGTAGTGATGGTTGTGTATTGGAAATGATTTAGAAATTTTGGGGGTTTTAGGGAATTGTAGGTTTGAACCCTTGGAATTTTGATTTAGATAGTTATTGTGTGGATTATAGTAGTTGGGATGCATTTATGATTGTTTTGGTTGAATTAATGATGTTGGTTTGTGTGGAAATGAGTTGGGAGAAATTGGAGTATTAAAACTCCATAGCCGAAACTGGGAGTTCTGGGCTAGGCGAATCGATTCGCCCCTAGCGAACCAATTCGCTAAAGGGGTAGGCTACAGGTCTGAATGGGGCGAATCTATTCGATTTATCCGAATCGATTTGGCAGTAGACAGAATATTGGGACCTCTTTACCGAATCGATTCGGCCTATCCGAATCGATTCGCTTTCAAGACCGAATCGATTCGTCCAGGGCGAATCGATTCGGAATTCTTGTTGTTTTGAGTTAATTTTCTTACTTAGTTTGTAACCCCTTTTCTTATAGAATTAAGACCTAAGAACATTCTCTTAGGATGTAATAGAATGTATTGGATAATTACATTAGGTATGTGACCCCAATAGATTAGAAAAGGGATACTTGGGCATATTTCGGAGATTATTTAATAGATGTGAGGATGATTCTTTCTCAAGTAAACTAGTTTAAGACTAGGGAAGAGTAGAATTATATGAAGTATGGAAACTTAGGGATATGATTGAGGTATAAGATAATTTGTAACCTATAGTAGCATCATTATTCCTCGGAGATTAATTTGGGGATTCATTAAAAGTTGAAGTTTATAATGATGACCTTTAACGTGTATGGCTATAGATATAACGCAATGCATCTTTTAAAAGAAGAATAAATGATGAAGAATAAATTGTATATACACACCTCTCTAAATGCTATCATAAGGGAAGTGCACGCATGAGGTGAAGTCCCCTGGCTAGTGAATGCAGGGCGAATATAGTCCTCGACCTAGGATCGATTATTATATATATTGTGTGATTATTGTTCGAAGTGAGGTAATTTCGAGTGTGGTTATGACTCATTGTCGAAGGTATATGGCCACTTCTCGACGTCATGCGATGTAGGATGCCCTGATTGTCTTGGTGATAGGCCCTGGAAGATGTTAGCAATTTAGGAGAGCGTCCAGTGAAGAAACCCGGAAGGGCGTTCTTAGAATCGTTATATAATGTGTAATATAACTATTGTTATTAAAGTGGGATTTAATTGATGACAAAGCACTCTATGAATTAAATTGCTTTCAATACGTTTCCTAATGAGATATGGAACGATGAAATGAAATTGTGTAAAAAGGATATTGAATCTCAATTAATAATATGTTTATTCATACCCTCTTGCAAAATGAAATTGGGATTATGGTCATTATATTTGCTTTAGGTTGCATTTAGATTGAGTAGTTAGATTTATTATCATTATTCATGATGATTAACTTGTCCATAACTATCATACTCTTTATTCATATGGTGATTATATTAAACCGGGCCCTGACCCGTTCATATTTCTTGTTTTGCATGAATCTTATATTCGCTCAGGTGCTTCGCCGCAAGGATGACCGTATTGACTTTCCTATTCCAGTGTCGTGGAGCTGTAACACCTTGTGGATGTTACTGGATTTTTGATATAGACGTTTATACCTTTTTGCATCCTAGTTAGGACCAGTTTACCTATTCGAGCATGTGGCCCAAGCTTTTGTACTTGCCTAATGCAATGTATTATGTAACTTAATTCCCTTGTTTTAAATTGTTTGTACGAGACTGTTAACCGACAACTTATTCGGTTATTGTGATGTATATGGTCAATTACGTCATATCAGTCTTTTTGTTATCCCCCTTCTTTTAAATTAAATGGTTTAAATGTTTCTTTTAACTTACAAAAATAAAGTTGGACGATCCGTTTTTTTAAATGTTGGGTGGTTATCTTGTATACTTATTGAAATAGTGTGATGCTAATAATGGACCATCTATGATTCCTGCCATTATTGGAGTATCAGGCTGGCCACCTCTTATTTTAATAAGCGGGTTGTCACATATGGTATCAGAGTATCAGGTTCTAGAGTCTTTAGGATCTATGAGGACTTATCACTTTCTACCGCAGCATTCTTTGATATAGAGCCTTAATGTTAGGACTGCTTTGTTTGCCAATGATTGTGATCTTCTGCAATGATCAGCTATTTTTAATAGTATTCTAATTCAGTCGTTTCTTCATCTCAGATGCCGCCTAAAAGAGGTCGTCCTGTGAGAAGGAACAGAGTTGTAGAAGATGATGTAGGCCCTCTACCGCCACCGCCACTTCCAGGAACGATAAATACAGCTGAAGTGGCCAATATTATGGCCCAGACGGTCAATGAGGCGATGACTGCCGTGGTTCAGCAAATTCCCCAAGCCCAACAACTGAGGGCTCAAGAGGTACAAGCCCCTACGGGACCTTCTCCATGGGAAAGAGTTAGAGAATCCTTTTTAAAGGGCCATCCCCCAAAATTTCAAGGTGGCTCTGACGTTATAATATCTAACCAATGGAAAAAGGATATGCAGCGCCATCTTCGAATGGTGGAGCGTAATGAGGAAAGGAAGCAATTTCTTGCTACTTTTAAACTATTTGGAGTAGCATTACATTAGTGAGAGTCGATGACCATGGCAGAGCAAAGAGATACCATGACTATAACTGAATTTTGGGTTCTGTTTGATCGGAAGTATTTTCCTCCCGCAGTCCAAAGGGAGATGAGGAGAAAACTTCAAGATATAGTGAAAGGTGAACGTTTAATGGCGGATTATGAGGAGGAATTCACTCGTTTAGCTAGTTTTGTGCCGGATGAGGTGGCTCCGGAAGAAAGAAAAATGGCCAAGTTTATTAGGGGTTTACATTAGAGGATACAACAACACTTGCTGGGAAAATCCATCTTTACAAACATTTGGGGATGTGATGAATGCCGCATTACTCCATTGTCAAGATCATCGTTTGCAAGTTCAAGGAAGTAAGAGAGCTGCAGTTATGTGGCAAGCAAGTAAGCCAGGAGGCAATGGTGCAGGAGGTGGAGCACTACCCTCGTCCCAATCATCGGTGGGTAAGCAAAATGAAAGGGACGCCCAACAAGGGGATTTATCCAAAAGGTAGTATTTTTGGGGACTTAATTTCGTAGGCAGAAATTTCAGGCAAGGTCAAGGTGCCCAGTAGCAGCAGGAGGTGAGTCGGCAGGTCGGGGTAACAATGGGGGTCGTGGCCATCCGAGCCAAGGCTTTGGGTAGTTCAGAAATAATAGGGGCTGTAATCAGGAGAATATGACAGGTCATTGTTTTCAATATGGGGAGCTGGGTCATTATAGGCAGTCGTTTTCACAGTTGATCCGGGGACAGTTTCCTAGAGTTCCACAACATCAACCGGAACAGTTACTGCCACTAGTGCCCAATCCAGCCGTCCCTCTACAATAGGGACAACTATAGTATGGACGTGTTTACCACATTCAGGATGCTATGCTTCCTCCGGCCTTGCCTGCACCGCCAGCTATTGAGGGTAAGTTTTCCATTCAGGGGCATATGGGTCGTGTATTGTTTGATACGGGTACGGCATACTCGTTTATTTCAAGAATTTTTACTGAATCGACGGAACTAATTAAGTCTATGGAAAGTACTTTCATTAGTGTCGAGTCTTCTATGGGTGATGGTTCACTCATTTTCTTTATCTATAAACGAGTAGGAATAAATCTTGGTAATTTGTGTTTTGAGTACGATTTACTTGTCCTTGATATGGTCAGGTATGATGTTATCCTGGGTATGGATTGACTAATGAAGTATCGTACGATAGTAAATTATTATGGGAAGAGTATAGTCTTTGCCATTCTGGGGCAAGAGATGTTTTTAGTGACTATGCCCCATTCAGAGGGAGGTTCTAGCATGTATCTGTATTGTATTGCGGAGGAGACTTCTCGGGATACATTCATTTCCTTATAATCGATTCCAGTTGTTAGAAACTTTGAAGATGTTTTTCGGGAGATACCGGGTTTATCGCCAAGTAGAGAGATTGAGTTTGTGATCGATTTAACACAAGGAATGTGACCGATTGCTAGATCTCCGTACCGTATAGCTCCTGTTGAGATGAGGGAGTTAAGAGACCAAATTCAAAAGTTGTTAGAACATGGGGTTTATTAGGCGTAATATGTCGCCGTGGTGCGCTCCGGTGTTATTTGTGAAGAAAAAGGATAGTTCTCTCCAGTTGTGTGTTGATTACCGGGAGTTGAATAAAGTTACTATCATGAACAAATATCCACTACCTTGGATTAACGATTTGTCCGATCAACTTAGTGGAGCGTCATACTTCTCAAAAATATATTTAAGGACGGGGTATCACCAGTTGAGGATATGAGAGAAGGACGTGCCCAAAACTACGTTCCTAAATAGATATGGATCCTATGAATTTCCGGTTATACCTTTCGGACTAACCAACATCCTGCGATGTTTATGGACCTTATGAACAGAGTGTTTCGAGACTTCCTGGACCAGTTTGTAATCGTGTTTATTGATGACATTCTAGTTTACTCTCAAACTGAAGCCGATCATGCTAAGCATTTATAGTTGGTTTTGTAGACGTTGAGGGATCATCAATTGTATGCCAAATTTGAGAAGTGTGGTTTTCGGCACCGGGAAGTACAGTTTGTGGTCATATTGTTACTACTGAGGGCTTTTCGTTGACCCGAGTAAAGTTATTGCGGTACAGGAATGGGGTCAGTCCATGACCCCTACAGAGATTCGCAGTTTTCTGGGTTTGGCTGGCTATTACCGTAGATTTATCAAGGTTTTTTTGAAAATTGCTAGCCCTTTGATAAATTTAACTCAGAAAGGAGTGAGGTTTGTGTGGGATGATTCTTGTCTGCTAGTTTTTGATGAGCTGAAAGATAGGTTGACTTCTGCTCCAATACTTGCGTTACCAAGGCCGGTGTTTGAATATTTAGTCTTTACGGACGCATCGCTGCAAGGGTTGGGAGGTGTGTTACAGCAAAAACAACGATCTTTTGCTTATGCTTCTCGTAAGCTAAAGACCCATGAGAAGAATTATCCCGTTCATGATTTAGAACTTGCTGTAGTGGTTTTCGCCTTGAATATATGGAGACATTACCTCCTGGGGGAGAAGTTTAGCCTCTTTGTGGTCCATGAAGAAATATCTGAATATGCGACAATATCGGTGGTTAGAGTTTGTGAAGGATTACCAATTTGATATACATTATCACCCGGGTAAGGCTAATGTAGTGGCGGATGCATTGAGTAGGAAACCCGATGATGAGTTAGCGAGGGTATGGAAGGATAAATGGAAGGAACTTAGCCAACAGGACGTAGTTGCAAGGGCGTTTATGTCGGTGTTGATTATCACACCTACGATGGTGGAAAGGGTTGTGGAAGCCCAAATAAGGGACAAAGGTTGTCAGGACCGTATGCACCAATTGTTAACCGAGGGAGCAAAATCTTACTCTGTAAGTGCTGAGGGTGGGTTATGTTTCCACGGAAGACTTATTATCCCGGACGAAGGGGATTTGAGGCAAGCCGTAATGACATAATCTCATGGGTCCAAGTTTGCAGTACATCCTAGTGAAGACAAAAATATACCAAGACATGTGCCGTCAATATTGGTGGACGGGTATGAAACGGGACATTTCTGAATTTATTTCTCAATGTACTACTTGTCAACTGGTGAAAATAGATCATCAGCGATCGATGAGATTATCGCAACCCTTGGAAATATCGGTATGGAAGTGGGAAATCATCTCGATGGATTTCATCACGGGATTTCCAACGTCACAAAGCGGTCAAAATTCCATTTGGGTTATCGTTGATCATTTAACCAAGTCAACATATTTCTTACCGGTAGGCACTGATTTTAATACTTCTCATTATGCCCGGTTGTTTATTGCGGAGATCGTTAGACTTCATGGGGTTCCCATTAATATAGTCTCTGATCGAAACAAAAATTTTGTTTCCCATTTTTGGTGAAGTTTCTAAGAAGCTATGGGAACCGAATTGAAGTTGAGTACCTCTTATCACCCTCAAACAGATGGGCAGACAGAAAGAGTCAACCAAATGTTGGAGGACATGCTCAGAATGTGTGTACTCGATTTCAAAGGAGGTTGGGAATAATACCTTCCCTTGGTCGAATTTGCTTATAATAATTCGTACCAATTCACTATCGGGATGGTGCCTTATGAGGCAATATATGGTCGACCGTGTAGATCACCTAGTTGTTGGTTGGAAGTAAGAGATAATAAACTTCTTGGGCCTAAAATAATCCAAGATACTTCTTCTAAGATTGAGCTTATTCGCAACTGCATCCGAATTGCCCAAGATCGTCAAAAGAGTGATGCTGATGCGAATAGAAGGCATGTGGATTTGGAAATTGGAGATCAATTTTTTGTATGGGTATCACCAATGAAAGGTATTATGCGATTTTAGAAGAAGGGGAAGTTTTCACCTCGCTATGTGGGCCCTTTTCCCATTATTTCTAAGGTAGGTCCCGTAGCTTATCAACTTGCCTTGCCGGAACACCTACAAAAGATTCATGATGTGTTTCATGTTTCATCCTTGAAAAGGTACAAGAGGTGTGAAGGAGCTCACTGGCACATTCCTTTAGATGATATCGAATTGCAGGTCAATATTTCATACGAGGAACGAACAGTTGCAATTTTAGATCATGGGGAACGTAGGCTACGATCTAGAGTGGTACCATTGGTTCGGGTCCAATGGAGGCATCATAATGCCGAGGAGTCAACGTGGGAGCATTAAGATGATATGCGAGAAAGATACCCACATCTCTTTTTGCAAGGTACGCCTGAATTTTGGGGGCAAAATTTCCTTATAAGGGGGGAGTATGTAATAACCCTTACTTTGAATAGTTTATTTATATTAATTTATCGTGTGAAGTAATTATATAAAATATTGAAGATGGAGTAAATATCATTTAAGTGAGTTCACAGATAATATTTACAAGATTTTTTTTCATATTTACTGTTATGTGTATGTAAATAGCATCATGTTACGTTTTGTAGCGTCGTTGTGCTTTAAATGACATTTATGGTTTAAATGAATCCAGAACATGAAATGATTTATATGGTTCTGAATGCCAATTTAGATGGTGCGGTCAGTCCCGAAATAGCCAAGATAGTCAAAATAAGTGTCATATTGTATTTTTGGGTTCCGGGCACTTTTGACTAGTTATGACTCAATTATGTAGTTACGAGTCATTTTAATGGAGTATTAACATTTTAAGATGAAAACTAATGTTAACCTCACGTTTAAGTCTTACAGGCCCTTTTATTTTCCTAAGTGTGTATTTCTAAACCTAGAGAGAAACAGAGAAGAAGAAGAAGAAGAAGAAGAAGAAGAAGAAGAAGAAGAAGAAGAAGAAGAAGAAAAGAAAGGGAAGAGAAGTGAAGAATTGAAGTTTGGATTTATTGCTACCATAAGGAAATATGAGATTTCAACCATAAGGCAAGTTTCTTACTTGCTAATATATGATTTAGGATGAATAAATGGTAGTGATGGTTGTGTGTTGGAAATGATTTAGAAATTTTGGGGTTTTTAGGGAATTATATGTTTGAACCCTTGAAATTTTGATTTAGATAGTTATTGTGTGGATTATAGTACTTGGGATGCATTTAGATTGTTTTGGTTGGATTAATTATGTTGGTTTGGGTAGAAATGAGTTGGTAGAAATTGGAGTACTAAAACTCCATAGCCGAAACTGGGAGTTCTGGCCTATCCGAATCGATTCGCTTTCAAGACCGAATCGATTCGGCCAGGGCGAATCGATTCGGAATTCCTGCTGTTTTGAGTTAATTTTCTTACTAAGATTGTAACCCCTTTTCTTGTAGAATTAGGACCTAAGAAAATTCTCTTAGGATGTAATAGAATGTATTAGAGAATTACATTAGGTATGTGACCCCAATAGATTAGAAAAGGGATACTTGGGCATATTCCGGAGATTATTTAATAGATGTGAGGATGATTCTTTCTCGAGTAAACTAGTTTAAGACTAGGGAAGAGTATAATTATATGAAGTATGGAACCTTAGGGCTATGATTGAGGTATACGATAATTTGTAACCTATAGTAGCATCATTATTCCTCGGAGATTAATTTGGCAATCATTAAAAGTTGAAGTTTATAATGATGACCTTTAACATGCATGGCTCTAGATATTACGTAATGCATCTTTTAAAAGAAGAATAAATGATGAAGAATAAATTGTATATAAACACCTCTCTAAATGCTATCATAGGGGAAGTACGCGCATGAGGTGAAGTCCCCTGGCTAGTGAATGCAGGGCAAATATAGTCCTCGGCCATAGGTCCGGTTATTATATATATATTGTGTGATTATTGTTCGAAGTGAGGTAATTCCGGGTGTGGTTATGACTCACTGTCGAAGGTATATGGTCACTTCCCTACGTCACGCGATGTAGGATGCCCATGTTGTCTTGGTGATAGGCCCTGGAAGATGATAGCTATTTAGGGGCACATCCAATGGGGAAATCCAGAAGGGCGTCTTAGAATCGTTATATAATGTGTAATATAACTATTCTTATTAAAGTGGGATTTGATTGACGACAAAGCACTCTATGAATTAAATTGCTTTGAATACGTTTCCTAATGAGATATGGAACGGTGAAATGAAATTGTGTAAAAAGGATATTGAATCTCAATTAATAATATGTTTATTCATACCCTCTTGCAAAATGGAATTGGGATTATGGCCATTATATTTTCTTTAGGTTGCTTTTAGATTGAGTAGTTAGATTTATTATCATTATTCATGATGATTAACTTGTCCATAACTGTCATACTCTTTATTCATTTGGTAATCATATTAAACCGGGTCCTGACCCGTTCATATTTATTATTTTTCATTAATCTTATATTCGCTCAGGTGCTCCACCGTAAGGACGCCCGTATTGACTTTCCTATTAAAGTGTCATGGAGCTATAACACCTTGCGAATGTTACGGGATTTTTGATATAGACGTTTCCACCTTTTTGTATCCTAGTTAGGACCAGTTTACCTATTCAGGCGTGTGGCCTAAACTTTTGTACTTGCCTAATGCAATGTATTATGTAACTTAATTCACTTGTTTTAAATTGTTTGTACGAGACTGTTAACCGACAACTTATTCGGTTATTGTGATGTATATAGTCGATTACGTAATATCAGTCTTTTTGTTATCCACCTTCTTTTAAATTGAATGGTTTAAATGTTTCTTTTAACTTACAAAAATGAAGTTGGACGATCCATTTTTTTTTAAATGTTGGGTGGTATCTCGTATACTTATTGTAATAATGTGATGCTAAGAATGGACCATCTATGATTCCTGCCATTATTGGAGTATCGGGCTGGCCACCTCTTATTTTAATAAGCGGGTTTTCACAATTAACTGCTTTGATATTGGGGAGACCTATTACTCGAAACATTGTTTAAGATAGTTCGGTCGGCTCCAAATCATACCCCACAATCTTATAACACATTTGAGGGATGAGAGGAAAATAAGGTTGCCAGATACAAAGTTAAATTTGATATGTATAAATGTTACCAAGAAAACTAGCAAGACCACCTTCTATTGAAAAAGTCTAGGTCGGTGCCAGTATCGAGTCCCTGGGACCGTAGCGACGATTACATGGAGTGGTTCCTATCCAAATCCCATCCCATAATCCAAAACCCCACTTTTCGCCTGTCCAAACAAATGCAAACATCTTTGGTAAGGTTCATAACTTTTGGTATGTAATAAATTCAGTACTTTGTTTTGTATTTACTAATTTCATTATATTATCTTTTCGATAGGCGGACGAGGTACGGAAGGCGATTGAATTGTTGAAGAAAAACATGGACGATGGGATTGTTGCAGATCCTGGTACATTGATTGTGCATAATGTTCAAGTGTACAATATTATTGCTACTACAATTGGGGTTGGCCGACCGATTGTCTTAGAAGAGGGGGTAAAAAGAAAAGCAAGACAAGGGGAAAAGACATGGAGAAAGTTCATGAGGGATCCCATAAATGAAAAAGTAAGTGATAGGATTGGTTAGACGTTGTAATTGATACAATTTTTGTTCTTGAAAGTTTTAGTTGAAATTTTATTTGTTGTTATATATGTATGAACTTTGTTGGTTTGAAAGTTGAAGTATACTTAATTATATCTGTTGATACCAAATTTAATCTGCTGACATGGCTCAATTAAGTGGAGACACGTGGCAATCTGCGTGGCAATAACAAACACTTTGGAACAACATCTTGACTTCGAGGAACTCAATTGCCCTGACCAACTCAGACACTCCGAGAAGTAGGTTCTCTCCGAGGAACTTTACTGCACCGAGCAACTCATGGATACCGAGATACTTTGGCGGTCCGAGCAGCTTAGGCGGTCCGAGCTGCACCTTGACCAGAGCATTTATTATCAGACAATTAAGAGGATTAAATGCGCATTAAATGCTGATTATTATCATACGGATGTATACGCTTATTGAACAACTATGTATTACTCATTCACATGTACAACCTCAAGGCTATAAATACATTGTATCATCCTCATTGGGAGGGGACCGGAATTTCTTGAGGATAATCATACTTCGAGAATTCCGAAACAGTCAATAAAAAAACAAACAGTGGACATAGGCCATTCATTCAAGGCTGAACCACTTTAAAATCTCTTGTCTCATATTTATTTTTATCTGTGATTAAATAATTAGAGATAGTCTAACTTTTTACATCAACAGATTGGCGCCGTCTATGGAAAAACGACTGTAATTTTCATTTTTCACCAAAAATAAATCATCACCAATGGCTGATAATCCTGAATCCAGCAATCGAAATGCTGGAAACCCCCCAAATCCATCCGCTCCTCCAAATATCAAAGATCTGTCAGGAATCATGGCCAGTTTGGCTCAAGGCCAGATAGCCATGCAGGAAACAATGCGACAACTCATGCAAACTATCCAAGGTGGAGCATCAACCTATTCAGGGCAACGAAGTGGTCAAAGAAATATTCATTTACTTTCTTCACGCATTAGGCAAAGTGGTTCATATCGCACTGATAAATCTGAAGATTTTTCTTATCAACAGGGTCGAACTTCGTCAGTACGAGCCAGAGATACTGAACAACACACCACTCTCTCTCCGGAAAGGACCAGCACACTAGAAAGATTGAGTAGGGTCTCTCCTTTTGATCGATTGGGCCCTAGGAAGAATAAAAGTCCTCCTACGGCTGTGTCGAGAAACTTTCGACGACCATTTGATCTAAGAGAGGGTTCTGCCCAATCACAACCAACTGCTCGACAAGATAGATCCCAAGAAGCCACATCCACGCGATCAGTTGCTCGAACCAACAGGCCTGAGGAAGGAAATGATGGGTGAAAGGGCTCTATTCAGAGGTTGGAGGATAGATTAGGGGAAATGGCCAAGGCCAAGAATCCTCTACAAAGAACTTTTGTCCAAGGGACACCTTTTGTCCAAACAATTGTGGATTTTCCCACACCATCAAAGTTCAAAGCACCTGTTGTGACTCCTAAATATGATGGAAAAACCGATCATGTTCTTCATATAGAGCAATACCAAGCTACTGTCGACATCTATGTTGTACCAGACGAGATGAGATGCAGGGCATTCTAGGGAACTCTTACAGGATCTGCTCAAATATGGTACAATAATCTTCCTCGGGGTAAGATTTCAACTTTCTTTCAACTGGCCGAGCTCTTCATTGGTAACTTCTGTTTTGGAGCAAAACTTGTTAAACGAGTAGCACACTTCTTAAGTGTTAGAAGAAAGGCAGGTGAGAGAACTAGAGATTATATAACTCATTTCAATAACGAGAAGCTCGAAGTTATTGATTACGAGGAAAAGACAGCGATTACTGCTCTGATGAGTGGGCTGTTGCCCAACAAGTTATACAACACTTTGGCTACAGATCCACCAAGAACCATGTCGGAATCGATGGCAAAAGCGGCCAAGATCATGAATATCGAGGAGGCTATGGCTGCAAAGAAGAATATGGATACCAAAGAAACCAAAGCGGAGGGTGATAAGACCAAAAAGAAAGAGCATAAGAACAATGGTGGTGACAAGCACTCAAAAATAAAGCCATCATGGGAGGTATTAAAGAAATTTGAAAATTACACTCCTTTGAAGGTAGATATCAATCATATTCTAGAAGAAATCAAGAATAGCGAGGAGTTAAACTGGCCAGAAAAAATGAAGTCAGACCCTGACAAGAGGAATAAGGCTAAATATTGAGAGTTCCACAAGGATCATGGCCACATGACCAAAAATTATATAACTCTTCGGAATGAGATCGAGGCACTCATTAGATGAGGAAAACTGGCAAAGTATGTTGATCGCAGAAATAAAAGAAGAAATAACGACCGAGCAAGAGAGAGATCTAGATCTCCTCGTTGAGCAGAGGAGAACAAGAAAAGAGACCATGAATATGATCCTGAAGACGACCCCGATCTTCCCAAAAGACCAAGGGAGCCAGAACGTGAGGTATTTTTAATACGTTTTGGATCCTTTGATTGCAATGTTATTACAGGTGGAGATGCAAGAGGTGGAGATCTTACTGCAGAAAGAAAAGATTACCTCAACGAGGCTCAAGCCTGTTCATATATTCAACGAATAAATTTGGCTGAAGATGATTGCCCGAGGAAGGTCAACAAAGAAAAACTGGTCATCGGTTTCTCAAAAAATGACCTCGTAGGTGTGTTGTATCCTCATGATGACCCATTGGTGATCAAAATGAGAATGAAGGAAGTAATGATCTCGAGAGTACTGGTTGATAATGGTAGCTCGGCTGATATTATGTTCTAGTCGTGCTTCGACAGTTTAAGTCTAAAGTTATCCCAGTTAGAGCCTTATCATAGGCCCCTCCTCGGTTTTGCTGGCGAGAAAGTTTTTCCACTTGGGACGATCAAGCTGGATATGTTCATCGGTACATGGCCTGCTTGTCGAACAGAAAGAGTACGCTTCTTCGTGATGGATAAGAATGTTCAATCTGCCTACAACATCATCATGGGAAGGGTAGGATTGAAGAAGTTCGAAGCAGTACCATCTACGGTACATCAATGCCTGAATTTTCCAACCAATTTTGGAGTAGGAGTTGTGAAGGGTGATCAAAAAGTAGCACGGGAATGCTACTATTCATCTACCGAGCAGGAGGAACTAGAGGAATCTAGGAAAAAGTCTATTACCTATCAGGTGGATGAGGGTGCAGAAATTGAAACATTGGACCCTAGAGATGAGTCGCAACTCGTGAAAGGTCAGGTGGTAGAAGCCACTGAAAATATCATTCTGGACGATGAGCACCCTGAACGAACAACTCAGATAGGTTCATCGTTAGATGCTTCATTAAAACAGGAGTTGATAGTTTTCTTAAAAAGCAGAAAACAAACTTTTGCTTGGAGTCATGAAGATATGCTCAGAATAGACCCAAATTTCTTATGTCACGAGATTAATGTGAATAAGGAAATCAAGCCAGTGAAGCAAAGAAGAAGAGTACTCAGCCCCGACAAGAACCAAGCTATACAAGAGGAGGTCGAGAATCTCCAAAAAGCTTGTTTTTATTGAAGATGTTAAATATCCAGACTGGTTAGAAAATGTGGTGATGGTAAAAAAGAAGAACAACAAATCGAGGATGTGTGTAGACTTCACCGACCTCAACAAAGCATATCCAAAGGATCATTTTCACTTACCTCGAATTGATCAACTGGTGGATGCTACCTTGGGACATGAGCTACTGAGCTTCATGGATGCTTATTCTGGTTACAACCAGATTAAAATGAAACCTGAAGACAGGGAGTACTTCTTTCATTACCCCTAGGGGTACTTATTGTTATAATGTTTTGCCTTTTGGTTTAAAAAATGCAGGTGCGACATATCATCGGCTGATGAACAAGGTGTTTGCAGAACAAATCAGTTGCAATATGGAGGTCTATGTTGATGATATGCTGACAAAGAGCAAGAAAGCTGTTGACCATCTAGTTGACTTGGGCCAGACCTTTGATCAATTAGATAAATATCAAATGAAGCTGAACCCGACCAAGTGCATATTTGGAGTACGAGAAGTCATGTTTCTCGGGTACATTGTCAATCAATGAGGCATTGAAGCAAATCCTAAAAAGATCAAAGCTCTGTTAGGGCTGCGATCTCCAATGATGAAGAAATAAGTGCAAAGTCTTACAAGGCGAGTAGCAACACTTAACAGATTTGTATCGCGAGCAACTGATAGATGCCTCCCATTCTTCATGTAAGGACATAAATTTCCAATTGAGTCCATATATAGTTTTGGCTCAATTCCGGACAAAAACATTTATTCATAGGATTTTAATTTAATTGTAATATTCAAGACCTATGAAGTGTTTGTTGAAGACGTAGCGGCAAAGAGTATAAAGCATCATCAACATGCCGTAGTTTATGTGCCTCGTTTGTACGTCATCAACTTAGGTTCCATGCTCCCAAGGTATGAATGTATTTATATGTATATAGGAGCTTGGAACAATTTGTATTGGGTGTTAGGTGAATTAAAACTGCATTTTATTTTTCAGAAAGAATCAATTAGAAACTTAAAAATTAAGTATATAAAAGTTTATAAAAGTTTCTGGGCCAAAATCGAATTTTACAAACTTTCTGGACGTTCGTTAGAAATGTCGTTCGAACGAGTTTTTTCGTTCGAACCAGATTTTGTTCGAACGAGTTTTGTCATTCGAACCAGGTTCGTTCGAACGAGTTTGCCAACGACCCTATTCTGGTCAGTCGTTCGATATGTCGTTCGATATGTCGTTCGAACGAGTTTTCGTTCTAACGAGATATCTAATGAAATTCTAACGAGCCCAGGCTAGTCGCTCGTTAGAAGTCTCATTCGAACGAGAGTCAAGTTCGTTCGAACGAGACGTCAGGCGGGAACGGTTTTCAGCAGTTTTTGACAGTTTTTTTCCCACTTCTCCACTTGGTTTTCAACCAACTTTTTCATGCATTATCATGTGCGGGAAACACATTTTCCAAGATAACTTTTCCATTCCATATCCATCTCTTAGAGAGAGTTTGAGAGAAAATTTATTTAAGGAAAATGTTCAAGTTTTGAGTGTTAATTTTTAATGGAAAATTCATACACACTCTAGTTTACACCCATTGTTGTTTATTCCAAGTTCTATATATACATATCCTTACTTGGAGTTTTTGGCACCGGTTTTCTCTACCGAATTCAAGAGACGTTTCGGGTTTGCTTCTACACCCCATCACAAAGAAGACCTTTGTTGAGATTCTACCCGTTTGGAGAAAGGCTCCATGTTCGGGTGACGGTGACCGTTTAAAGTCCTATCGGTGTATTCCGAGACCACGGTGGAGCTCCGTTGGTTATCCGCTAATTGGAGGTTGATACAAGAAGAAGCATCACGGCTTGAGAGGGTTCGAGTTTAGGAAGTAAGTCTTTTGTCTTGTATTTTGTAATACCGTTTTTAGTGGATTTGAGGCTAGGGCCGTCCCGAGGTTTTTTCCCGTTAGTGGGTTTTTCCTCGTACATCGCGGTGTAGTGTGACTTTGTTGATTTTATCTTGCACAATAATTTAGAATCCATGCTTAGGATAATTTCAAGATAAAATTGGGTTTAATTATCACACTCATTTAATTTGGGACTTAAATTAAATATTGGGTAAAATTGGTTTATTCAAGTCACTTGCATTAAATTGGTTTCGCCTAACTTTGGATATAATTGTTAATGATGACTTAGGCAAATTTCTAGGACTTGAATAATTATGTTGTAATTCGTTTTGAAGAAATTAAAACTCGTTGTTTGTTTTGAAAGTTAAAACCATCTCAACGCTTCCGCATTTATTGAAAAAGGAAATTATTATATTTTAATTTGAGATTATTAAAATCCGGGGCTTTTCACTTCAAAACTCTTCGAAAGACTTTTGAATGGAATGAAGAATGCGAGAAAGCTTTTCAAGAATTGAAGAAATATTTGGGAGCACCTCCACTGTTGTCCAGACCAGTGATGGGAGAAAGGTTGTACTTGTACCTAGAAGTTTCAGAAAATGCAGTTAGTTCGGCATTAATAACAGTAGAGGATGGAGTACAAAAACCGATTTATTACACTAGTAAGGCCTTTCGAGGAGCGGAGATCAGATATCCGAAGCTGGAAAAGTTGGCACTAGCACTGATCGAAGCGAGTAGAAGAATGAAGCCATACTTCCAGGCTCATACCATAGTCGTATATACCGATATGCCATTGAGGCAAGCTCTTCACAAACTAGAAAAATCAGGGAGATTGATGTACTGGGCAATAGAACTCGGTGAATATGATATAATTTATGAGCCTAGATCGTCATTGAAAGGGCAAGCAGTAGCAGATTTTATAGCAGAGTTCACTTATCCTGATACCCCCGAGGAACAAAAGCTGAGCATCGACCAACCTGTGGATATTACAGGATCATCAAATTTAAACCCCGATCAATTTAAGCTGGTCGAAGAGCAAGAGGAGAAGGTCGACGAGCAACGAGGTGTGGTAGAAATGGAGATAAAGGACCAACAAATATTCCATCGAGGAATTTTATCCAATAAGAAGTTTGAGGACGAAATACCTGTATGGAACCTATATGTGGATGGCTCATCATGCACCTCGAGTAGTGGAGCCTGGATTGTATTGAGAAGTCCAGACGGGATCGATATAGAATATTCCCTGCGCTTCTAATTTCAAGCTTCTAATAATGAAGCTGAATATGAAGCGATGATTGTACGTCTTAGTCTGGCAAAAACCATGAAGGCAGAGCAGGTAATCGTGTGCAGTGACTCACAGTTGATTGTAAATCAAATGCTCGGTGTATATGCAACGAAAGGAGAGTTGATGATTAAGTACCATGGAAAGGCGATGGAGTTGGTATCGGAATTTGTTACTGTTCAACTAGTTAGAATACCAAGAATGGAGAATGCAAGAGCAGACGCTTTAGCTCGATTAGCATCGGCTACTCGTACCGAGCTACGAAGAACAATCCCAATTGAAATTCTTGCTGGTCGGAGCATAGATGAAGAGCTAACAATGAATTTTATTACCCTTGATTTAGGGCCATCTTGGATGGATCCCATCAGGGCATATATTGAGGAGGGAGAATTATCGATTGACAAACTCGCGGCCAAGAAATTGAAGTTTAAAGCTGCTCGTTATGTACTAACTAATGGTATTCTATACAGACGAGGAATCATATCTGGTTTGCAGAGGTGTGTACATCCCGTCGAAGTGAAGGATTTGATTGAAGAAGTCCATGAAGGGTCTTGTGGAGCCCATGTAGCAGGTCGGACACTTCTGCAAAGAATAATGACACAAGGATACTACTGGCCAACGATGAGGGCTGATTGTATAGCCTATGCCAAGAAATGTGACAAATGTCAATGCTTCTCCTCCATCCGAAGAACTCCCCAAGCGTTGTTGACACCCATTACTTCCCCTTGGACATTTTCCATGTGGGGAATTGACTTGGTCGGGCCACTTCCAACGACTAGGGGAAGATTTAAATATCTCGTCGTCGCAGTGCATTATTTTACTAAGTGGGTAGAAGCCGAGCCTCTTGTCGACATGACATACGAAAAGGTGTACCAATTTATTTTGAAAAATCTCATTTGTAGATATGGTCTTCCCCATGCATTTATCACTGACCATAGAACATAATTTGACAACGAGGAGTTCGCTGCCTATTGTCATCAGTCAAATATCTTAAAGATCCATTCGGCACCAGGCCATCCCCAAAGCAATGGACAAACTGAAGTGATAAATAGAACGTTGCTAAATGGATTGAAGAAAAGACTGAATGACGTGAAAGCAAACTAGATCAACGAGCTACATTCAGTATTGTGGGCTTATCGTACTACTCCCCGAGTAGCAACTGGAGAATCTCCATATATGCTGGCATTTGGAAGTGAAGCTGTTATACCTGCCGAGTTGGGTCTCCCAACACACCGAGTGCTGAACTTCAATTCCCCTGTCAGTGATTTAATGAGAAGGTTAGACTTGGATATGCTCGAGGAAGTTAGAGAAGAAGCAGCTATCAGGAATGCTGCTTACCAGCAACGAACATCTTTGTTCTACAACAAGAGAGTGAAGAAGTGCGACTTGAAAGAAGGAGACTATGTGCTAAAGAAAGTGATTCAAAAGCACAGCAAACTGGAAGCGAACTAGCATGGACCTTATCGAATTACAGAAGTTGTTCGACCAGGAACCTACAGAATAGAAACTTTAGAGGGGGAGGAGTTTAAGAATGCATGGAATGCAGAACACCTGTGCAAATATTCTACCCAATTCTCTCCTTTTGTTGAAATTTTTTCGCTGAATACTAGTGTTACACACTACTCAGCAAAATCCATTACTCAACAAAATCCACCAACTCCGGTTGGTCGGGAATAAAAAATACTTCCTAAAAGTGCCAACTCCGGTTGGTTGGGAAGAAAATCCACTAACTCCGGTTGGTCGGAAATAAAAAATACTTTCTAAAAGGCCAACTCCGGTTGGTTGGGAAGAAAATCCATCAACTCCGATTGGTCGAAAATAAAAAATACTTCCTAAAAGTGCCAACTCCGGTTGGTTGAGAAGAAAATCCACCAACTCCGGTTGGTCTGAAATAAAAAATACTTCCTGAAAGTGCCAACTCCGGTTGTTTGGGAAGAAAATCCACCAACTCCGGTTGGTCGGGAATAAAAATACTTCCCAAAAGTGCCAACTCCAGTTGGTTGGGAAGAAAATCCACCAACTCCGGTTGGTCGGGAATAAAAATACTTCCTAAAAGTGCCAACTCCGGTTGGTTGGGAAGAAAATCCACCAACTTCGATTGGTCGGGAATAAAAATATTTCCCAGAAATACCAAATAAGGTTGGTCGGGAAGAAAAAATATTTCTAAAAATCCACCAACTCAGGTTGGTCGGGAATAAGAAGCTGTCAACTACAGTTGGTCGGGAACATTTTTATTATACAGAACATGAGTATGTTATAAAAGTCAGCTAATGGTTTAGAATTAAAAAGTGATAAAGCAAATTTTTTTGATACTCGTAAACATTTTAAATTACCACCAAGATGGTCGAGAAACAAGATATCATCAATTTTGGTTAGTCGTCAAATGATTACCACAAGTTCAGGATAGTCGACAATAAGTTTTAACCAACTTTAGTTGATCGACAAATAACACAATGTTGTTATCTTTTTAACAGATATACATACACATATGTAAAGTGTTTTACAAAATATCTAAAAGACAATGGCAATCAAGATTTCAAAGAAAAATAGAAGTTTTTCATTAAATCCAAAACAAAGTACATTGAGAATAAAATACATAAAAATTATTACATCAGAAATCCTATTCTATGGGTTTTTTCCCTTCTGCTTTTGAAACAGGTTCCTCGCCAGCAGGAGGATCGTCTAACGCATAAGGGGAATTTATAAAATTAAGGTCCTTGAGCATCCTGATATTCATCACAGATGGCCGGTCGAGTAGGTGTTCTGGGGGAGATATTTCGACATTGGAATGGAGACTGTAATCGCCAAGATATTTGGAAATCAAACACTGAGGGATTGCCCGAGCAGGGATCCAGCTCATATCGAGTTTGAATGGAGGTACTGGCAGGTCGAGCAACCCAGGATTATGGTAATCCCACAAGTAGTGACCCTGTTCCAACTGCAGTACACCCAAGGCATTCAACCACCCTTGTTTGTAACCCTCATTATTCGCATTTTTGATCCGATCATCCAAATGGTAAAGAGACTCATTGTAGCCAGCCATCCAGACTTCTCTAGGCTGCTTGTGGAATTGATAAGTCAACCTTTCCAGCTGCTCGTGAAGATTTTTTATAAAGAGTTCTTTATTCTCCAAGGCAGACTTCTATGCAGAGAGCTGCTCGTCCAGATTCCTGATCTTCTTGGACATCTCTGCCAGAGCTTTATTCTTCGCAACTAACTGAACTGCTTGATTCTCCAGTGCCGATTGAGTTCTTTGTTCCTCGACAGGAATTCGAGCAGCTATTACTCGTCCCCGAGGAGCTCTTGCTCGTCCCTGAGTAGAGGTAGAAGGTCCAATCCTCTTCAAGGTTTCTAATTTATCTCTCAGGTTAGCGTTTTTTACCTCCAAGAAAGAGAATCCCTCGTCGTTCACAGGGACCAAAGTGTTTGAGGTAGAAGCTGCAGATTTCAACTGAGATACCTCTCTTTGCAGATTATTATTTTCTTGCTCCAATAACTCAGCTATCTGTCTGTGCTCTTTGACCTCAACCTTCAAAGTTCTCTCTCTCACATTGTAGGCAGCGAATAACTTATCATACCCCTTATCAGCACTGAGTTGTTAATACTTCTTCTCGTATCCCTCGTGCAAAAGGGCTGTAGACTCCTTATATTGTTGCTAAAGCTCTTCAAGAGTGCCCTGGACGTCTTCAATCATTTCATATTACGCTACATTTTTAGCCACTGCACGGTCGAGCAGGCACTTCAAATACTGGTAGGCCTCAACTGCTCGTTCTGAAGCATTTGGACCGAGTATATCAACGATTTGAGCATCAGTTATATCTGCATGGACATCCTTGAAATATTCATTGCACTGTTTCATCAATTTTGTATCATGAGCAGATAACAATTCCATCCTGGCCATAAACTAGTAAAAAGAAGAAAGAGTAAGAATCAATAGGGAGCACGAGGAAGAGAAACAACCGTATGAATACGCAAAACTTCAAATTTTATTATATCACAAAAGAGAGGTACATAGTTCAGAATTACAGTTGATAAAAATAAACAAAGAGAAAAATCCAAACAACTCTACACCTTCTCCTTATCTCCCAAAACTTTCTCGGGAGGCTGGGATGAGGAAGTAGGTTGCTCGGATGGCACAGATGGCTGCTCGGGGGGTGTTGGAAGCTGCTCGTTTGAAATAATGGATGGTTAAAGTTTCTCACAGGAAGACTGGACAACTTTGGGATGAGAAATTTGATCTCCCATCACCATGGAAGATTCCTCAGAGGCAGCTTCATCCTCTTCTTCTTCTTCAGGAGTTGGAGGGGGGCCCGGGACGTGTCGCTGAAACAGGTCAGAATTTTTATCAACCTTCATCTCTTGCAGAGCAGCAACCCAGCCATCCCTGAAGTATTTAAGGCTACCATATTCCACCTGCGACATCATGGCAACTAAACCCTTATTCCATCCTTTGTCCCAGCCAGCACTGAAGGACTTTTTCACAACTAACTTCCTTTTCACTTTCTTTGAGGAAAGCTTCTCGGATAGAAGTTCCTCGGTAGCCTTCAACTTATTCTCCACCTCCTCCTTCTGACGACCAACGTCACGAAGTCTACCCAGCTCTTACTCAGCAGATTTGAGCTTACCTTCAAGCTCCCCAGCATTTTGGAGCTTCCCTTCGAGCTCTTTATTCTTCTCCTCCAAGTCTTTTATTTTCTTCTCCAACCCTTTGGAGACCTCAACAACCTGATCCTTCTCCTGCTCGGTCGAATTGAGCTGCTTCTCCCAGGCAACTTTATCATTAACATACTTCTGACGAGAATCTTTCAGAGACTGCATCAGACCCACCAAAGCTTCTTCTATACCTGACGAGGAGCTTCAAGCTTTAATAACCTCATACTTCTTCAAAATTGTATTAAAATAGGTTACCAACTGGGAAAAGAAAATAATAGCAAGTCAGTGCACATATATAACAAGGGAAAAATGAAAGTTTAGGACAATAATACTTACATAAGCAATATGACGAGCAGCTAATGTGGTAACCATGTTCCGAGAAAGATTTTCTTTAATACCTTGGATCTCGGGAATGATCCAAGACTTCACCGAGCTCATGGCAGAGCTCGGGGAAAACAAAAATGGGAACACCACTTCCAGTAGTTGGGGGCTGAGCGATGGATTTAGCCAAATTGACAGAGGAGCTTTTCTTCAGCCTCCTCATAGGAGCATCAACAGTCTCGACTAAAGATGTAGTCTTAGTCGGGGATATGACTATCACCTCGCTTGGAGCAGCGACCTTGCTCGGAGCCACTGGGGGCTTCTCGACAACTTTCACAGGAGCAGCCAGAGGAGGTGCATCGATTTTTCTGGTCCCTTCTTCTGGGACATCATGTTTACTTTTCTTTGCCTCTCCGGCAATAGAGGCAGATTTCTCGAAGAGGGCAGGAGCTCTTCTTCTCTTCATCCTTTCACTCAAAGGAATATGTGACTCAGGTGAAGAACTTGTAGACGCTGGTATTGGTTCCACGTCGCTTATCACCGGACGAGCAGTGAAAGACGAGGTGTAAATCTTATACTGCAGCAGATATGAAGCTGATCTGATATGCTCGTCGGCAATAGTCTGGTGCAAACCACAGATAAGTTTCAGATGTTTTAAGTTAACTTCTGTCTCTTTTGGAGACCTTCTTTTGCTGTCAACTGCAAATAAATAAAAATTAAATTATCAGTGACACATTTTATAAAACACAAAGGAAGCATAATTTCAAAAATAAAATAAAAACAACCTATCCCATTGCCATAGGGAGGGCATCTAGGACCCTGGTACACATCATTTCCAGTTAGTGGAGGGTGTTGCCAATTTTTCATAACAACCTCGTGCTCGAAGTAATCCCTATTGGCATTTGGGAGATTGACCACTAAAGCCCTATTTAATAACCTAGTTTTTAAATAAAAAGTGTTGTCACCAACAACCCATCTATAACAAAATATAATTTCTGGAATTCCTATACGAGTTCCATGAATTTGATTTAATCTATGAACTCCATTAACTATTCTCCATGTATTGGGGGCTATTCTTGCAGGAACCACGTCAAAATATTGACAGAATTCCAGACACAAAGGGTTTGGGGGAAAAGAAAAGCCACATTCAGCAACAAAGAGACTGGGGAACCAATGTCCCTCAGCCAAATGAAAATAATCTGAAGACTCAGAAAGTTCCTCCAAAACAACCCATGAAGGAATAGAGAAATCAGAACAAAACTTATCAATCGACTCAACAGGGTAAACCATGGAGAATAAAGGAAATAAAAGAGAAGGAAAAAGATCTTACAGAAAAAGGATGGATCTGTTGACAGCGAACGATGAAAAGGATGAACGCACAAGAGAGAGAGAAAATGCAAAACTCAAAAATACAGATTTGAAAAAGTAAAAGACGATATGATTTTCTGCAACGCTTAAATACCTTACCTTGGGAAAAGGTAAAAATAATGATTACAAAGGGAGACGTTTACGCTACCGGCGGCTAAAAGGACAAAAAGGGCGCGGAGACCGATGCAGTTAGAAAAATTCGAAAAGTCTGATTCTATGAATTCGAAAAGAAGAATAAATGCGAAGAAAACACTCCTAAAATTCAGGACGACCATTTAATCCCGCCATATTTTGAGAAGAATGTTCCACACTCCTCGTTATTGAATTGTGAAACATTGGGGGCTTCTGTTAATACCAAATTTAGTCTGCTGACATGGCTCAATTAAGTGGAGACACGTGGCAATCTGCGTGGCAATAACAAACACTTCGGAACAACATCTTGACTTCGAGGAACTCAATTGCCCCGACCAACTCAGATACTCCGAGCAGTAGGTGCTCTCCGAGGAACTTTACTGCACCGAGCAACTCATGGATACCAAGATACTTTGGCGGTCCGAGCAGCTTAGGCGGTCCGAGCTGCACCTCGACCAGAGCATTTATTATCAGACAATTAAGAGGATTAAATGCGCATTAAATGCTGATTATTATCATATGGATGTATACGCTTATTGAACAGCTATGTATTACTCATTCACATGTACAACCTCAAGGCTATAAATACATTGTATCATCCTCATTGGGAGGGGACCGGAATTTCTTGAGGATAATCATACTTCGAGAATTCCAAAACGGTCAATAAAAATACAAACAGTGGACGTAGGCCATTCATTCAAGGCTGAACCACTTTAAAATCTCTTGTCTCATATTTATTTTTATCTGTGATTAAATAATTAGATATAGTCTAATTTTTTACATCAACAATATCTTTCTTACAAACTATGTTCCAAAAATGATGTTAAATTAAATATTTCCTAAAGCATAACTCAAGGAAAAAAGTAACTATTATAATGTTAAAAACTAAAGGAAAATGATTTAGAGCAAAATTCTAAGTTAGAGCGAGGATTTCAATCGCTGGAAACCTAGCAAATTAAGGCCAACATTTCGTTACAAATATACTGAATTATTTTGGTTCGGGAAATACCTCCCTAACAGTGGATTCAATTGTGAAAACTTAGAAGTTTATCAAGCTTCTAAGTTGGAACAACAAGAACAGTGGATTTTCGTTACAATTTTTGAAAATTTAAGTTCATTTAAAATTCAATTCAAATGCAAGAAAACCAAGAATTTTCAATTCAATTTTAATAAGACAACAAGAACAATTTTGGTAACATATCAAGAACAATTTCATTGTCAACAAGACTAATACATCACCCACTTTAATACATCACCATATTTTACATGTTTTCATAAAATAAATGACATCTATAACTAGTTGATCTCGATAGGTTGTTCGTTGGTCGCTACATCTTTTGGGTAGATTTTTTCAAACTGTGATACTTGATTCGTATATTTATCAATCCATGCCTTTGCTTCGGGCAATGAAAACCTATGCCACTGAATTGATACCGGTGGAATCGGACAACCATACTTCAACTGCAAAATGACAAAGTGATTCCCGCAAACAAGAGCAATCTCTACGAACATTGGATGCACGATTCATTTATGTCTCATCGATAGAATTGTGAGACACTATCTTTTCGAGACGAGGACACACACATATTTGTAAGTCTCAGCCAAAAGGTAGACACACTCTGGCATGACCATCCAAGACTTATATGTACAAGGGATTTTATAATCCTCTAGCATATGTAGCATAGTGTTCGAAAACCAATCACCAAAACAATGTGCGTAGAACTCATTATTTTCCATAACTTCACCCATCAAGTCTGATCTCACCTATTTCCATCCATCGGGTCCAAATCTTAGGCATTTAGTAATGCATCTAAAACCATAATTGTCACCAGCATCAACCTCCACGATATCTGCTATGAAACCCTTTTAGAATTTTGGTATCTCGTTGATGTACTTCTTATATGAGGGGGAGTAGCTAGGGCACCATGGTGCGGGATGGGTGAACTTCAAAAAATCATTTTTTCTCTTATGCCTTTGGACCTCACGATGTTATTTTTTGTTGATTCCCTAGCAAGTTCGAAGCTCGAGGGATTCCTTTTAGTTAACATCTCATGCTTTTGCTCAAGAGAAGATGGTTTTTGACCTCTCGGCCGACCGTTCCTTTCCTTAAGCATGGATGGCTCACATAGCCTGGCAGTGGTGGGACAACCGATGTCATTGAGCTTTTGTAACATGGCCCCTTTGATAATCGATAGTTAACCATTACCACCTTTATTTAAAGTGTATCATTTCCGTCTCATAATAAACCACGTGGTACTTTGCTAATTCGGGCACCATTGTTAATTTATGTCAATGTGTATCGACATCCCCCCATAGTACTGACCCGCCCTCCATCTAGTAGATGATCAATTCATGAGTGCACAGAATATCATAGATATTGTGTTCCAAGTGTAGACACAATTTAACATTGATGACAACATTATCGTAAATCTTTAGATCCTCAATAATTAGGTCAATGGCATAATGAAAAGCCTGACCGATGAGCTCACGCAAAATAGGAATATTGTGGGAGTGCCTTAATTTTTGAAAAGAATCCTCAAACTCCCTCTTAATCTCGGTCACTTGCACCTTAATGTAGTTGTGCATGCCAAAAAAAACCTTGTCAAAAGGAGGTTGATAAGTCTCCAAGTGCCTCCTCTTCAAGTTACCGTGGGCTCCTTTACAATGGTTGGTAGTTCGGTTACCCCGGTGCTTAATCATATTTGTCCAGTCATGAATGAATCTCTCCTCTAAATTTTACCATGTGCTATTTATGTAGTGTAGGTTATTGGGGTGTGCAACCCAATTAAAGTGCAATACCGTCAACATTTCGTTAAACTCACTCTTCGTGGGGACTTCAACTAAATGCATCCAATCCCTCATGAACTTATTCAATGTATCCTCATCGTGGATCTCTTACCTATAATGGATTTTCACATTGCGGTGAACGTGGAAATTGCAAACCATTGATCTCGCCTCGAGTAACACAACCCACAATGCGTTCATGCATGCGCACTCTCGATTTGTGATGAAAACCGTGGGATATGCAAATGGATTGAATAGGGACTTTAAACTTCCCAGCGCCCACTTATAGTTATCTTCCTTCTCCGTTGCTAAAAATGCAAAGGTAATATTGAAGGTCCTTCCGCACGACGTTATACCAACCATCTCGAAGAAAGGCATCTTGTATGCACAGTTAACAATGCCAATTGAGGGAAAACACTTTGCGAATTGGATGGAGTTTGGATAAGCCCATAAAAAATCTTCCACCTTCATGGTAGACTCATTTTATCTATACCAATAAACATAGTATTTGTCCTCAAGAAACTTTTTTAACTTTTGCATCATCGTTCTACCTTCTCTTTCGGTAATCCTCAATTTCCCTTTCGCATTGTAAATGGTTTTCATTATCGAAACATAGTTAATTATGAATTTTTACCATTGTTAGGATGGCTTTCGACTTTACCCCGCTCACGACATCTCTTTGATAATGTTTTTCTCCTTCGAAGTCAGGTGACTGACCTATGCATATCCAACTAGTGATTTAGATAATTGGTGGTTGTGAACACTGCTAATAATAGACATTATCCACTGTCTGTGGTCAACTGGAATGCCCTTCAACAAAAATGAAGAATATCACTTTCGAGTCACGGTGTCCCTCTTCCAACCTTTATCCGTTTGGCTACTACCTTTATTTCCAACATTCTTCTAGTAAATGATCACGGTACTCCCCTCCTAATGAGTGCATTATTTTGTATATTTTACACCCAAATTTATATCTTGTTAGTCCCATTTTATTTTATTTAATGATTTCTTAGGATCATTTTATTAGAAAAGGAAAAAAATGCAAGAATGATTGAATTCATAGTCAAAATGGCAATTTTAAGTAAAAAATGGGAACTTCAATAATTTTATATTATTCTTGTGCTAATTTGTGAAAAAAGTTGCCTAGTGAATTTTTTGCAGGTAATGATGAAATTTGGTGCAAATTGATGATTAATTCGAAAAAGGCACGAAAAAACTATTTTTTACCCTTGTGAAATCGTAAAAAAAGTTGGGAATTTTTATTCTCCGATTTGGACGAAACTTGGCATGCGTGTTCAGTAAGAAACGATAAGACTTTTCAAGTGGGGGGAAAGTGAAGAGGTGGAGTGATAAGTTGAAGAGTTTCACCAAAACCCTAATAACTCATTCCTATACCTATAAATAAGACCCTTGAGATCATCATTGAGGATGGAAATTTTTTAGAGAGAGTCACTTTAGAACAATTGTTGGTAGTTTTATTTTGAGAGTATATTTTTATTGAGGGCCAAGATTTATTTTCTGGGAGAAATTCAGTCAACATCAATTGTAATACACATCATTTGTAAGTTGTTTTATTAATGAAAATTCATATTCATTATTGTAATTTTATGATGTCTTCCATTATGCTAGCTTAATTTCTTTACTAGCACTAGGTGAAATTTGTCATGTTTGATTAATATTATATGTGATTTAAATTCGTCTTTGTTCTCAATATGTGCTAAAGGTCTTAAAAATTAGGTATTCATTTAAAACGACACGAAAGTGTTTTTTAAACCTTCGGTTTTGTTTGAGAAAAAAATCATATTTTTATTTTTAAGTGTGAGTACTTTTTGATGGATTATGCTTGCACTCGATTATTTTGATAGTCCATGCTTAAAGGCCATACTTTGAAATCTAAAAGTGAACTTTTAAAGGAATAGGGATTTTAGTCGTCTTAATTTAGAGACGTTAAATTTTATTGGGAACTTAACCGTGTTATCCCCCGAATTAAATACGACGAGAGTCAGTTTGATTTGAGTTATAAAATTGGGATTGCCGAGTTTAAATTATTACATAATATTAGTTGAATATGATAAATGGATCCAACGTCCTAGTTTTCACGCTCCCTTGATTATATCTCTCGTACTCCTATTTCTTGTTTGTGTTGATTAGTTTAATATTACATCTCATCTACAACCCAATTTAGTCTAGTTGGATAGTCACAAGTATTTTTAACGAAAAAATTGATAAATCTCTGTGGGTTTGACCCGTACTTACACTCGCTATTCTATAATAGCTCGTGCACTTGCGGAATAGCTTTTTTTACTTCTTGCATTTTTGTTAGTAAAAATTTCAAAAATAAATAAATAAAACGAAAATTCAAAAAAAATTAATCATAAAGTGTGCTTTATTATTTTATTTTATTTTGTTAAATACGCCGCTAGTGTGTGTGTCGTGTCATTTTTTTTTCTTCTTCTTTTTTATTTGTTAGTATTTTTTTGTGTGGGTCGCACTTTACGTTGGGTGTAGTTTCTTTTGTGTTTTTTTCCTTTTTCAAGCACATTCGAAAAAAAAGAGATTTAAAAAAAAAGCAAAGGTGAAGAAATATTCAGAAAAGTGTTCAATGGTGCGCAAACGTGAAGAAAAAATTGTGCAATCTTGCCAAGAGCACAAGGAACTCTTAGGGATGACTGAAACGTAGGCGGCATTTCCCTCCAATCAACGCCAATTTTAACTTCGGCCCGGCGTAAACAAGTGACAGTAAAAAGTCCACACCGGAGGTACGTTTTTGTGTGCTCCTACGTGATTTAATTTTGCACTTAAATTAACACATTGCATAAATTGACTTAAAGGAAAAAGTCTTAACGAGGCTAGAATTAAATGCTACTAAAGATTCATCTCTACCTTTTTGCAGCTTAACCTCACCAAAGACTCTGGTGGTGAACCAGGCCTCACCCTTCGCGTGAAACTGTGTCACCATTGAAAGAGATCCATTAAGGTATCAATCTCTCTAATATTTTCATTACAAGCTCTTTAGTCTTAACATATGGCAGCGGATTTACCACCACCTCCTCCACCATCTGGTGTTGGAGGACCCAGTTCCAACCAGGCACCACCTCGGTCCGAGATGGCTGAGGTGGCAACAGCCTTGAAGTCCTTGGCTGCAACTTAGCAAATTATGCAGGAGAAGTTCGCCCAGATAAACTAAAACATAATAAGACCACCTGGAGTCTCACCAGAGATGATCATTTCGGCAGCTGCTCAACCACATTCAGAGTCCAGGGGACCACCCCAGGCACCATGAAAAGTCCAACCTACTCCTCAACGAACGAGAGATGTTGCTGACCCCAGGCGTTTACGCCTAGGGAGGCAAGGAAAGCCTTGCCCTGAGGATATGTACGACGACATTGAGGCAGAGGATGCTCCAGCAGACTGTTAGGAGCCATATGAGGTCTCAAACAACAATGTACGTCCTATACAGCAGAGCCGAGGTCAGTGTGAAAAACGATGTGCTGATGCACAATAAAGAGGGTTATCTTTTGATTGCTTGAGTAGAGGGTTGGCCTTTGAAAGGCTCAGCCCAGTTAATGATCTGAGGCAGAGGTTATCCAAGTCAAGGAGCATAGCTGTCTCTCAAAGAGGGGGTGAAGAACATCGGCCTCATCATGGCCGACCTCCATATGGTCGAGACTGTGATTAGGGGGAGGTAAACAATCGACGTTGTGCGGCAGTTGGGGAACCCTCAGTCCACCCCTTGGAAGTGGATGGGGATAACCTCTGTCAAACCGACGTTTCTAAACCATAGAATGAATCCATTCAACGGCTGGAAGAGAATATAGGGAACCTCATAAAAAGTTAAGACCCACTACAAAGGGGATTCTCAGAGGACTCCCCATTTGTAGCAAGGATAGTCAACTTCCCGACCCCTGCTAAATTTAAGCCTCCAATGGTGTCTCCCAAGTACGATGGAATTACCAACCCAGTGCATCATATTGAAATGTATTAGTCTGCAGCAGACATTTATTCAATCCCTGATGAGATGAGGTGCCGAGCTTTCTCAAGCACTTTGACAGGAGTTGCGCATATTTGGTTCACTTCCCTTCCTAAAAATTTTGTTCAGAACTTTAAGGGTTTGGCCGAGCGATTTATACACAACTTCTGTTTTGGGTTAAGACCTCAGAAGAAGACAACCCATCTACTCTACGTAAAGCAAGGCAAGAATGCGAACCTCATAGACTACATTATAAGATTTAATAAGGAAAAAATGGAGATTGAATATTACGAAGAGAATATAGCTATGACAGCCCTTATAGGAGGACTTCAGAAGGGGAAGTTTCTTGGGAAGCTTGCTAAAGACCCTCCTAAATCTATGGCCGAGCTGTTATCAATAGCTGGTAGGGTCATGAATGCTGAAGAAGTAATGGATACAAAGTATGTGGATGAGAATGGAAGTAGTAGTGGGAAATCTTAGAGGTTTCCTAAGGATGGAAAGAAGAGGGCTGCAGACAAAAAGTTTGCACACTATACTCCTCTAACTGTGAGTTGAGAACACATTCTCAATGAGATAAAGAATGACAGGTCCCTGAGATGGCCAAAAAAACTGAAGGCTCTTCCACATAAGAGGAATAAGAACATATGGTGTGAGTTCCACCAAGATCACGACCATCTGACTCGCAAGTGTTTTTCCCTGAAGGAAGAGATTGAGAAGATGTTGAAGTTTGGGAAGCTCATAAGGCATGTGGATGGAAGATCCTCTAAGAGGGGAAGGGACGACCCTAAAAAGAAAAGAAATGATAGGTGCCAGGAAGATGCCTCTACCAGAAGAGCTGAGGACTCAGATGATGATGACGATGACCCTGACCTCCCATCAAAAGACGACAATGCTCCAGTGAAGGGGGTTGGTATGATATCTTTTGGTATGAACACCATCTGTGGAGAACTAGCAGGGGGTGACTCAGAGGTAGCTGATCGCAAGGCTCAAGTGGCAGAGGCCAAGTCAGTGATAAAAGTCGAGGTTATGAACCTGGCATCTTGAGAGGTTAAACACGAGAAGAGAAAGAAGGTAGATATAAACACTCTCATAGTTGGCTTCTCAAGACTTGATTTCAAAGGTATCTTAGCTCCTTACGATGACCCTCTGGTAATCACCATAAGGGTGCATGGGTGTGAAGTTCAGAGGATCCTCATTGATGGGGGTAGTTTAGCAGATGTTATGTTCTGGCCCTATTTTAATAGCCTAGGCCTCAGCAGACCTAGGATTGTCCCTTATCATCATCCCTTCATTGGCTTCAGCGGTGAAAAGGTTCATCCATTGGGCATGTATGAGATGGATGTAAGAATGGGAGATGAGTGGTTTAAGAGGTTGACCAAAAAAATCAATTTCTTTGTGATGGACGAAAACGTCTTCTCAGCTTACAACCTCATCATAGGACGAATAGACCTCAAGGAGTTTAAGGCCGTTCCTTTAACGGTCCACCAAATGCTACAATTCCTGAGTCCCTATAGGGTAAGGGAAGTGCAAGGTGACCAAACATCGGCACGTGAATGCTACTTCAACTCTACGGAAGAGAGAGAGATTCATAAGAGGCCAATAACCACATACAACATCGACACACTTGATCTTAGAGGTGAAACAAAACTCAAGAAGGGAGAGGCCATGGAAGAGGTGGAATCCATCGTCCTCGTTGAGGACGAGCCAAAAAACCATCTAAATCGGTAAAGCCCTAAGACCTGAGATCAAGGAGGAACTAGTGGAGCTTCTAAAGAAGAGATAAAGTGCTTTTTCCTAGAGCCATGCAGACATGCTAGGTATTAATTCAGAGATTATGTGCCATAAACTCAATGTTGTAGAAGACGCTAAACCCATCAAGCAGAGAAGAAGAGTATACTCGATAGAGAAGTATGATGTCATCAAAGAAGAGGTTAACAAACTTGAATAGGATGAGAGAGGTCATATAGCTTGAGTGGTTATGTAATGCCGTCATCGTGTTAAAAGCTAATGGGAATGGAGGATGTACGTAGATTTCACCGATTTAAACAAGTCTTGCCCAAAAGACAGTTTCCCCATGCCTTGTATTGATCATATGGTGGATTCCACGGAAGGATGTGAACTCATGAGCTTCATGGATGCCTATTCTGGGTATAATCAGATCTTCATGAATTCATAAGATTCAGAAAAGACAACATTCATCACAGACAAAGGGACCTATTGTTACAAGGTCATGCCCTTTAGGCTGAAGAATGCAGGGGCTACTTGACAACGTCTTGTAAATAAGATGTTTGAGGATCAAATAGGCAAGTTTATGGAAGTGTATGTGGATGACATACTGATGAAGAGTCTAAAGGCCGACACCCATGTGGCCGACCTTGAAAGAACTTTTGACACGATGGATAGATACAGGATGAAGCTTCACCCGGCCAAATGTGTCTTCGGGGTAGGAGCAGGGAAGTTTTTGGGCTTCATTGTCAACCAAAGGGGAATAGAGCCTAACCCCAAGAAAATCAAGGCCTTGCTAGAAATGAAGACACCCAAAACTATCAAAGACGTTCAGAGGTTGACTGAAAGAGGTACTGCCCTTAACAGGTTCATCTCAAGAGCTGCAGACAAGTGTCTTCCTTTTTTCAAAGTTCTTAGAAAGGCCTTCGAATGGGATGAGGAATGCGATAAAGCTTTTAAGGAGATCAAGTCCTACCTTAGATCCCCCTACTCTTATCTCGGCCCATTCTGGGGGAAAAGTTATATGTATATCTAGTTGTCTTAGAGTCAGCCATTAGTGTTGCAATAGTAAGAGAAGATGATGGAGTGCAGAGGCCAGTATACTTCAATAGTAAAGCTCTTCAAGGGTCAGAACAGAAGTACTCTCGGATTAAAAAATTAGCATACACTCTGATACATGCTTGTAGGAAGATGAAGCCATACTTCCAAGCCCACTCTATGGTTGTCCTCACTGATTCCCCACTCAGACAGGTCCTCCATAAGCCTGAGAAATCAGGCAGGCTGATGACCTGGGCCATCAAGTTGGGGGAATATGACATTGTTTATCAATCGAGGGTTGCCATCAGGGGGTAGGCACTCGCAGAATTTATAGCAGAGTTTACCTGGGAAGAGATTGAGATTGAGATTAGTCAAGAGGCTGCACATGAACTAGACAGAAACGTCTTCCAAGATCCGGACGAGGTTGAGTCAAGCAAAGCCAAAAAAGGAATAATTGAGAATGAGGAAGACAGGTACCTCTTTAAGCAAGGGATCCTATCAGAGGGAAACTTCTCTTCAAATGAAGATGTTTGAAACCTCTTCGTCGATTGATCGTCCCGTGAAAACGAAAGTGGATTCGGGCTGATAGTGTCAACACCAGAAGGTACCGATATTGAGTATGCGCTAAGATTCAAATTCAAAGCTTCGAATAATGAGTCAGAATATGAGGCATTAATAGCAGGTCTCTCCTTGGCAAAAACCCTTAGTGTTGGCCAGCTCTTAGTCCACAATGACTCAAAGGTTGTCGTCAACCAGATCCTGGGAGTATATGAGGCCAAAGATGAAAGGATGGCCAAATACCTGAAGAGGGTGAGAACGATGCTAGAAAGCTTCAAGGAGGTAAAGATGAAGAGGATAACTCGGCAAGACAATAGTCGAGCCGATGCACTCATGAGGTTGGCCTCAATAACGAGGACGGACATAAGAAGAACAGTACCCATTGAGATTCAGCTTAAACCTACCATTGAATAAGAAGAAGAGGTTGCCAGGCCTTGCCTCAATTTGAATATAGGAGACTCATGGATGGACCCTCTTATCAGATACATCAGATAGGAAGAGATGCCAGAATCAAAGTCAGAAAGGAGAAAGCTGAGGTTCAAGGCTGCCAAGTTCTCAATTGTAGGAGATGTTTTGGTATAAAAAAAGGTTCCTACTCCCCCTCCTTAGATGTGTCCACCCTTCAGAGGTTCCATACATCTTGCAAGATGTGAACGAGGGCTCTTGCTCCAGTCACATACGAGGAAAACCTTTAGCTAAGAGGATAATCACTCAGGGGTACTGGTGGTCGACCTTGGCCAAAGATGCTACTGCGTATGTGAAGAAGTGTGATAAGTTTTAGAGATTATCCACCATACCTCATCAACCTCATCAACCTATGATGTCAATCAGCTCACCTTGGCCGTTTGTAGTATGGGGCATTGATTTGGTAGGACCCCTACCAAGAGCTGTCAATAATTATCGATTCTTGATCGTGGCAATTGATTATTTCTCCAAATGGGTAAAGGTTGAGCCAATGATCACAATCACTAAACAGAAGACCTTCCAGTTCATCTGAAAGAACATTATATGCAGGTATGGTATTCCAAACACCTTATTCTCAGACAATGGAGCCCAGTTTAAGAACATTTCTTTAGAGAAATACTACGAAAGAGTAGGGATCAAGAAGTTCTTCTCTTCCCCTGGCCGACCTCGGGCAAATGTTAGACAGAGGTCACAAATCGAATAATCCTTGATAGGATAAAAAAAAGATTGGAAGAGGCCAAAAGTAGATGGACAAAGGAGGTATATGTCGTGTTATGGGACTACAGGACGATAGTGAGGACACCAACGAGAGAGACTCTATTTATGTTAGCCCATGGTTGAGAAGCTATCATCCCTACAGAGGTAGGGCTTCCCACTCATATAGTTCAGACCTATGACTCTCAGAGGAATGGGTAAGAGAGCAGACTTGATCTTGATTTGATCGAGGAAAGAAGAGAGGATGTAGAGATAATATATGCTGCATACCAGTAGAGAACTATGAGATTTTACAATCAAAGGGTGAAATCAAGGCCTATGGCTGTGGGAGACCTAGTCCTAAAGAAGACATTGCAAAAGGTAAATAAGCTCCATCCAAATTGGCATGGTCCTTACAGAGTAGTTGATAAGGTTGTTCCTGGTACCTATCGATTAGAAAATCTTGAAGGAGAACCCTTCTCCAACCCTTGGAATGCCGATCACTTGAAGAAATATTACATATGATATTACAAATCTTTATCTCTTTGTAATATATGTATCAGTTTAGATAGAAGATGTTAATGAAAAGATAGCAATGTTGTGCTAGTACTCTTGTTATATGCCTTAAATATCATTAATTTGGTAAAAATATGAGGTGAAACATCATATTATGGTGACCTCAGACCTTAAACATCATTAGCTTGGTGAAAATATGAGGTAAAACATCATAATTTGGTGACCTCGGACCTTAAACATCATTAGTTTGGTGATAATTTATGAGGGTAAACATCATATTATGATGACCTCAGACCTTAAACATCATTAGTTTGGTGATAATTTAAGAGGGTAAACATCATATTATGATGACCCCAGACCTTAAACATCATTAGTTTGGTGATAATTTAAGAGGTTAAACATTATTATATGGTGACCTCAGACCTTTAACATCATTAGTTTGGTGAAAATATGAGGTGAAACATCATAATTTTGTGACCTCAGACCTTAAACATCATTAATTTGGTGAAAATATGAGGTAAAACATCATATTATGGTGACCTCAGACCTTAAACATTAGTTTGGTGATAATTTAAGAGGGTAAACATCATTATATGGTGACCTCAGACCTTAGACAATTAATTTGGTGAAAATATGAGGTAAAACATCATATTATGGTGACCTCAGACCTTAAACATTAGTTTGGTGATAATTTAAGAGGGTAAACATCATTATATGGTGACCTCAGACCTTAGACCATTAATTTGGTGAAAATATGAGGTGAAACATCATATTATGATGACCACAGACCTTAAACATCATTATTTTGTTGATAATTTAAGAGGTGAAACATCATATTATGGTGACCTCAGACCTTAAACATCATTAATTTGGTGAGAGTTTAAGAGGTAAGACATTCAAGCATAATATCGTACGAAGCAACATAATCTAAAGAAGATTGGACTAATGATTATGATGAAAATGATGAATTATAAGTCAGAGGCATCAAGAGTCCATCAAAAGTTCACAAAAATAACAGATAGAGACAAGGGAAATCAAAACAACTCTTAAAGCTTCACAAGAAAAGGCCTCAGTATCTGCAGCTGCAGTCGTGTCGTCGTGGTCGATGTTTGTCACCTCAGCTCCTTCATCCTGAAGATTAGCATCTTCAGTCTCAGTGACCTCTAGAGGAGCAGTCTCAGCTGGAGCAGCATCGACCTCCTCAACCTCTTGCAAGGCCTGAGCAAATCGGGGGTCACCAAAGCCAATACCCTCAAAGTCTGAGGCAGTCAGACTCCCTGACTCTTTCTCCTTAGTGGCTTCCCATTTTCCAGTTTATTTGATACCTATTTTAAGGTATTCAAAACCAAAACTAACAAATTCATCAGAGACTTTATAGTCTTCGATGATCTTTTCTGTAGCATCTTCTAAAGTAGCCTTGACTACAGCATCCACATTAGCCTGAAGGGCATCATCTTTAGCCTTCAGAGCTATATTGTGGTCCTTCGTGAGCTTGGATATGTCGTTATCTCTCTGCTTGACAACTTCCTTCAGCTTGTTAACCTCCTTCAGCTATTCCCTCAGATTTTTAACCTTTGCATTCAAAGAGGCTTGAACTTTCTCAGCTTCGTGACCCTTCTCTATAAGGGGTATCTTCTTCAGGGTCCAATAAACAAAATGATGTAAGGACAAGACACCTTATAGTAGAAGGTCAGACATATGACATATGAGATATAATTTCTAAAAGAGCTGAGGTTACACTTATTGAGGAGTGCAAATGAATAAAAACTAATAACTGAATTGATCGGTGGAGAGTAAACTCGACCATCAACGGAATGTCTAAAGAGCGTAAGAAATGCTTATCCTCTTCAGTCATTATTGTACCGATAACATCGGTAGCCTTCAGACTGTGGCCAATGAGGCTATCACTAATTTTCAGCTGAGCAAGAAGAGAAGCCAAGGCATTGTCTATAGAGATGGGAATGGCACGATCCCCTCTCTGAGTCTTGCCCGGCCTTAGATGATTCGGGTCAGCTGTGGTCTTCCTCTTTTTGGTAACATCGACCTGGGATGTGCCGATAATATTCTTGGTGGTAGTAGGGGGTATATTTTTTCCACCCCTCTTCTGCATCAACTTTACAAGACCGGGAGCAGACATTTCCCAAAGGTCGTCCGATATGACTTCAGGGCGCTCTGCAAGAGACAAGTATCTGCATTAGTAAGTCAGAGATATAAATAGTAAGAGGTATAACTTATAAAAAATTAAGACTTACGAAGCTCTCCCAAAGTACCACCCCCCAAGCTTGTCTGTGAGAGGTAATAAGGGGTCATCACATGTTCGTACTTTACAAGACGACCCTGCTCGCCCTGATTACGAAGATCATCAACCTTTTGGTGGTTATCCTGGCTAAGTCCAGGGTCGGCTTTAGCAGCAAGAGAGACCTTCCCCCATCTCAGAGGGGTCCTTGGAATCGACATTCCAGAGGCCTCATTTGGACCAAATTCCCATGCCTCGGAAGCAAAGAAATACCGAGGTTTACAGTTATGGTTTGAAGTCTGGGTAACCAACAACATCTTCTTCTTTGATTTCCTAGCTAAGAAGTGTTAATAACTAGGGTGGTTTTTAGTATAGGAGGGCACATAACAAGCAGTGAAAACCCTAACTTGAAGGTCTGAGTGGTGGACATCCCTCCAAAGGATGATGGCCCCAATCATAACCCTCAAGGCATTAGGGGATAGTTGGTAAGGGGTGAGATTTATATGGGAAACTATAGCTCTGATGGAAGGGTGGATAGAAAGATGAAAGCCTAACTTGAACATCTTCTCATAAATGCAGATCTCTCAATCTCGGCCACCTCAAATGTATCCAAATCACTCCCCTCACCATCATTACCATCTCCAGCAACATCGGCCTGGTAAGATGGTGGAGCACCACCAAGAAACTTCTGAGTGAATTCGGCCCCGGTGGCAGCCGATAGAGGAATGGAATCAATGATGGGAGGAATGGACACACTTGGCCTTATGATGTCAACATCGAAAGACCTATGTGAGGTGCTGGAAACTTGGTGAGATGAGGCACAGCTTGAAACCTCAGCTTCCTTAGGGACCTCACCCTGCCTAGGAGAGTAATCCATAGCCTCTTGAAAAGAGTCTACAAACATGGGGTCTAATGAGGACGACTCAGACTCAGACATTAGTGTTAGGTCCACAGGAACCTTTGCAGGCCCAATAGGCTCAGCAAGCTCAGTTGACTCAGGGTAGATAACCTTCAGAGGTGGCAGAAAGATGGGTCTGAGAGGAAAGGCCTCAGCCCTATAAGCTTCCTCTTGGGCTATCTCTATTGGCATAATTTTCTCAAAGGTATTCTTACGAAGAGATGGGAACTCTTCTATGAGTTGGTACAAGGGTCTGAGCATAAGTGAGACGACACTACACTTGGACTCAAAACCACAAATAGGCAAACAACTTGTTCAATCTAAGCTAAGGATCAAAATAGGAATTCGAAAGGTTTTCATCAAGAACACTAAGAACACTCAAGAACCAGGTCACCGAAGAAGATGACCGAAAGGACACCGATAAACCTAAAAAGGGTTATTTCTAGTTGAAACAACCTCTGAGCTACCTACAATTGCCCCTAAATCACTCAACCATTACTACCCTAGCCTTACAACCACCAATATTGGTGGAAACCCTTGCCGAAAAATATAAAAATACACCAAAAACTTAGAAATGATAACTGTAACTAAAAATGGAAGAAAGAGAATGAAAATGGTACCTGGCTAGTCGTGAGCGGGGGGAAAAGGATGTTAGAAAGCAAAGGAAATCTTCAGTGGCAGCCAACAATGGAGGTTCGAAGGAAAAGGGCAGTTGTAGAGAAAGCTAAGGCGGGAAGAAATTTGGAAGAAAGAGAATGAGGAGAGAGGAGAGGGTGTTTAAACCTATCCAATGATGAGGCGCGAGTCTCAATGCCCCGTCATTACCCTAGGAAACCTAAAGGACAAGTCATAATCGTCACACCTTGATAAGCACACTACTCACTTCAGTAAGTGACATGTGTTAAAAAAATATTTTCACCAAAGAAATCTAGCCTCGGCCTTAATTACATACACCTCAGTTATCTAATTACACAAAATACTAAGGGATAGGGGGTGATTGATATGACTAAGGTGCACCCTTTTACTCAGAGTACCTAACCTCTGCCAGTCTCACAGCTGAAGTGACCAGAATCTTATGACAACCATTAACAAGGTTGTCCCTCATAAGGTCGGCCCCTCATACACCAACCTCGGCTGGTCATCAGTCGAGGTCATCAAGGTCTCATGGGCTCAATCATCTGCTAACATCATCATCGGCCCCAGCCGACGTTGTGGTCGTCAGCCGAAATCATCATGTCTCATGGGCTCAATCATCTGCCAACATCATCATCATCCCCAATCGACGTTGCGGCAACCTCATACCTAACCTCAGCCAACCCTCCTGGTAGAGGTCATCATGGAGACAAAGCAACCACATCTGACTCCAACAACCTCATACTCGCCCAGGCCGAGGTTGTATCAGTTAAGGACACAGGGTCGAGCATTTACAAGAACATGTAAGGTATGGCACACGTGGACAAATAAGTTATAACCGAATCATTCCCCTCACATGAGGGAATATTGAGGTCATCATTATCTATACAAGATCAGCCAGGTGTCATACTTATACTGGTTCGATCCTCATGCACATGCTTATTGCATGCTTGGTGGTACATTACACCCCCTAAGAACTATATATAGAGGTCATCCTCTAACATGTAAAAGGATCCATAATTGTAAACATAGCTGAAGCTCTGTTTGTTTACACAGTAGAGAGAGAAAGCTTGAGAGATTGTATCCATGGCCATTAGTTCCTTCATCTAGTGATATTACTCACACACTCACAGTGAACGTAGGCCAGATTGGCTGAACCACTTATATATTGGTGTTCGTCCTCTTCTCCTCACCCCATTCTATCATATACATATTCACTCTTGTGTTGCTATTGTTATCACTAGCTTGAGATTATCAACACCTTATTAGGTGGTGCTATTTCCAGCATCATCAAATCCCTCCTCAAGGGGTAAGATCTGGATACTAGTTGCCACGGAGTGTTTTACTAAATGGGCAAAGGTTATACCATTTAAGAAAGCCACATTAGGTGTGGTGGCATCATTTATAAAGGAATACATTATATGTTTGTTTGGTATCCCAAAGGTATTTTTACCAGATAATAGCACCCTATTTGTGAATAATGAGGTAAGCCCACTAAGAAAAAGATACTCCATTATTCATTATAAGTCGATAGTTGCGTACCTAAAATGCAATGGACAGGCAGAAGTTGTCAACAAGACCTTGGTAAACATCCTCTCCAATATGCTACAAGATTTTCAAGGAACTTAGGATGACAAAATACAATAACTTTTATGGGCCTACAAAATAATGAAAAGGAAACCAATGGGCTATACTCCATTTTCCTTAGTTTTTAGGGATGAAATAATTATCCCAGTGGAGCTAGAGGTTCCTTATGCATGATATAACTTGCGAAGTGCAATGCTCCCCCACAGTAGGCATGTGCAACTGGAGGCACTCGAAGAGCACGGAGATAATGCCAAAAGACACTTCGAGATGTATAGGAAGCGGTTGTACAGATCCTACGACAAACTGGTGAAGCGAAGGAAGTTCCAAAAAGGAGATCTGGTTTTTAAGTCATACACAAGACACATTCGGGGTCTTTCTTTATCTAAGTTTGACGCGAATTATGAGGGGCCGTATGTTGTTCGAAAGTCACATGACTCGGGTTATTGTGAGATATCAAAGGTGGAAGATGATGTCACTTTCAAACTCAACAACATGTGGAAAGTCTATAATGTTTAGAATCACTATCATTGCCTAAGTACTTTCAATATTTTTTTCCCTCATGTATTGTAGAAAAATCTTGAATTTGGTAGAGATGATGTTCTCACAACTTCAAAAACAACGTGCAAAATTTCTTCTTATATAATATGAGGAAGTTGGGTCACAACATAAAGTAATGCAATGTTTTTTATGTCATAAAGCAAACTAGTATACATAAAAAAATATAGGAATGTCCTTGTTATATTGATTCCATGTTCAAACATTCACATTCCAAAAGGAGGAACTACTGCCTCGGTGTATAAACAGTGAAACGGCTCTAAACGTTGGGGTCCTCTATGACGAACATCAAATCAGAAGAATCCAACAACCTATGATAATGGTTGGGCAGCACAAAGGCCAAAGATGATTTGGCTCACTGGTAAGTTCAGCCATATCCATCTGGTGATGGATCATCGCATGGTGTAGTTGATCTAAATTGGCTTCAGTAGTATCTAGGGTCTCACGAGTGGTAACTATCTCCTCCTCGACTTTAATAATTTTTGGGCTCAAACTTTCCATTCCTTCAGCTATCACAGCCTGCGAGCGATTAGTAAATTGAAGATTGGAATAAAATGCGGGCAGGTTCACTTAAGGACTTGAGCAAATCAGTTAACCAACTCATAGAAAACTCGTCACCTACCAAAACATTAATTTTCCCTAATAACTCCTTGATCTTGGTCGAACTCAAAGAGGGAAAATAAGTGTGCAAAACATCACTCAAAATAGTAGTAAATCCCAACAACTTACAAGCCATCATAATGGGTGATACTTGAACGCAGCGAGATGTGAAGGTAGAAATGTGGCGTTCTAGCAAGCGTTCGATAAACTCCCTGTGTGGCATCATCAAAATATAAGGGAAATTTATCAAAGTTTGCCGCACAACTTCAGTAGGTGAAACTTCAGGAGAATGTATGCTAAACAAACTATCACTCGTGAAAGGGAAAGCATTATCGGAGGCCCTATCACCCTCTTGCAGAATGGGAGTAGTATCTTGCATAACCTCTTCAGTATTTTGATTAATAAGGGGAAAAATAGCCTACCCCACCAGATCCCCATCTACTAAATCACCTCCAAAAATTAGCTCGGGGGCAACCTTTATAGGCACTTATTAATAATAACGGGGGGCTCCTCCTCAATGACTGGCCAATCTACCTCAACCTGAAAGAAGAGGTAAGGAAATGGAGGTTAGAAAAAGGCAATAATCGACATTCTTCAAGCCCTAGTGTGCCCAGAGGACCTTTATGGTTACTTGCAAAGTCACATATGTGGTTGCTTAAAAAAGTCCCAACTTACCTAAAGGACCTAAATGCTTTCTCGACTAGGTAGGTTGAGCATTCTCCAAGCCCCAGTGTGCCCAGAGGACCTTTATGGTTAGTTGCAAAGGCACATTTGTGGTAGCTTAAAAAATTCCCAACTTACCTAAATGGTTGCTCGACTAGGTAGGTTGGGAATTTTTCAATCCCCATTGCACACAGAGGACCTTTATGGTTACTTGCAAAGGCACATTTGTAGTCGTTAAAAAAAATCCCAACTTACCTAAAGGACTTAAATGGTTGTTTGACTAGGAAGGTTGGGCATTAGCACAACAGTACTAAACACAAATAGATAAAGGCATACCTCTTTGGGAGTAATTTCAACTGTGTTTGCCTCCTCAGTAGCTACTTGACCTACTACTCCAGCTGTACCTACCTCCTCGGTTTGATCATAATCCCCCTCCTCTGGGGTAGATGTCCTACCTTCTAAAATGGTAGGGCTAAATAACCCCACCAAGACTTACTCATTAATGGTGGGATTAGTAGGAATTGCCATAATGGCCCTACAAGTATTCAGGGGAGCCTCCTTAAAAGGAACAACCTGCGTGCACAAGGAAGTAAAAGAAATAATATTAGTCCTTGCAAAACAGTGGCATAAATTTAGATGAAAGTTCACTAACAGATAGAAAATACTCACCATAGAAATTGTATCAACGACCACAGTCTGTCTTGCCTCAACAGTGGGTACTTCCTCATAAACAAAAGACAAGAAGGGATTTATCCCAAAGACTAGGGGAATTATCTCCTCTGGGGGTGGAAATGATGAATGAAGATCAAGGGGAGATTGGTGAGAAGAATGTTGGGGAGTCTGGCGTGAAGAGTGTTATTAATTTTGGGAGGAGCATTATTATGATTATTGGGAAGAATGATGAATGTTGGGTGTTGATCATTCCTCTTGTTCATCTTCATCAATGGATTCATCAAGTATAGTATAGTCAGTCGGGGGGAAGTTGGCTTCTCAGTATAATACATTAGACGTAGCCTCTTTAAAGGACGGACCAATGGAATATCTTCCTCCTCCTCCTCCTCATCATTTTATTCTTCCTCCTACTCATCCACTTTATCAACATGTGTAAACTCATCTTCATCTCCTTCTTATTCCCCAATAGTTGGGGCAACCCTTGTGTTGGCCCTAGTTCGCTTTTGACCACTTACGCTTACGGGGTGAGTATAATAAATGACTTTTATCGCCAATTGTTGGGCCAAAGCTGCCCGGGAATCCGAGGAGCCTTGATCCCACTGCATCAACAGTGTCCCAAGTCAAGTAGAGCACTGAGTTACTACCTTGGGGTCAGTTATGGACTTAGTGGGGATGATTGGGGGGATTGATGAGGGTAACTAGGGAGAACATATTTCTTCTTTTTCGAAGGGGCCTTCTTCTTTGCATTAGCAACTACAACACTTGATCCACCAAGTGATGTCTCCTTTCCAATAGTATCTTGGGCGGGGCAGGAAAATCTTTAGCCTCCTCTACAAGCTGAGAGGTAGAGTCCCCTTTCTTCCTTTTCAAAATGGCCTCGTTGAATGGCTCCAAACAAGGTAGCTCAGGCGGCACAGTTTCATTAGCCACACTAAAAGGAAATTGAGACTATTTAGAAGGAGTAAGTTCTCAAACCCAACTCTGTTAGAGGAAAATGCTCAACTGCTAGGTAGATAGGGTCCCACTCCATAACTTTAAGAAATTGGGAGAGTTGATTGGGCCTAAACACATTGAGATAATTAGGAGAACTACTGCCTCGAGCACGTTTTCTAGGAATGATAATTTGACCTTCAAGGTGAACAGATAAAGTGGACACTATCTTTGTAATAAAATATTCACAAACAATAGAAAAGTGGGTGGGATTCTTAGTGGTATTATGGTTCCAAAGGGTCACTCCCTGGTCAAAATCAAATTGCATAGCCATGCGATGAGGTGAGTAGGTTGTGCTATAGTTGGACCATTCGGTATGTGAAGGGAGGTAAGAAGGAGTGATAACCAAGAGAACATCATAAGAGGGGATATTAAAATCATGAGACTCATCAACAGCCTTAACAAGCCGAAAAGCCTTAGTAAAGAAAATATTTGTGTGAAATTGGTCAATGACCGAGTAAGAATGAAATGTAAAACACTTTATATCATCAATAAAATAATGAAAAGACTTCCTAGACTATTTTTCAATTCCAGGTAAGGATGCGAGGAACCTTAATAGGATGTTTTTTAGGGAGAAGACAATCGGGGACATAAGAGGAGAATCGAGCATAAATAAAGGTTATTAAAAGGACATGATTGGCGTAGTTCGATACATCAAACCTGGAAAGGGACCTAACCGAATCAGTCTGCACTCTCTCAAGCCAGATATATAAATAGTTGGGCATTATGGAAGCTAGAGGGAGTTTCACTCCAAAAGCTAATCGAACGGTAAGATTTATAAGATCTCTCATTGGGCGATTGTGGGGTTTTCCGAGCAAGTAGATTCTTGATAAAATGACCCAGATATGGCCAGTAAGATATGCAGTACCTCCAAAACCCTCTCCGGTCGGAGGCATCTCAAATACCCGCTTACCCTTAGGGTCATTCTTAAAAACCTCCTGAGCTTGGTTGTTGGCTTTATACTACATATAATAAAAGTACCTGATGATCTCTGAGAAGGTACACATGTTATACATTTTCATACACTTCTTAACATCATGGCTTAGTTCCTTGCGAGCAGTGGCTTCGTCTCCTAAAATAGCTTTTTCAAAGAAGGTGTCTGTGCCAAGAGCTTCAAAACGGAGGATCTCGCACACATCCTCTAAGGTAACGAAAAACTCCCCCAGACGGTTGTGAAAGTTTGGGTCTAGTGGGTCCATCGAGAAACCAACTTCCTTAAGGTACTATTATTTTGGCCAAAGTAAGATCCCCAAACTGTGAAAACCCGCCTAATTAAATATCGGGTGATCAGTCCATTATAAAATTAATAACAGAATATTCGATTGGTTCATTCTTAGCATCACGGTCGAAAATTTAAATCCAATTAATTACCTAACATTTAATTAATCTAGTGTCAAAACATTTTCCAATTTAACTTTAAACTAATAAATTTCAAAATTAGGAACATGTAATTATAAACCATACACACGAATTAAATGCTGACTGAATCAAATACTGAATAATTAAGACTGGATAAAATCTTCCAGTTCACAGTTACAAACCAAACCATAATAAATACTCAAACCAACTGAGAAGAACTACAAGGGAAACTGAGTATAACTCTACTAATGAGAATGGGCGACACATGCCCTAACTGAGATATTTGAATAGGAACTGAATGAAATGAGAGAAGCGACTAGTCTCAAATAACTCGCAACTTCCACAACAACTACATCTCGATAAACCATCCAAGTATCTAGAACCCGTGTCCCTGTGGCTGGGCACCTGTACTAATACATATATATATAGCAAAAGAGAAAAGAGATGCAAGAAACGATTCAGAGCCCAATGTGTAAAAATATTTGTTTTAGCAAGTATTTGAAACTGCATTAAAGCAAGTATTATATGCATGTTAGTTCAAACTCTCACATGAGATTTTCACCTCTCGACTAGTGTGCACGCCTAACGTACATCTACTCCGACCTAGCCATCTGGAACTTCTAACTAGGTGATAGGCTTATCCATTTAATTACCCATCAAATTAGTATTCCGTATTTGATCTCAACATTTATCACTTTAAACAAGTGTTATCACACCAAAGTCAAGTATTCACTATTTACATTACTGAACATTTCACTATCTTAATAATTCGATATTTTCTCATTTTAGATATACCAAAAGCATACATATATATATCTTTCACTATTATATATATGCATTAACCCAATCTTAATAGCCTACAAATATCACCTTGTAAGTATAACACAAGTATATATAAATATATACCACTCATTATATATATCCTAACACAGCACCCCAAGGCTATACCTATAGTGCATTGCATACTCTGCTATCATGTCCCAGTACCTCTCGTACTCAAATAAGGACTATCAGTTCGGAAGTCTTCCACGAACCATATATACAAAATACACATAATGGAGGGGAACATAAATCACTTACCTATGGGTCACGAACATACCTACGCTCCCATAGTCAGCAACTTACCAACTCACAAGTAAGTCTTCACAGTCCTATGTTCTAAGATACAAGTCAAAATCCCCTCAGGATAAGACTGTCTCTACACCACCTCCCGTTATAGCAAGCAACTAGGTATGTCATACACACAATACTAGCAAATAATAGGTATTCACACAACCAATCCAATCAAACGGTATACACAACAAAGTATCATTTTCCATACGTAGTATTTTTATCACTAAATACTATCAACGTATTTTAAGTTACGATATTCCCTCTCTCGTAATATATTTCTAAGGATAATATGTCACCCAAAAATCCTTAATACAAAATCACAATCAGTCCCACAAATAACCACCACTTTTTATTCTTATAAGTTCTATTTCTTCAGGACTAATATCATTAGTATTTATCACTCAATACTCTCGACACATTTACAATTTTGATTATCTCTCTCTCGTAATCTCCAAGGTAATCTCACCATCCCGAATATTTGAAATCATTAACCCTAAATAACTCCCATAATTATGCACTATTTTGGGTTCATCGAACACTAGTTTTCCTCACTCAAATGAACCATTTACCAACATAGGGGCAAAATAGGAAATTCTCTAAAATTAGCAATCTCGCTCGAACCAGAAGGGTTCTTGCTCGAACGACTTCAAGTGTCGCTCGAATGACTTCGCGCGACATCCCTATCTCGCCCGAACTACTTCACGCGACTTTGCACGACCTGGGATGTTTCGTCTTCAAACTTAGACAGCTTCGTTTTTCACCATTTTTCAACCCTAAAACCTCTAAAATATCATCCCAAACACCAATCAATTATTCCCAAATCTAATCCTAACATTTTTAAATGAATTCTAACAACCTAGAATCATTAAATCATCACCAATCATTCATAAAATTCTAAATCCCCAAATCTTATTGTCAAGAATCCTAGTTCTTAAATTAATATCCATAACTTCAAATTAAACCCAGATTTGTTCATAAAGATCATCCAAATTACGTAGGCATCATCCTATCTACATAGGGTATTCAAATCCTTATCAAATCATCCCTAATTAATGATATAGTTCTCCAATTTCACCCAAATTAATTTTCATCACAAGGTTTATTAACCTAGACTAACATGAACATAATTATATCTAATAAAAATGAGTAATAAACACTTGCCTCGATTTTGAAGGTTTTATCCATTGATTTTGTTGGTATGGATGCGTTCCTCGCGTTCCGATCTACACGATGGTGGTGATGGTTGTGCAAGGTGGTGAAAATGGCTTCTCCTCCTTTCGAATTTGTTTTCCCTCACCCACCGTGGCTCTCTCTTGATTTTGGTTTAGCCTAACCCTAATTGTATCCAATTAGATGATATAATTTTCCTCTAATTTTCGTCCATTTAATTCCTCTAAAAATCCAAATTACAAAACTACCCCTACCGAGTGCCGGCTTGGCCTAAAAATATCCCGGAGTCCAAATAAAATACTCGGGTAGAGTTTTCTGACTATCTCGACCCCTCCGGACTCAACGACACACTCGAAATGATCATACGAGTTACTTAAAATAAATTTACCTTTATTCCACTTAATTAGTCCTAACACGACTCGCACGCGCGTCCCCAACTTATTATACTAAACTGTCGTATTTCTCTCTCACGACAAGTTATATAAAAATCGTCATTTCATATTACTTATTCTCGTAGCAATATTAATAATTACTAACTTCTCTACACGCTAGTAAATATTCAATTTAAATCCAGATTAATAATTCATTCTCACATTTTAATTTAATTATTCCCACAATAATAATAAATCATGTAATTATTTAAGTCTTCGAAAATACGGGGTATTATATACTTCCCCCCTAATAATGGAATATCGTCCCGAAATTGGGAAAATAAGGCATTTATGGTAAGGAAAATTCCAGGTATTTACCTCACATCTCATGAATTTATGCAGTATCGCAAATATAGATGGGTTAAGGAAGTTAGAACCGTTAATTCCCAGATTTTCCACGAGGATGGTATAGGAGGAATTCGATAAAGTTTAACGTGAGACTTACTGGATAGGACGTGGAGAGAAACATGTTTCACGTGAATCTGAAGTTTAAAGAGAGGGGGAAGGACTTAAGACATGCAGTGATGACACTGTCACCTGAGCCATAGAAATTGATGTGGTTGTAGGAAAGGTAAAATGCATATCGATATAAAGCCGTAGTAGTGATGGCCCAAGAAAAGAAAGACATTTATGAGCTCTAATTGAAAGTGGACCATCAGGAAATAATAGAGTTCCTTCAGCATTAGGAATTCATTGGTAGTAATGGGAGAGTGAATCCCTGAACAATTACAGAGTTAATTACTTCACAATGGGATCACGACCCTATGTGGGTGAAAGTGGGTCGGCAAATGAAATTAGCTCACGTTATGCAAAGTTAGGACAAATCATAAGGTGTAACAGTAAACCCCAACCATTATTCCTGGGGTAGTAAGGTTATAGGAGGTACAAATAGAGTTTTTGTCCAAAAGAGTCAAGAGAGTTATGACTCGATTATTTGGAAGAGTTCCGGGAGGCCCTGAATATCAAGATGCGAACATATTTGACCTAGCACACTCGCAGGCGAACGGTGAGTCTGAGAGTTTTAGTTGCACATTGTGAGGTATGTTGTATCTCCAATTATGGAAAGTTTTAGTGTAATATCTTCCACGGGTGGAGTTAGCGTAAGACGACTCCCCTCAACTTATTATCGATAGAATTCCATTCGAGGCGTTGTATATATCAATCCTTGTTATCCGTGTTCTTATTGCATAAAGGGGAGGGCAATAATCTACTAGGTACGGAGGAATTTTAGGGCCCGTCAACCAGGGTGGAAATGACTGGGAGTTGCATTATTGCATGTTGAAATAAGGAAATTGGTACCGAGTGATGTGGCATCTTTTTCTATTATTGTTAAACTTGAGCCGATATCGTACAGGCTTAGGTTCCATAGTCCTTTGCGGAGGAAATATGGAGAAAAAGTGTTAACATTTATAGTATGTGTCGTGTGTAAGACAAATGTGTATATAGCTAAATATAAATTAACCGACTAGTGCGAGCAGTAGGAGGCTAGATAGTAACTATATATAAGTTAAGTGGTAAAACTTAAATGGTAAGGCGTGGAGAGTAATGCTGCTCCGCCTGAGGTTCCACGGTCAGTGTCCTTCGGTATTTTACCAGGTGTATCTACGATGGTTAGGACAATCCCCAACGGTGCCTTACTTCTCAATCCTCCAAACTAAGTCCCTATAAAGTTCCCACGGCGAGGTCATTCGATAGAGCATGAAAGCTCTCCTATTCCCTGCCAAGCCTGGTCTCTCGCGAGTACTGTTTGACCTCACACTAAAACTCTTTTATTATTTTCGTTACAACATTACAACCGTTATAGCTTAAAGTCATCATAAGCATAAATACAATATGACTAATACAACAAGCTAAAGTATGAGTTTCCACACCAAGCTGCCTCACTGAGTTGCCACGCTTGAGCTGCCTCGGTTGCTTAATCTCAAACACTATTGCCAATTAGGGAATTATCCCTAATCTCAGGATTACCTTCAAGCCCCCTCTCCAAAAGTATATCGTTCGCCAACACTGAATTTCCCAAAACAGGACCATGTCATAATATGGACCTAAATATTACAGTGAATGTACAAGGACAAAGTATACCCATGGTATTCATTGATAATGTAGCCTCCTTGAATGTATGCCCACTAAGAACGACTAAATTCTCGTGAAGTAAGAATGAAGATCTCACTCCCACCACTCGGGAGAGCATATGATAAACATGCAAAGAGAAGTAATAGGTTCCATCAAACTTAGTCCAACACCGACCGACTAGAATAGCCTCACTGAGTTCCAAGTAATTAACATACCCTTTTCATTCAATATGCTTTTGGAACAAAAATGACTTCATGAAATCGAGGGTGTTGCTTCATCACTACATCAAAAACTAAAATTGTTCCATGGGGGAAATTTCATCAGTATTTCTGAAGATGCTAACTTGCTTAAAAGGGAAGGAACCAATACCCGACTCACATAGATCCAACACGAGAGTAACGATTCAGCATCAGTGGTTTTTAGTTAGACCCACCTCTACAGGTCATTTTAGCTAACATTAATTAATAAATCCCACCACAGTACTCTGAATATGGCTCATATAATGTCACCCACAAGATAAAAAAAATTCCTATCGGGGATGATACTTGCAAAAAATAGTAAGGGATCAATGAGCCTATTCAGATACCTCAATAGTCCAACACCAAGGGACTAGGATAAAAGAGAAAGAGTGATGACCTCATTTCTAAAGCACTCGATGTTAAGGGACCCAAATTTAAGAAACCATGGGCTTCACATGCACCATGTCTCTCTAGAATCAATGGATACTTAGTCAAGGAAGGAGAGGATTTTCCCTTTTGTTGTTTTCATCAAGGCTTATGAGGGAGATGAGCCGTTGAGTAAGTCTACTACCTATGCTTTCTAAAATCATATCATAGTGATCTGTTTGGTTAGACCGTCCAAAGTTTCTCCCTTTGTGGTTCTCCTCGTACAATGACCTGTTTTGTTAGATTATTATATTTTATTTGCTTATCACCTAGATGCATGTTTTAGGTTAAAAAGATAAAATTGGATAAATCGGTTTTCACAACAAAATGTTTTAATTTGGTGAACAAGTTTAATTGGGTTTTAAGTTGTTTAAAAAGTTTTGATATTTAAAATTGGAAAATTTAGAAATAGACTCTTTGTTTGCAATACCATCCTTGCCTAAGCACACATCATAGGGGAGTCTGCGCTTAGAGTGTTTTATTTAGACCGTCTTCGAGTTAGATAGAAAAAATTGTTTTATTTCGTGTTATAATTCGATCGTATTCGTATTAGGTAGAAAATTATGATTCTGTGTTATGTCACGTATTATTAGGTTTTTGTTAACTAAAAAAGTCCTAAGTCATGTTTTCCTCACTTCATGTTAGGTAATAAAAAATAAGATTTCATATTAATTTTTAGTTAGTTCGTGTTAGGGTGAAGTAAAAAAAAATATTATGTGTCGTTTTTCCTTGGTTCTTATTAGGTAAAAAAATAAGAGTTCATATAAATTTAGTTCGCTCGTGTAAGGTAAAAAAATATTATGTGTTGTATTTTATTTGGTTCGGGTTAGGTCAAGAAATAAAATTTCTTATCGAGTTTTAGTTGGACCGTGTTAATATTGGGTAAAACATTAATTATATTAAAATACAATAGCAAAAAGTTCAAATATTTTCTTATTTCGTGAAGTTCACACTTCATTTACGGTAGGAGTCCATGTTAGTCATCACTATGGATCAATATATTGGGGTTAAGACTTTTATAAATTACACGCTCTTATATTAATTGAGAGTTCAAAAGACTACCATTAACCATGAAAAATTAGGAAGGAACTTGCAATTTTATAGGGTCTGAATAGATCTCCATCATAAATGATGATTAGGGGTGAAACTATATTGTAATTTCTAATTGTTTGGTTAGCATTATGAAAATTTTGATTTTTTGATTTTTTTCTTCTGAAACTAAATGCATGGATTGTCAAAAGTCTGAAACAAAGGAATTGAATCTGAAAAGTCCGTGGAATTCAAGATGTGAAATTCCGTGCCTCGGTATTACTATTATCACTAGTGTTGCAATTACTATGAATACAATGTAGAGGTTATAAGAAACGTCCCCACTTCAATATGGTCACATATTGAAGACACCCCTTCTTTCTTATAGGAAACATAGAAAAGTTTATTAATACAATCAACAGTATAATGTATGGACCAACAACCCATATCACATATTCATAATAGAAAGGACAGAGAAAAGAACGAAAAAACTATTCAAATATGGAATACAACACGGCACAAGACGAGATGGAGGAGCAAAAATTCCGGGCCAAAATTATTAACCCATGATACTCCTTGAGCTGAGTGTAAAAACCACATGATGCTAAACTCAAAACTGGAACCGTTTGGATTCTAGACTATTACAAAATTAAAAAAAAAATACATGTATAGAAGTTACGTAAGATGTTAAGAGAGAGAGAGAGTTCCACACTAAGTGGATGTTCCTTTTTATAGCTATGTAGGGAGGTCACAAGGAGGATCCGAATGACGGCCAAGGGAGATGAAGAGAAAGGGATAGAGAACAAACTAAAAGTATGATGATACCAATCAAATCATTATCAATATATGACTAATGTGATATTTTGCGTGCATATTATTGGGAGCCAATATGTCAAATCCAACAATTGATTTATTTTAGTATCATCACAGAATTATATATATATATATATATATATATATATATATATATATATATATATATATATATATATATATATATATATATATATAATATTAATTTTTGAATGGCATAAAACTTCTCTTAATATACATTCGTGTTGAGTTTAAATAAAACATATATTAAACCATCCTCTGAATAAAACTTGGATTACAACCCAATAGTTTTTAGATACAATTACATGAAATTTCTATCATTTCCCAGCATTTTATATTTCGAAGTAGTCCAATTAGGTCCAATTAAAACATTTCTTAAAAAACCTATTAAATTCAATAATAAACTAACAATCATGTGATAAAATATCATAAATTTACAAATTAAAATTCAAACAATACATCATCTGTGCACGACGTATAGTGACTTCTTTTCAAGAAAAATAAGAAAATTCAATAATTAGTATATAAAATAGTGATCTGATAACTTACAAACCAGATTTTCATACACCAAATAGTAAACTATGATATTATAATTATACTGTAATACCCCATATTTTTATGATTTAAATAATTAAGGGATTAATTATTATTGTGGGATTAATTGAATTAAAATGTGAGAATTTAATTGTTGATTAATCCGAATTTAAAATAAATATTAACTAACGTGCCAGGGTTAATACTTATTGATTGAATATTACTGTGTGATATATAATATGGAACTATACACTTCGGTAAATTGTCAAGAGTAAGAAATACGACAGTTTAGTAAATTAAGTCAGACGCGCGTGTGAGTCGTGTCGGGGATAATTTAGTGGAATAAATATATTAATTATTTTTAGAAACTCATATGGTCATTTCGAGTGTACCGTTGAGTCCGGAAGGGTCGAGATAGTCAAAATAGTATACCCGAGTGTTTAGTTTGGGTCCCGGGGCAATTTAAGCTTAACCGGCACCCCGAGAGGGCATTATGGTAAATTGTATTTTGGGACCTATTTAACGGACGAAAATTAAGAGTAATTATATCATCCAAGGAAATTCCATTAGGGTTAAAAAGTGTTAGGAAGTTAAGAACGACCATAGAAGGTGTGAGGGAGAGCTATTTTCAAGAGAAAATGCATAAGTTAACACCACCTTGCTCAACCTCCACCACTACCGTGTAGATCGGAACAAGGGGGACACAACCATACCAACAACGTCAAGAAATCAGACGACAAATTAGAGGAAAGTGTTTATAACTTGTTGTACCTTAGCAATTATCATACTCATGTTAGTGTAGGGATGTTATAATCATGTTTTAATTCATAAAACTAATGAAAATTGAGGAATTAGGATATGTAGATTGAATGTGAGATTTATTAAATTGAAACCCTTCATGTATGTAGACTAGAAATCACGTTTTGATGAACTTATGTGTAGAACGAATCTGGTAATTATATGTTCTTGAATAAGAATTTAAAGAACTAGGGTTTTGGTAAATTAATTTGGGGATTCCATGTTTTATTGATGATTCGTAATGATTTCATGATTCTAGGATGTTAGAATTCATATACAATTGATAGGACTCGAGTTGGAACTATTTTTTCAGAGCTTGGGACATTGATTTAGAGGTTTTAGGGTTAAGATGGTGGAAAAACGCTGAAATTCTGGGTAGAAGACGAACAGTGCAGTCTCGCGCGATCTCGCGTAAAGTTGTTCAAGCGAGAATGCATCTCGCGCGAAGTCGCTCGAGCGACACGTGGCAGTCGTTCGAACGACATGCCATCTGGTTTGAGCGACATGGAAATTTTCAGGAATTTTCTTAGGGGCAGTTTTGGAATTTTCCAGTCTTTACAAGTGAGAGAAATTTACCAGTTAACAGATTTCTATCGAGACAGGTCTATGAGTATGTCGTGAGTTTTATACATTAATCCGGAAAGAAGAGTTACTTTGGTAATTACTAAAGAATTGTGGTAATTTAGTAATACTATAAAATACGTAATAACGAGAAGGAAATACGTATGGAACGTCTATAAGAAGGATGGGAGAATACCTATAAATGTTAATAGGATGTGTGGAAACATATTACTTGTTTAATGTTATTTGTATGACATACCTAGCTACTTGCTACCACGGGGGGTTCTGTAGGGACAGTCTTATCCTGGGTGACCTTCGGGGGGATATTTGACTCGTATCTCAGAACATAGTATTGTGAAGACTTATTTGTGAGTTGATAAGTCAATTGACTATGGGATCGTAGGTATGTGCGTGACCCATAGGTATGTGAACTATGTTCGCCGCCACTATGTGTGTTTTGTGTATATGGTTCGTGGGAGACTTCCGAACCAACAGTTTTTATTAGAATACGATATGTACCGGGACATGATAGCAGAGTATGCAATGCACTACCGGTTTAGCCTTGGGGTGTTGTATTAGTATATGTATATTATGGTGTTGAATATATATATATATATATATATATATATATATATATATATATATATATATATATATATATATATACTTATGTTATTCCTACCGAGAGATAATTGTAGGATATTGGGATAGTATAATCTTAAGTAACGTAAGTTGTGAATACTTAATTTAGTGTGATAACACTTAACCGAATTTCTTAATAAATGCTGACATTTATAATATGGGAAAATTGGGAATTATGAAATGATACTACGAGCTATAGTAGGAAGTGCAAGTCTTTATCTAGTTAGAAGTGTTACGAATGGCTAGGGGGAATAGATGTACGTTAGGCGTGCATGAGAGACAAGAGGTGAGAATCTCATGTGAGAGTTCGAACTAACATGCATTTGATACTTGCTTTGTTGCAAATTTTAAATACTTGCTAAAACAAATATTTTTACACATCGGGCTCTGACCCGTTTCTTGCATCTCTTCTCTCTCTTGCTATATATATGAATTATATCAGGTGCTCAGCCACAGGGACACCAGGCTTAGAGATTTGGATTGCTTGGCGTGATGCAGCTGTTGTGGAAGCTGTAGCTCTTCGTATTAGACGCCTCCATCATTTCATTTCCATTATTTATAGACTTTATATTTAGGGCTCGTGTCGCCCATTCCTTAGACAGTTTTTCAGAGATTATGTTCAGTTTACTTTCCGTTCATTTTCATTTGAATTTATGGTTACTATGGTTTTGGTTTGGAGTTTTGAACTGGAATGTTCTATCCTGTCTTAGTTATTTCAGCATGTGATTCTGATTCATTATTTTATTAATTAATTATGCGTGGATGATTTATAGTAAATTTATTAGTTTGATAATTTAAATGGTTTTAATTAAAAAGGGATAAAATGGTTTTGACACTTAGCTAAATTATATTAGGTGATTAAATGAGTTATTATGTTTTCGACAGTGATGCTAAGAATCAACCAACCGAACATTCTGTTTTAAATTTTATAAAGGACTGATCACCCGATATTTAATTGGGCGGGGTGTCACAGGTGGTATCAGAGCATCAGGTTCTAGAGTCCTTTAGGATCTGCATGGCTTACTATATTTTTTGCTTTGTTCCCTTTGATATAGAGCCCCATCTTTAGGACTATTGTGATCTTAAAATTTGCGCTTATGTCTTCAGCTATTTTAGATTTAGTAATAATTGTGGACTAATAATATTATTTCTCGTCTCAGATGCCTCCTCGACGTGCACCAAGAGATCGACAGGCCCAGCCAGAGCAGCCAGCAGTACAGGCTCAGGGGATAATGAACGCAGCAGAGGTTGCCGCGATAGTTGCACAAGCGGTGAATGCAACCTTAGTGGTGGTGCAGCAGGCCCCACCCCAGGTTCAGGCAGTATCACCAGTTCCAGTGCATCCGTTTCCCACTGCATGGGAAAGAGTGAGAGAATCCTTTTAGAGGGCATGTCCCCCAGAGTTCATGGGCAGTCCGGATGTGGTTATTTCTAGTCAGTGGAAGAAGGACATACAACAACACCTTCCTATGTATGAGTGCACGGAGGTCCAGAGGCAAGTTTTGGCTACCTTCAAGCTGAGAGGGGCAGCCTTACAGTAGTGGGAGTCCATTACTACTGCTGAGGAGCGAGATTTGATGACGATCAGTGATTTCTGGGTGCAGTTCGACCGTAAGTATTTTCCTTCCGCCGTCAAGACTGAGATGAGGCATAAACTTATAGACTTCACCCAGGAAGGGAGGACAGTTGCGGAATACAAGGAGGAGTTCATGCGATTGGTAAACTTGGTACCGGAGGAGGTACCTACTGAGAAGAAGCGTATTCAGATGTTCATGGATGGCCTCACCTGGAGGATGAGGCAACATCTTCTGGGTAATCTCTCATTGCAGACCTATTCTGATGTGCTTAATGCAGCACTGCTACATTGCCAGGACCACCACTTCCATATGACTGGGACCAAACGAGTGGCGGAGTCCAGCCACCTGGATAGGACAGGAGGTAATGGTACCAGCGGGGCATAGCCATCTCAGGGTCAGCAGAGGCAGGTTGATCAGAGTATTAGCACGGGGATTCTAAACGATTCAGGTCAGGGGGTTTCCATCAGGGTCAGGGAGGTTTTAGGCCTGGATAGTAGGGTCATCTTGGCCAATAGGGGCATCAGGGGCATCAGGGCCAGCAGCAGTTTAGGCAGGGCCATGGGGGAGGTGGGAATGGCCAGCAAGGTCGAGGACAACAGGGGAAGTGAGGGAGAAACTTTGGTGGGAAGTGTTTTATATGTGGAAAGACTGTCCACAAATGACACGAATGTCCTCAGAGGGTAAGGGCCCCACAATAGCAGCAGCAGGGTGCTGGATAGGAGCCCCAGAGTCCGATCTTTCTTGCCGCCCTCCCAGCACCACCTCAAATGCCAGCGTTTCCAGCAGTTCCAGTCTAACAGGGGCAACTTTAGTATGGACGGGTTTATAACCTCCATCAGGCCGCAACCCCACAGGCTCCGCCCACGATTGAGGGTATGTTTTCTATCCAGGGGACTATGGGGCGCATTTTATTTGATAAGGGGGCCACCCATTATTTTATTTCCATGAGGTTTGCAAGTACTTTGGGGTTATTAGTTACAGCAGAGAGTACTATCACTTCTGTAGATTCACCTCTGAGTAGTGGTTCACTAATTAACTTTATATGTCGAGGGGTGGGTATAGAGATTGGGAGACTTACCTTACCGGCCGACATACTTGTATTAGAGATGTCCGAGTATGATGCGATCAGTGGTATGGATTGTCTTGTTGCATATAGGTCCATTATCGATTGCTTTACTAGAACTATTATTTTTTCCATACCCGATCAGGAGATGTTCCTGGTGGTGATGCCGCGTTCTAAGGGAGGGTCGTCCACTCACTTGCATTATATAGAGGAGGAGACCTTTAAGGAGGTAGTGATACCGCTTGATTCGATACCAATGGTAAGGGAATTCGTTGATGTGTTCCAGTATATACCGGGACTGCCACCTAATAAAGAGATAGACTTTGTCATAGATTTGACGCCGGGCACTCGGGCGATAGCACGCACCGTACCGTATGGCCCCAGCAGAGATGAGAGAGCTAGGGACCAGATAGAGAAGCTATTGGGCCAGGGCTTTATTCGTAGGAGTAATTCACCTTGGGGTTCTCCTGTGCTGTTCGTTAAGATGAGATATGGTTCGTTACGATTGTGTATTGATTACCGGGAGTTGAATAAGGTCACGATACGGAATAAATATTCGTTGCCCCGAATCGATGACTTATTCGACCAGTTGAGAGGAGATGCCTTCTTCTTGAATATTGACTTGAGGTCGGGATACCATCAGTTAAGGATCAGGGAGCAGGATGTGTCGAAGACTGCCTTCTTGTCGAGATATGGATCCTATGAGTTTAGGGTTATGCCTTTTGGGCTAACCAATGCCCCAGCCGTGTTTATGGATCTGATGAACAGGGTGTTCAGAGAGTTCGTGGATCAGTTTGTCATTGTCTTTATAGATGACATTTTGATTTACTCCCAGACTGAGGAGGGGCATGCCGAACATTTGAGACAGGTTTTGCAGACACTGCGCCAGCATGAGTTGTATGCAAAATATGATAAATGTGGATTTTGACTGAAGGAGGTTCAGTTTTTGGGGCACATTATTTTGGATAGAGAAATATTCGTAGACCCGGGGAAAGTGTGGGCGGTTAGAGAGTGGGGATAGCCTATGACACCGACAGAAATACGTAGTTTCTTGGGCCTAGCAGGATACTACAGGAGGTTCATTCGGGGATTCTCTAAGATAGCGGGTACATTGACTCATTTGACTCGCAAAAGAGTGCCATTTATCTGGGAAGACGCCTGTCAGTTGGCTTTCGATGAGCTGAAAGATGAGTTGACTTCAGCACTGGTGTTACCACTACCCAGGCCAGGAGTGGAGTATCTCGTCTATACAGATGCGTCCTTATTAGGACTTAGGGGTGTACTTCAGCAGGAGGATCAGGATATAGGTTATCCTTCTCGTAAGCTTAATCCCCATGAGAGTAACTAACCCACCCACGACTTGGAGTTAGCGGCAGTCGTATTTGCACTTCGGATTTGGAGGGAGTATCTCATGGGAGAGAAATTTCGGTTATTCACGGATCACAAGTCACTACAGTACCTCTTGATGAAGAAAGAGCTGAACATGCGTCAACGTTGATGTCTTGAATTCATCAAGGATTATCAGTTCGATATCCAATACCACCCAAGAAAGGATAACATGGTAGCAGACGCGTTGAGCCGCAGACCAGTGGACGAGATGTCCGAGGTGTGGAAGGCGAAATGGAAGGAATTAGGACATCAGGATGCCATGGCTCGATCATTTATGTCTACGATGACTGTTACGCCTCAGATTGTTATGCGAATAGTACAGGCACAGGAAGCGGATTCATTCTATCAAGATCGGATTAGGCAGCTGTTAGCCGGTGGAGCCGAGTCTTATTTAGTGAGTTTCGAGGGTGGTTTGTGATTCAATTGGAGACTCATTTTTCTAGAGGGGGAGGGTCTTAGACCTGCAGTGATGACGGAGTCGCATGGGTTCAGATTTGTGGTACATCCCGGTGGGGATAAAATGTACCAGGATATGAAGAAGAAATATTGGTGGAGCGGAATGAAAAAGGATATCGCAGAGTTCGTATCCAAGTGTACCACTTTCCACTTAGTGAAAGTGGACCATCAGAGACCACCGGGTTTTCTTCAGCCGTTGGTGATTCCTACGTGGAAATAGGAAGGCATTTCCAAGGATTTTATCACCGGGTTGCCCACTTCGTAGAGGGGGCACAATTCTATATGGATTATTGTGGATCGGTTGATGAAAGTAGCCCACTTTTTGTCCGTTAGGACAGACTACACAGCGGGACAGTATGCTCATCTATTTATTGCAGAGATGGTGAGACTTCATGGTGTGCGTCTTAACATCGTGTTGGATAGAGGCAAGACGTTTGTATCTCATTTTTAGGAGAGCTTACAGGAGGCTATGGGTACCGAGTTGCGGTTGAGTACAACATAACACCCGCAGACCGATGGACAGACTAAGCGCACTAATCAAATGCTCTAGGACATGTTGCACATGTGTATCCTTGATTTCGGGGGAGGTTGGGAGCAGTATCTTCCACTGGTGGAGTTTTCTTATAACAACTCCTATCAGTTTACTATTGGCATGGCCCCGTTCGAGGCATTGTATGGTCGTCCTTATCGTCCCCCATCTTGTTGGCTAGAGGTGGGAGACAACAAGCTACTCAGGCCAGAGGTAATTCAGGATACGTCGAGCAGGATCGAGTTGTTCGAGATCGCATACGGGTAGCCCAGGACAGACAAAAAAGCTACGCCAATGCTAACAGATCCTTCCGAGAGTTCGTAGTGGGGGACCAGGTTTTGTTGAGAGTATCTCCGGTGAAAGGGGTAATGAGATTTGGGAAGAAAGGGAAGTTATCTTCGAGATATATAGCACCATTCCCTATTATAGAGAGGGTCGGACCAGTAGCTTACAGACTTGGGTTATCGGAGCACTTACATCGTATATATGACATGTTCCACATTTCGTCATTGAGGCGATGCCATCAGGATGAGTTGGCACACACTCACATTGCGATTGAGGAGATTGAGTTACAGCCAGACAGTTTATATGAGGAGAGACCAGTAGCTATCCTTGATCATAATGAAAGGAGGCTGAGGTCAAAGGTAGTTCCACTTGTTCGGGTGCAGTGGAAGCATCACAATGTGGATGAGTCTACTTGGGAGCGGGAGGCGGATATGCGAGAGAAATATCCAAACTTATTCATACCAGGTATGCCTTATTTTTCGGAATTTCGGGATGAAATTCCGTTATTAGGGGGGAAGTATGTAATACCCCATATTTTTATGATTTAAATAATTAAGGGATTAATTATTATTGTGGGATTAATTAAATTAAAATGAGAGAATTTAATTATTGATTAATCCGAATTTAAAATAAATATTAATTAACGTTCCAAGGTTAGTACTTATTGATTGAATATTACTGTGTGATATATAATATGGAACTATACACTTCGGTAAATTGTCAAGAGTAAGAAATACGACAGTTTAGTAAATTAAGTCAGGCGCGCGTGTGAGTCGTGTCGAGGATAATTTAATGGAATAAATATATTAATTATTTTTAGTAACTCATATGGTCATTTCGAGTGTACCGTTGAGTCCGTAAGGGTCGAGATAGTCAAAATAGTATACCCGGGTGTTTAGTTTGGGTCCCGGGGCAATTTAAGCTTAACCGGCACCCCGAGAGGGCATTATGGTAAATTGTATTTTGGAGCCTATTTAATGGACGAAAATTAAGAGTAATTATGTCATCCAAGGAAAGTCCATTAGGGTTAAAAAGTGTTAGGAAGTTAAGAACGACCATAGAAGATGTGAGGGAGAGCTATTTTCAAGAGAAAATGCATAAGTTAACACCACCTTGCTCAACCTCCACCACTACCGTGTAGATCGGAAAAAGGGGAACACAACCATACCAACAACGTCAAGAAATCAGACGAAAAATTCAAGGCAAGTGTTTATAACTTGTTGTACCTTAGCAATTATCATACTCATGTTAGTGTAGGGATGTTATAATCATGTTTTAATTCATAAAAGTGATGAAAATTGAGGAATTAGGATATGTAGATTGAATCTGAGATTTATTAAATTGAAACCCTTCATGTATGTAGACTAGATATCACGTTTTGATGAACTTATGTGTAGAACGAATTTGGAAATTATGTGTTCTTGAATAAGAATTTAAAGAACTAGGGTTTTGGTAAATTAATTTGGGGATTCCATGTTTTATTGATGATTCGTAATGATTTGATGATTCTAGGATGTTAGAATTCATATACAATTGATATGAATCGAGTTAGAACTGTTTGTTTGGAGTTTGGGATGTTGATTTAGAGGTTTTAAGGTTAAAAATGGTGGAAAAACGCTGAAATTCTGGGTAGAAGATGAACAGTGCAGTCTCGCGTGATCTTGGGCGAAGTCATTCAAGCGAGATTGCATCTCGCATGAAGTCGCTCGAGTGACACGTGGCAGTCGTTCGAATGACATGCCATCTAGTTCGAGCGACAGGGAAATTTTCAGGAATTTTCTTAGGGGTAGTTTTGGAATTTTCCAGTCTTTACGAGTGGGAGAAATTTACCAGTTAACAAATTTATATCGAGGCAGGTCTACGAGTATGTCGTGAGTTTTATACTTTAATCCGGAAAGAAGAGTTACTTTGCTAATTACTAAAGAATTGTGGTAATTTAGTAATACTATAAAATACGTAATAACGAGAAGGAAATACGTATGGAACGTCTATAAGAAGGATGGGAGAATACCTATAAATGTTAATAGGATGTGTGGAAACCTATTACTTGTTTAATGTTATTTGTATGACATACCTAGCTACTTGCTACCACGGGGGGTTCTGTAGGGACAGTCTTATCCTGGGTGACCTTCGGGGGGATATTTGACTCGTATCTCAGAACATAGTATTGTGAAGACTTATTTGTGAGTTGATAAGTCAACTGACTATGGGATCGTAGGTATGTGCGTGACCCATAGGTATGTGAACTATGATCGCCGCCACTATGTGTGTTTTGTGTATATGGTTCGTGGGAGACTTCCGAACCAACAGTTTTTATTAGAATACGAGATGTACCGGGACATGATAGCAGAGTATGCAATGCACTACCGGTTTAGCCTTGGGGTGTTGTATTAGTATATGTATATTATGGTGTTGAATATATATATATATATATATATATATATATATATATATATATATATATATATATATATATATATATATATATATATATATATATATACTTGTGTTATTCCTACCGAGAGATAATTGTAGGATATTGGGATAGTATAATCTTAAGTAACGTAAGTTGTGAATACTTAATTTAGTGTGATAACACTTAACCGAATTTCTTAATAAATGCTGACATTTATAATATGGGAAAATTGGGAATTATGAAATGATACTACGAGCTATAGTAGGAAGTGCAAGTCTTTATCTAGTTAGAAGTGTTACGAATGGTTAGGGGGAATAGATGTACGTTAGGCGTGCATGAGAGACAAGAGGTGAGAATCTCATGTGAGAGTTCGAACTAACATGCATTTGATACTTGCTTTGTTGAAAATTTTAAATACTTGCTAAAACAAATATTTTTACACATCGGGCTCTGACCCGTTTCTTGCATCTCTTCTCTCTCTTGCTATATATATGTATTATATCAGGTGCTCAGCCACAGGGACACCAGGCTTAGAGATTTGGATTGCTTGGCGTGATGCAGCTGTTGTGGAAGCTGTAGCTCTTCGTATTAGACGCCTCCATCATTTCATTTCCATTCTTTATAGACTTTATATTTAGGGCTTGTGTCACCCATTCCTTAGACATTTTTTCAGAGATTATGTTCAGTTTACTTTCCGTTCATTTTCATTTGGATTTATGGTTATTATGATTTTGGTTTGGAGTTTTGAACTAGAATGTTTTATCCCGTCTTAGTTATTTCAGCATGTGATTCTGATTCAGTATTTTATTAATTAATTATGCGTGGATGGTTTATATTAAATTTCTTGGTTTGATAATTTAAATGGTTTTAATTAAAAAGGAAAATAAAATATTTTGACACTTAGCTTAATTATATTAGGTGATTAAATGAGTTATTATGTTTTCGACAGTGATGCTAAGAATGAACCAACCGAACATTCTGTTTTAATTTTTGTAAAAGACTGATCACCCGATATTTTATTGGGCAGGGTTTCTATCAAGCATTCATTTTGAGGCATCCTATGAAAAAAAATCTTGTTTCACAACTTCTGTAAATATCCGACAAAAAAGGCGGACTCATGCGAAATTTTACTCTTTTATGAAGTTAAATCTCATCTTTGTACAAATATCTATCCAATCTAATGAGGGTTCTTACATAATTGCAGCCAAGCCAATAGGCTCTCCTTCATCAGTTCTTGACTCTGGAATCGGGACCAAATTGCGAGATCTTGCTGAAAAAAATGAGGGTTACAACAACGTAAATACATACATAAGAGGGTGTTGACCCAAAACTTTAAGCATAAACATATTTAACTAAAGGAACATGTTTTGGATGGATTGTTTTCAATTAATTATAAACAATATCGTAAATCGCAAAGTGAATATTTTAAACAAAAAAGAATATATGATTTAATCAAGGGTTACCTGGAAAATAGTCCCTCCACATTTTCTAATTAATGTTTAGTCAAAGTTATTTTATTATTCCAAAAATTCCCTCCCTGTATAAAACACTCACAAAAACTCTCCACGTATTTTAAACCTTAAAACCTAAAATACCCTCAAACCGAAACCCAAAATTGTGGAGTTAAATAAATAAAAAATCTACCTGAAGGCATGAAGATAATTTTATTCCCAACATAGTTATTTCTACGTTGCGTTGTGTCGCATAACCGTGCCATGCTCCTACAGTAGGCACCATAAAAAATTGGGGGTGATTTTTAAACAAACGTGAAAACCTAAAGCACAATACAATACTAAACTTTTCTCTAATAAAAATTACTTGAAAAAAAATTATCACGATCATATGCTTGCCTATACACATTACAAACATAAAACACACTCAATGTTGTGGGTCTGAACACACCCCACTGGAATTTTAAAGAAATTGTCAAATAAAAAAAATCAAAGAGTGTTAATGCTTAACCCCTCAACCAATACCAACCAGACATTGAAATGGGAGGTGTGTTAGGGTGGCTTTGGCACCTGCATCCCCCTGTTTATCTCGCATGGGGGAGTCCAAATGGCTCGTTCGTGTAGAGGTTTAGGGTTATCCGAAAAACAGATATTAAAGAATTAAAATAATTTCCATTTGTACAAACTCTTTCAACAATAATAACATTAGTTATCCAAAACAACTTTGGGTTAGTGCCCTATACCGCGAATGGGTACCCATTCATTTATTTGTTCCTCTCTTTGGAATAAGAAGAGTATTTTGCACCACTGATGGATGGTCATGCGACCATAATATCAAAAACGTATGCGATGTTTCAATCGTGCCTGTAGTAAAATGGATGCAATTAAGTCGTGTATAATTAAGTCTAAACGATTTTTTATACAAAGTACTTCAAGAACTTCAAAATTTGGGCAGAATTTTCTTCGTCTATTGGACTATCCACCATGTTTAAGAAATAAAAAGTACACCAACAACAATATTCAAAGAGACTCAATTTATCAAATAAATTCAGATATTATTTCATGCACTAAAAGGGAAAATCAACCGTTGACACATTGTTATACCAAAAATTGAGTATAATACATAAACACATAATTCCATCTTGATCAGCATACCGAAATCCATTTCATAAAACAATCGTCCACAATCTTCTCATCAAATCATTCAACCATCAATATTAATACTTAGGACAAATTACCTGCATGGTGTATTCAATCGTCAATATAATAACAGCAAAAGTAGAGGGATAAAGCATAACAAACATAAATGTATCTAGTAATTAGAAACATAGAACCAACTTGCACTACACCAAATTTTGCGAATGGTCACGCCCAGTGGGTCACGGCCCAAGTCCGCGACCAGCTGGTCGTGGACTTGGGCCATGACCCACTCAATATTTTGCGTGACCATATTTATTACCACATTAAATTATTGATGCTCGGGAAGTGGTCACGGCCCAAGTCCGTGACCATAGTGGTCGCAGACTTGGGCCGTGACCAGCTCGTGACCATCTTGGCACTAAACTCGCGCCAAAATTCCCTCCAAGCTTGGTCGCGGGTTGGTCACGGCCCAAGTCCGTGACCCATGGTGTGATGAAGAAGAGAGTATACACATTGAGGGTCACGGCTTAGGGCCGTGACCATTTCAGGGTGTGGGTCACGGCTATGGGCCATGACCAAAGTTCATTCAGGCAGTAGGGTTGATGTGAAGAGGGTCGCGCATCACTGATTGAGGGTCGCGGCTATGGGTCCTGATGATTTCTTGGTATGGGTCACGGCTATGGGCCGTGACCATACCTCGTTCATGCACTAAGGGTGGATGGAAAAGGGTCCAGCATGGTGGGTCACGGCTCTAGGCCGTGACCAGGTCGAATTAGCCATAAATACCTCATCAACATTTTTATTGGTCGCGTGCATGGGGTCACGGCTCTAGGCCGTGACGAGATTCAGGTATTAAAAAAAATTACCCGCTGCTTCTCATTTCTTATGTGCGATTTGTAAGGCTGTTAGGGCTAAGCGAATCACGTGCAATTTCGTTTGGATTTGTGTTGGATTTGCAAGGGCTAAGAGATTTCAGTTGGTTTGCATTTCGATTAACCCCTGGTATGTATTGATTCATTTAGATTTCATTTGGATTTCGTGATTTCTGTCTAAAGCCCTATTTTCTGTGTATGTATGTGTGTATGTGTGTGTATGTATAGATTTATGTTTATATTTGTGTGTATCTATAGATTTATGTGTATATGTATGTCTATGTGTGTAACTATGAACAAATAAATTGTTTTTAATCAATAAACCCAATATTGTATGTGTGTATATGTATAGATTGTATATGTGTGTATGTATAGATTTATGTAAAAAAAAAAATTAGGATTTAGTAAACCCTAAATAGTATGTGTGTGTATGTATATATTATGCCAATAAACCCTAGATTGTATGTGTGTGTTTGTATAGATTATGCCAATAAACCTAGATTGTATGTGTGTTTATTTTTTTTGACAAAATATAATTAAATGGATTTTCAATGAGTAAAAAACTTTACATCCACCTTGTTGTGATTTTATTAGGGGTTATATGCGTGCCATCATATTATATTGGGGGTTATATGCATGTCGTGATTTTTTGCACTACAATATGTGTGTAAGTACTATAATATGTGTGTAGGTACAATGTGTGTTTCTGTTAAACTCTCTTATAATAAACCCTAACAAAACATGTTACAAACCATTAAGGTGGGTTGTTGTTGGTATTTCACATATACTTTTAAACTCTCATAACTTTCAAACCCAAACCTTAATAGTAGGACTCGTATTCACGCCCTCGTATACTTTTCTCAGGAAAAATGAGGCACGTTGATAATTACTGTCAACAAGAGTGGGAGAGGTTGCAATTAGATCGCACACAACACTCTTTTATTAGCGTGCGTCATATAGAGGTTACTCCTATTTATAGGTTTGGAAATAAAAAGATCAAACAATTTAACTACCTTATAAATCGTGGATTTGATCTCCAGCAAGATTACTTGTTCAATCGTATTCTATTTTCTCTACCAGAAAACTGGGATGACGTTAAACAAAATATATTTCACACATATAATCCCTATATAGCCCTGACCTTGGTTATGTTGTTGGAGAAGGCAGAAAAAAATCCACCCGTTATGGATACAACTGCGTACAGAGAGCATTGGCATAGACTATGATGTCTCGCGCCACATGCATGTAAAATTGAATCTTGACAACAAGTTGAGAAATAGAGGATTCAAAGTTCATGTAACGGATATCTACACATCAATCATAGATACCCTTCCTCTTAGTTGGCCACGTGCAAAAATTCATAGGTTCTTAAAAACTAATACCGAATGGATGGAGATCAGACACATTGAACTTATTCTAAAGTCTTACTCTGAAAAGGTATATATCTATCTATCTATATAATCATAAGCTTGATTAATTAGTTATAATTTCATATTATTATAATTATTTAGTCACTTATAGTTTTTCATTTTGTAGAATTGTCGAGAGGAAACAACCCAAGGGTACCAAGTGCCGAGATGACACCACAACGAGGTTCATCATCTCGTGCAGAACCCGAATTCTCAACACCAATGGCTGAGAAATTCACAACTCCACCAATGGTTCACTCCTTACCAAGTCCAACTCCAAGTGCTCCTACACTCCAATCCAGCACTCCCGTTGCTTTAACGCCACCATCCAACACTCCTGATGCCTCCCGCTCAAATGAAAAGAAGCCTATTGGGTTCTACCTTCTCGGGAATAACCCAACAGATGATAAGAATGACATGATGAACTTTAAAGCCCAGTGTTTGTCGCTTGGAAAAATAAATGTTGAGTCGGTGGACCAGACAATTGGAACCTTGTTGATCAAGCTATCAAAGATGACATACATGACCAACTTTGCAATCATTTCTCATTTCCTGACCGTTTCGAGAATAAGGTTCTATCTCGGGTTACTGAAAGATTGAGGACATACAGGAGAAACCTTTGGAAAAAACATTTCTCGAAAGAGGCAGCGATCTCAGATATTTTGGCTTTGAAAGAGAGAGTGCCTCCCAATGTTGAAATGCCATTGGATCAGTGGAATAAGTTTTTAGAGAATGAGACGAAGGAGAAAAAGTTGGTCCAGAGGGATCAAAACAAAAAAAATAGGGCACAAAAAACTGATATCCATAGGTCGGGATCCAAAACACAGTATGGTCAGTATTTTCAAGAGTTTAAGGGAAAGATCATTTTCAAGGAATGTCACGAAGAGTAATTTTAGGAGAATAATATGTTTAGAACTTTAATGATGTTAGACTTCGTTTAAAGTTTATTGTTAAAATCTAGAGGATTTATCTTGTACTAGTTTTTGTTTGGGAATTTTAATGGTAATGAATGAAATATAGTTTTAGATCTGTTTAATATCACCAAAATGTAGTGTCATTCATTTTTTCACGTATGTTTTGAAATTACGTTTGAGTGAAATTTGTGGGCAATTGTCTTGTACTGCCATTGGTTGAGCACGAGTTATTACTAGTGCATTTATATTTGTTTGATGAGAAATTAATATTTTTTTAAAATATAATAATATTGCTATCAAACTTCAATCATTACAAATAAAAACTTTCGTTACAAAAATATGACACTTCCATTTCATTACAATGTATTTTGTAACATTTTTTTGGTTACAAATTTTATATTTGTAACGGGTAAAAACTGTTTTAATTTAGCAATTCTGTTACTAATATATGTGATATTGTGCAAATGCTAAATCCGTTACAAAATAAATTGAAACGGTTTTAGTCACTTGAAAATATTAAAATTTTAAAGAATAATTGATCAAGCGTGAGAAGTAGCGTCGCGTCAAAACGCTAATCGTTGTATTCATTTCACCGCGTTAATACAAAAACCTAAATTACGACTGCACTTGCGATAAAACTATAGCGGTAAGTCGGGTTTCAAATCCACAGGGAGTGTTCGACAAATTTTAATTGATTTCTTATTTCAAGAATAAAAATGTAAAAGGTGATGGGTGAGTTTAAATAAAAGGGAAAAATAAGAAGTTAAGTGTAAACAATATTAAGTAAAACGAGAGTCGGGGTCACGTACCCGCCATGGGCTAAACACGTGAAAATAGAGTTTCGGTTCGAAAATATATAATCGAGCATTTTTAGTTATTAATAAACATCACACATGAAGGAATTTAAGCCAACGATGCGAGATAAAATATTTAATAAAAAATGGTCACACGCGACTTAAAGTCAGATTATCGGTTTAAACACTAACGTTGCGTGACAAAGAATGTTAAACGCATAATAATGCCATTTTAATTCGCATGGTTTCAATTAAATACAATTTTACACGAAACCTAATTTTCGGAGCTCGACTCCCATTAATGGCGGACACACAGCCCAAACCCTATTTAACTACTCACACAACATGAATAATTAAATTAAACAACTAATTAATAATTAAAGTAAGAAATAATTAAACTACACTAATTTATCTAGGCATAGGAATTAAATATGCAAGGAAATAAAATGAACAAAACTAGAATAATATCCACTTACATTAATGGGTGTCAAACAACAACACAAATGGAGGAGAGGGTTGGTCTCCACAAAATCCCCAATATTTCTAAACCCTAGAACTAAAATGAAAATAGAGATATAATGAAGAGAATGAGATCCCTCTACAAATAAAACAAGTCTCCACTTTTATAGTAAGTTATAATTATTAATAAAAGAAAACGAAAAAATAAAATAAAAAAGGAATAATTATAATTACTAATAAAAGAAAAAGAAAAAGAAAATAAAAAAAGAAAGGAAAGTAGGAGGAAACAGGTAATGTCATCCAAAATTGGGGACTGGTTGGCCCGTCGCGGTCGACCACCGAAAAAAGGGAAGAGCACACTGATTCAAACACAGTACTTAAATGAAAAACCCGGTCGACCAATGACAGGAGCGCGGTCGACCGATCCGCTCAGGTCAGCCCCACAATTTTCCACATCCCAGTAATGCAACAAAGCATCCAATTTCATGCTCCCAATACCCATTTGCGAAATGGGACCAAAAATCAATGATCCAAGCTCGTGTGTGTGTGTCCCACTCTCGGACCATGATAATTGTCAAAACCCACGCCTAAAACGAAGTCCCAAATGGCTCAAACCAAAACCCACCAAAAATGATTAAAACCAACAAAATACCAAAGTGGGTATTCCAAAAACCCGAGCCAAACGACCCACAAGTAGTTCCGTACGCGACCCCAGCTTCAATTTCGGACGAAAAACACCAATTTTGGGCGAACCCAAAATCAGAGCCAAAGACAAAAATCGCCCATGGAAGCTCCTGAAATTTGAAAGAGAAAGGGACATGGAGGTAATTAAATGAATTGTTAAAATATTAATAGAATAATAAAAAATTAAATCCTTATAATTCTTCCCCAATTAAAGGTTCGTGTTTCCTTCATTCGGACTCCGATTCGTGCACCATTCCCGGACACGCAAATCTTGGATCGAGGCCTACAACTTCCGTGAATTCTTCGGGCAAAAATTCCGAAGTGTGAAATTACGAAAATGCCCTGAACGTGCGAATCGCGAACAAACTTTATCGGAACACGTCCAAACTTCCTACTAAGCACTTTAATACCTATAATAGCTCAATTATACCTCAAATAATATTTAGCATATAAAACGGAGGTTGTCTTATTAACGAGCATAATTATAGGCATTAGGCTAAAATGCATAAGTTTCGAGGGTAATTAAATGCATAATTCGATACGAATCACATCCCCTAACTTACACATTGCTAGTCCCTAGTAATGAAATTCAACGCAAGAAGAACTATAAGAAAATCACAACATGTAAATATGCATCAAAATATAAATGCCACTTTCGTAGGGAACACGATTGCATTTAGCTTATGCAATAAGCCGTTAAACCGCTAGGTTACCCTAGTAGACGAGTGTCGTCTCGTGAGAGTTTTCAGGGATGAAACCCATAAACATCAAATTATTTCCTCAAAACATGCCTAAATAACCAATATGCCAAACTTAACAACAATTAGATATTCAACATATTATCAACAAAGTAAAAGAGAATTTTGCTCAATAATCTGAAACTATCAACATTAAAAGAATAACTACATGGAATTGAAACCTCAAATGTGAGTGGGGTGTATGCACATGCGAAAAGCTTTGATTCAGTAAAAATGCCTATAGCCCGGATAACAATTAAAGCATGCTTCCACTCAATCCTCTCCGAATATCACACTCAACAGATAGAAGCACTCGGAATAGGGTGTAACACAGGGACATGCGAGCATAAAGAGTAATTATAAAAGGAAATAAGTCCGCGCACATGTCATTAATGAAGAACGAAATATAAAAGTGAAAAATACAATCTCATGAAAGGATATCGCATATTAATCAATGTGAAATGCACATAAACAGATTATCGCTAGTGTTCGACCTTTGAATCACATTACCCTAGGATAAAATAGGACTTTATGGGGGTTGTAATGTAGGCTTGGGGTTAGGGGTATGAAATGAAAGGATGTATTTACGGATACAAAAGATGTTCAAAGATGAAAATTTTGGGATAATGGAAAATAGAGGGAAATTTCAAAATTGGAAAATGATTTCCAAACAAGCATTAAATATATCATTCGAGAGAGTAACAAGGATTATTGAATCACTATAAACAATATATACAAATTTCTCTTTCTTTTTCTTTTCTTCTTTTTCTCACTTTTACTTTTGTTTTGTTTTCTTTTGTTTTCAACTTTATCTTTTTCTTCTCTTTTTCACTACACTTTCTTCTTTTATCACTCTTTTCATGCTTAATTTGCAACCACACTACACAACATCATTCAATCTAAAATATCATTCCAAACATAGGTAAGAAAGGTCAAATGTATGGTGTAAAACTCCAATGTGGAGTTGGTTAGGGGATTTGGGACAAAAATAAAGCTCATAATAGGGCTCAATGGGGTTGACTAGGGACACGTATAAGGGTAAGGTTAAGGTCGTATGGGTTAACAACAAAGAGGGCCTATGATCCTTTCCTAAAGTTTCATGTGATTCTCGGTACTCAACACCATTAAAAATCATGCTCAAGTGATAATTCAATTAATATGCAATCGCCAACAAGATACGTTTTTCAAGAAAGAGAAAAAGTAATGTATAAGCACTCGGAAACCAAGAAAAGCATGAAGCTCCCTAGGTTTTTAGTGTACACAAAGCAACAACAAGATACCAAGATATAATTGTCCTACCAAATGATTTTAGAAAATATGCTCAAGTGATCATGGGTTTTCAAGGTTTAATTCATGCATTTATTCCCAATATGGAATAATTTGAGGATTAAAGTTTAATAACATGAAAAAAATAGAAAATACATAGTTGAGTTTGCAATTGGATAGGGCAATTATTAAATTTATCATATGAAATTAGATTAAAAATCCCAAGAAAGGAGAAAAAAGAAAGAAAGTATTTTTTGAAATTTTTTAATTTTTACAAGAAAAGCATGCTTGAAAATAACATATAATCAAAATCATGGACATGGACATGGACATGGACACTACCAATGAATGGATAGAATATCCCATACCCCCTAACGTAAAACCTGACATTGTCCTTAATGTTAATTAAGAACGAAGTTAAAGAAGGAAAAAAGTGATATTACCTAAAAAGGAGAGATCTCGTGAAAGAACAAGTCCAATGATTCTACAAAACATGTTAGTACCAAGAATAACAAAAAGAAGAAATAAAACTTAACGAATCACACTATACAAAAAGTAAAAATAAAGAAAAATAAGATTAACTATTAAAACCTACAAATTAAACTCCTAACTAGCTATACACTAGCAGCTGAAATTTTTGAGGGTCCGCCCAAAATACAATTTGACTTTGGAGGATTTCATGCATGCCTCCCGGAATATAGGAATTCCGTTTGAACAACGGAAGGCATGTGGGTGGTGGAAAAGGTAAACCATCCCCAATTAAAAATTTGGGAGGGTGGATGGGGGATTTGGATAGGACAGGTGATAAATACACATGTGGGCCAAGAAAAAGTGAATCATATCCCAAGTATTTTGAAGTTGGAATGGGAGGCGGTGCACCTGAGCGCAAAGATGCCTTCATGGAGGGCGACTCGAGCGAGTACTCCTTGTTGGTGAAAAGGTTTAAAACTGTAAATTTTGGAACCGATTCATCGGGTACTTGAATTGGTGTGATAGTATTAATTAAATACGGGATAAAAGAAATTCAATCTCAGGCGATGAATTATCATCGCCGGAAGATCGAATTTCGGAAGAAATAGTATCATTTGCAATGAAACTTTCTTCTTTGAGAATTAAAGAAGAAACGAGCTCATTGAAAATGGATACTATGCCTCTTTCATGATCATTCTCATTCTCTACTATACCATGGGTCAAGTCAAGAATGATTTGTTCCAAAGTAGGAACGAAGTCCTCATTTGGTTCAAAACAGTCCTCGAGTTTGGAAGTCTCGAAAGAAAAATCTTCGTCGGATTCAAATAATAAATCCAACTCGTGTTCCCAACAATGATTTTCTTCCTGATAACGATTTTCAATCCTCTCATTTTCAAGCATGCGCAATCCCTCACCGAAAGTCATAGGGCAAGGAGCAGATTCTTGCAAATGAGAACTTTGAAAATTGTTCTCAGGACTACAAGCAAAATCATTAACATAAGAATTTCGAAAATGATTGCAATTCGTTTCAAAATTCTTATCAGAAGGATCTTACGACCCAAAATCGAAATAATCAATCCCAAAATTTATGTAATCCAAATTTTGACTTTTGTAATACTCACCCAATGTCATTTTAGATATTGTAATTTTTTGGGCTTCTAAGTATTGACCAAAAGTCATAGGTTTACCAGAATTTTGAGAATTATCATTAGGATTACCAGAAAAATTAGAATAAGACATGCTTACTCTAAAATAAAGCTCGAGAGGAAAAATTCCACAAAGCAATGTGCGACGGGAAAATTCAAACATTTCTAGGCGCTCAAATGTAGAAGACCTGCAAAAAAGGTTAAAAGAAAGAATATAAATACAAAAGAAAGAATATTACGAACTAATAAGATAATTACAATCTAAATCAAAACATCAGTGGCAATGGCGCCATTTTGATCAAGCGTGAAAAGTAGAGTCGCGTCAAAACGCTAATAGTTGTATTCGTTTCACCGCGTTAATACAAAAACCTAAATTATGACTGCACTTACGATACAAGTATAGCGGTAAGTCGGGTATCAAATCCACAGGGAGTGTTCGACAGATTTTAATCGATTTATTATTTGAAGAATAAAAATGTAAAAGGTGATGGGTGATTTTAAATAAAAGGGAAAAATAAGAAGTTAAGTCTAAACAATATTAAATAAAATGAGAGTCGGGGTCACGTACTCGCCATGGGCTAAGCATGTGAAAATAGATTTTCGGTTTGTAAATATTTAATCGAGCATTTTTAGTTAATAATAAACATCACACATGAAGGGATTTAAGCCAACGATGCGAGATTAAATATTCAATAAAAATGGTCACACGGGACTTAAAGTCGGATTATCGGTTTAAACACTAACGTTGCGTGACAAAGAAAGTTAAACACATAATAATCCCATTTTAATTCGCAAGGTTTCAATTAAATACAATTTTACACGAAACCATATTTTCGGAGCTCGACGCCCATCAAATGCGGACACATGACCCAAACCCTATTTAAATACTCACACAACATGAATAATTAAATTAAACAACTAATTAATAATTAAAGTAAGAAATAATTAAACTACACTAATTTATCTTGGCATAGAAATTAAATATGCAAGGAAATAAAATGGACAAAAATAGAATAATATCCACTTACATTAATGGGTGTCAAACAACAACACAAATGGAGGAGAGGGGTGGTCTCCACAAAATCCCCAATATTTATAAACCCTAGAACTAAAATGAAAATAGAGATATAATGAAGAGAATGAGATCCCTCTACAAATAAAACGAGTCTCCCCTTTTATAGTAAGTTATAATTACTAATAAAAGAAAAAGAAAAAGAAAAAAAGGAAAGTAGGAGGAAACATGTAATGTCGTCCAAAACAGGGAACCGGTCAACCGGTTGGCCCGCCACGGTCGACCGCCGAAAAAGGGAAGAGCACACTGATTCGAACACACGACTTAAATGAAAAACCAGTCTACCGGCGATAGGGGCGCGGTCGACCGGTCCGCTCGGGTCAGACCCAGAATTTCCCACATCGCAGCAATCCAACAAAGCATCTAATTTCATGCTTCCAAAACCCATTTGCGAAATAGGACCAAAAATCAAAGATCCAAGCTCGTGTGTGTATGGCCCGCTCTCGGACCATAATAATTGTCAAAACCAACGTCCAAAATGAAGTACCAAATGGCTCAAACCAAAACCCACCAAAAATGGCCAAAACCAACAAAATACCAAAGTGGGTATTCCAAAAACTCGAGCCAAGCGACCCACAACTAGTTCCGTACGCGACCCCAACTTCAATTTCGGACGAAAAGCACCAATTTTGGTCGAACCCAAAACCCGAGCCAAAGACAAAAATCGCCCATGGAAGCTCCTGAAATTTGAAAGAGAAAGGGACACGGAGGCAATTAAATGAATTGTCAAAATATTAATATAATAATAATAAATTAAATCCTTACAATTCTTCCGTGATTAAAGGTTCGTGTTTCGTTAGTTCGAACTCCGAACTCCGATTAGTGCACCGTTCATGTCCACGCAAAGCTTGGCTCGAGGCCTACAACTTCTGTGAATACTTCCGGCAAAAATCCCGAAGTGTGAAATTACGAAAATGCCTCTGAACATGCGAATCGCGACGAAACTTTACCGGAATGCGCCCAAACTTCATACTAAGCACTTTAATACCTATAATAGCTCAATTATACCTCAAATAATGTTTTAGCATATAAAACGGAGGTTGTCTGATTAACGAGAATAATTATAGGCATTAAAGTACCCAAGGGGGCTAAAATGCATAAGTTTCGAGGGTAATTAAATGCATAATTCGATATGAATTAATAATACTGTTACAATTTAGTAAATATATTACTAATATATAGTATGTGTGCCAATGTTAAATCCATCACAAAATAAATTGTAACGGGTTTCGTCCCTTACAAATATTAATTTTAGTAACGGATTTTATCCGTTACGAATTCTGTTAGTAAAATAAATAATGTCTAATTTCTAACGGATTTAATCAATTAGAAATATTTTTTGTAACGGTTTTCCCCCATTATAATTCACCTATTTTGGAGTAGTGTCCACGGTTCTAAAAAATCCGCCTAGGCTTGAGGCTTGGGAGAAACGCCCCGCCTTAAGATTATGACGCCTTATGCTTGGTAAAACCCTTAAGGCGTACTTTTTCTCTAAAAACAACAATGCTTTAGTGAAATGATATCGCCTTTTAAAGATTTTTTTACAAATCGGACCATTATCTCATCCAAAATAATCAAATAGTATTTTTATTTGCAAATATTCAGACATATTTTTAGGATATGTACAAGTTTAGTATTTTAATAGCCTTGTTATGGTTAAAAAATATTAAAATATATTAAACAGACCTAAACGCCTTTTCACGCCTTTTTACGCCAAGGCCCGCCTAGGCTTCTAAGGCTTAAGGCTTGGCCTCCACGCCTCGATCACACCCCGCGTTTTTTAGAACCTTGGTAGTGCCATAAGAGTTAGTTGGGGGGGGGGGGGGGCGTCATTACATTATTAAAAATGTATTTGTGCCACTTATTTGAATGGTACAATTGACAATTAACTAAGGAAAAACAACAACCAATCCAGAAATTTATATCAGCACACAATAAGCAAGATCAAAAAAATTACCGCAAGGAGGGAGTTTATGTTGGCTGTTAGGGTGTGCACATAAGGGAGTTTATGTGGATTTACCTGTTTGTAATGTCCAAAATGATACAAAAAATAAAGACCTTTATAGATTGAATGAAACCCCTAAAAATGTGCTCTATGTCTTCATTTATTTCCCAAAAATAACAGTTGGTAGAGTCCGTAAGATCCCATTCATTTGTAAGAAGTTTTCCATGAAGATTTGGCCATAAAAAATAGAACAATTGTTTTGGGTTTATGTTTCCATCACTTTTTCCAAACTACCAACCCTTGATGTCATTTATTGCTCCAGGGTAATAGTTTTGTAGTCGCTCCCAATGGAGAATTTCTTATTCAGGCTCCTACCCAGAGTAGATCTGTCCTCATTATTCACAATCTAAGGAAGAGGAAGACTTAAGATATTCTAAACAGTTTGAGGGTTAAAAGGGTCCGAGTTCGGTAGCATTGGAATTAGGGCATCCCCGCACCACAAATCCTTATGAATGTCCACTTTATTTCCATTTCCAATAACCCATTTTGTAAATATAATGAGGACACATTGGATGTTTCCAAATCGAGTAGGCATTCCGCTTGACAGGACAACCTCTCGGGTTAGATTAAATAGAATACTTTTGTTTAAGGACCTGAACCCATAGAGGGTTGGTCTCAGTCTTAAGTTTGCAACCAAGTTTAGTAACTTTTGTAATGTTATTATGGACACAAGTCCTCACAACTAGACCCCCATCATTTTTTGTTTACCCGGTAGGAAACTCGCTTGGGCTAGGCTAATCACATTATTTATAATGGATCTAAGAAGATTCACCAAAACCTTAACAACGATTTTGTAAGAACAATCTCCTAGGTAATAATGACATCATCTGTACGTTGTCTACCTAGTAGTAAACTCTCTTCGGCTAGGCTAATCATCTTATTTCGAATGGGTCTAAGACGATTGACAAAAAAGTTAGCACGGATTTTATAGGGCACATTACAAATCATAATGGATATAAAATGATTTATTTGTTCAAGGTTATCAATTTTTTTAGTTTAAACTAAGAAGGATGGTGTTTGTGTTACTGGGAATCGAAAAAAATTTGAAGCATCCGTAGATAAAATGAGCTAAACTATGATTTATCCTATCCTAATTTTTTTTTTATAAAAGGATGGCTAAATCCCATCGGGCCCGGAGCCTTCCAATGTTTGATGGAGAAATTCATCAATGCATTAATAGTCATCCTATTCACATTAAAAGAATTATCCAACCATTCGCATTAAATACAACTCTAAAGTACTCCCGTACATGATTATCCAAGTCAAGAAAGAGGGTTATTATTCCACTCACCGTCATTACAAAGGCGATTAATTCTATTTATTCTTCTATTAAGTGTGGACACATGAAAATACTCATATAGCCTTGAGAAATCCACTACATTCTAGATTTTTGAAGCCAATAGAGTTCCTCAGAACATCGAGATATTCTATTCTAAGCTTTTTTTCCCAAATGTCTAAATTGCGGGAGAAGTATCACTCCTGAGCAATTTGAATTCCCATTCGTTCTTGAAAATATTTGCAAAAGTTTCCCTATTCCATGTTTCGGTTTTATTAGTAAAAACATTCAGATTTGAAAATGTGATATCATCGTTATTCCAAAAATTCAGCAAGTTTTCAAAGATGGGTGCTAAAATGAGCACACAAAAAGTCTAAATGGTCTATTAAAAGAATAGGGAAGGAAGTCTAAATGATCATACGAGAGAGAATGTTAATAACTGCACATGTCTATAAAAGATTTTTCCGTTTGGGGGTTATTCTCTATCACGAACTTGGCCTCTTCCATTGATTGTTCATATGTAAAAGGTTGATCCGCCATTATAGCTTCATTTTCTACCTCCACTATTTCGATCTCAATCTCTACCTTTTGATCCGATGTTTGAAGATCATTTTCAATTTTCATGTTGCTTTGTTCAAGATGATCCTCTCTTTCTTTAGATAGAGCTTTTCAAATCTGAGATTCCTCTTTTGCTGACCAATTCCAACTAAAAATTATCAATATTCTTCCAACATTGCAATTGACCCACAAATCTTAGTTGCAACTAAGAGAATGACATATCCATCAAAAACATTTTTTCTAGAGGCCTCCAAAGGACTAAATTGGTCCAAACAAGTCAAAAAGTTACAAGAAAAAGTGTGAAGATTGAACTTGAGTTAAAATGATATGCACATAAAAAAATCTCATTTTTGCAAAAAAAAAATGCAATTGAGCCTAGAAAGACCAAAAGACCCTGACTCGGCCATGAAAACCCTAATATCACAATGAGCAAAAATTATGACAATATGCAAAAACACAATGTGCTATTGTGAAGCCACCAACTCTCTCTTGACATTTGAAAAATAATGACCCCCACTCACTCATTCAAATGCCTCAACGATTTCAATGAACCTATGAAAATATCCCAATGACCCTTTTGACTCACTCAAAGATCCCTAAATATGCCAAAATGACTCTAAATCCCTCTTCAACATGTAAAAACATTACCAATTTTGACCTTATGACTCATTCAAAATTGTAAATCCCCCCAAAATGCAAAAATAAATGGAATGGCCCCAACTCTTCTATGTCAAAAACTTGATGACCTAAATGAACCAAAATTTACCAAATTTCCCACGAACACCAATAGCAGTGTAATTATGCTAAATTTCCACACCTCATGTTCCAATCGTGGATGCAATATGTGATGTTGGATGCAAGACATCCACTAGTGCACACAATGAAATGTTGTTATTCTCACTCAACCTCCCACTAAATAGGGTCCTCACGGGGGATAAACCCCTCCAAAATTGGTTTCAACCATTTACCCTTGACTATAAATACATCACCATTTTGGGGATTCTCGATGGAAGGCGAGTTTGGCAAGAAATCCAACCTGGAATTTTATAAAAGCACCATTTGATTGGGTTCAAAGTTTTCTCTCAAATTATTATTATCGTGAAAATTTTGTGTTCATGTTGTGTAATTCTAGCATTCTCATACACATCATTCCTTAACTCTTAATCTCATTCAATTAGAGTTATCTCAAAGCCACGCAAAATTTAAAGGCTCTAGTGGCCCAATAAGCTTTATGTTACTATTCAACGACCATATGCCAAGTTTTACCATGCACTATAAAGAGACATGGAAAGGAGTCATGCCTGACATCTGGTATGCCCTAACTGACCAATACTTTTTGGGTTTACATTGATTGTTTTTTCTAAAACTCCCTTTATCTCCCTATTAGACAACTAGGCTTGCCCACTAATTTATGGGTGGTATAAGGCGGAGACTTTTTAACTCACTCCATATTTACTCATCAAGGAGGAAAATGGAATGTTGAAAAAATGAGAACTTTGGTCACTAACCTTTGGAGTACCAAACCTATTAAAAAGATATTCTCCTTGAAAAATCAAACGACCATTTTATAATCATTGTTCTTTGAAGAGATTGCCTCTACCTATATGGGCACAACTACAATGTTACAAGGATGAGAGGGTACCACTTTCGTGAAGATATAATTTTCAATGTTCGCATACCAGTCATTGGTGTAGAGATGGAAAATAACAGCTCATTGGGAAATGCATCTCTAATGGGTGGGAGCTCATTGGAGTCATGATCAAATGTCAAAATGGACAAATGATCAAATGTCAAAAGGGACAAATGATTAACAATGATATTCTCGATTGCCTTTTTATCTTTGAATTTAAGGTCAAGTTCATAGAGTAAAAGGATTCATCTAATCAAGTGTGGCTTAGCGTCCTTTCGGAGAAGGCATTTGAAAGCCGAATGATTGGGGATCCAACCAAATAAGTTATAAACTTGTTTAATGAAAATACTATGGCTAACAATTCATTTTTCGTGGTGGAATAGTTCATTTTTACACTAACCAAAGTATTGGTTCATATTATGTGATATGGGTCATCTTATCATTCATTTTCCCAAATGCTGCCCTATTGCATAATTACTCGCATTACGCATTAGTAAGATCCAATTAGGAGGTTGCGTTATGGATGTAGAAGTGAGAAAAATACTATCTTTTCATTTAAATCATATTCCACATTTGATTGGCTCTAAAAAAGGTAACAATTGATGAGAGATTTATCCAAATGCAAGAACAAATGAGAGAAGAAATGATCTCCCTTATGGGGAAACAGATGGCATCCTCACCCAACACATGTCATCTCTTTTTCAAAACCATAACCCCATACCCAAACACCCCCAAGACCCATCTTCATCCTCCCCCACACCTAAAACCTAACCCTAACTCCACCACTCACTACACCGCAACCCTACCTACCCATCCCCCCACTAATATTTTACCACCAACCTTACACCACCCTCCTGCCGCCACCATCCCCCTTTAGCCTCCTACCGCCATTTTTTTCATTCACCCAAAAAATTTCAAACTCCTCCAAATTCCCCTAAACGTCTCCCACAATCTCTTCTCATCATCATCTACAATTTCCCTCAAGACCCTGCCCCAAAATATCCCTAAAACAAACTACACCGTCTCTTTTTCCCTCGGCTCCGGTGAAGTCGGCGCCCTTTCCCCACCTCCTTTTGGTTGTCTAACAAATGATCTGACTTCGGATCCATATTCCCCGCCCCCAGGTGACCCACCCCCTCTATTTTCATCCCATTTGGCCAACTCTGGTCACCGAACCGTCAGAATTCTGGCCAACAGGGGTGGGGCAGCCCCCAAGCCTCCCAAACCCCTATTTTTTCCACCTTCTTATAACGAATAACTCATGATTTATTCCACCCACCCCTACCTACCCCACCCTTTTATCACCCACCAACACTACCATAATTTTAGTCCCCCCATCTCTGTTATTCTCCCAAACACCCGTTCACTCACCCACCCCCTTACGTATATTACCCTCACCCCTCCGCCTCCCATACACCACCCCCACCCATTTTAACCCGACCCCCACCCTTATCATTATGATCCCCATGCCTATCCCTCGCCCTATAAACCCTACCCATGGTCCTTTTATATCCCCTATCCATCAGTCACCCTCCAACCCACCCCCGCTGTATCATTCATCCTTGCCCCCACCTTTTTTCACCCATATTACACCACCCACACACCCCCTATACCAATCCCAACCTTCCATCTCACATCAATGTGAGTTAGGTCTCTAGTTCCTCTTCCTTTACCCCACACGACTCTCACCCCCAGATTCATGGTTGGATTTCACCCCTGGATATTATTCCCCCACTACCACCCTCTCTAGATGCCCATCGATGCTTTTATTTCCACGAGCAAGGGCATTTACTCGACGCTTGTCCCCATTTCGCCCATGACCATCCTCTCCCTCACCTGGTGATTCCACCACCTCCAGTTTTAGATCCACCACCACCCCCACCTCATGTTCAGGACCCAGTTCCTCCACCCTAGATCACAAGGCAGGCTTCATTTGTTGGTTTTGAGTATCTCCTCACAAGTTATGATGTTTTGATACCTGCCCCACCAAGGGATGCCCATTGGATTTTTCTCTTAAGCTCCTCTCTCGGAGTTTGCATGGGGACATTCGGGTCGATGTACCCATATTTGATGGACGACAGTAGCTGGATGTAGTTGTTGATTGTCTTACCACGATGGAGCGCTTATTTAATTACAACATGTTACGGGACTCAAGTGTGTTCTATTAGTTGCGATGAAGTTTCAGGGGTATGCCAATTTTTAGTGGCGTGATCTAGAGCAGAAACGGGTGGTTTAGGGCCTCCTACTGATTCAAACTTGGGCCGAGTAGAAGGATTTATTGCTTGCCGCCTTTCTTCCAACTACATTTGAGTGGGACCTCTTCGTTAGAGTTCAGACTTTGCGCCAGGAGACGACGGTGGTTGATTATACGAAGTGCTTTAAGTTACTGTGTACTCGGGCCTAGCTTGACGAGTCTGAGGAGCAGCGGATCAGCCGCTACATCACCATCATCCAGTACTACATACAGAGAGACTTGTCCTTGCATGACATTCCAACATTCTCTAAGGCAATGGAGTATGCCACCAAGCTCGAGACACATCATCTAGTAACCGCAACCCTTGCCTACTCCCGCGTCCCGTCCCCTCTAGTTACCACCATAGTAGCTCCTCTATTAGCTCCATCTTCTACTCCCACTATTTCTGCCATTGCCGTTCCACTACCAAACCCCGCTGCAACCTTCAAATGCTTCAATTGTGGTGTTGTTTGTCATCGAGCTTCCGCTTGTCCTACTTCACACCATCGCGCCCTGATGTCGATGACTCGTGTGCTTGATTACCTGTTGGATGATAATATTGACATCGGGAATGCATTGATCACTGTCTTGATTGGCGACGAGGAAGGCACCCCCCTTTGAGTTTGTGGACGAACTATTTTTTGGTGATATCCTCTTTTATTTTTGGCTCCGTATATTAGTTAATCATATATTCATCTTATGTTGCATTTTATTTTATTTTATTTCATATTGTATTATTCTATTTAGAGGATGGGCATTAAGTGAACACATGAGTATTAGGCTTATTGTATATATGGGAATAAGTCCCACATTGGTTAGTTTCTCTTTTAGTGCTAACCTCCATATCCTATAAGTAAACCCTCCTTTTCTTCATTTGAAAGCTCAAACTTTGGAGTAAAAGCTTAGTTATATTTATCTCTCTAAAAATTAATGTAGTGCCATTAAACGTGTGGTTATATAAAAAAGTCTCCAAATTTTTTGTATACTCATCAAATAGTCGCCGAAGATAATAAAAGCACCTCTAGACATCTTTCCACCATGTCAATAAAAATGCTTAGCGTACATCGTTGAAAGGTCATTGAAAAGATCTAATGCCATCCACTGCTAGGCAAACGTATCGAAGGGGCAAGTAAAAGTAGTATTTTATTAGTCTTCCAGTGCGATCTTAATTTGATCACAATAGGAGTAACTGTCAAGAAAGCAATAATGCTTAGGACCGTCTACTCTTTACAACATTGTCTAAAAGTAATGAAGAATAATGGTCGTTACGAGTGACCACATTCAATTTTTATTAATTTATACATAAATACCAACCCGTGGCAACTTGAGTAGGAATTTACTCACCCTTATCATTCTCTTGATGACCTAAGTGAACCAAAAATCACCAAATTGCCCCCAAAACAAAATGCAGTGGAATTACGTCGAATGCCCTCCGCTCAAGGACCAATCATGGATGCAATATGTGATGTCAAATGGAAGACATATATAAATATAATGATGCAATATTGGACATAATAAAAAAATTTTACTCTCACTCAACCTCTTGGTAAAGAGGGTCCTCACAGGAGTTGTAATCTATTATGGGATAAACCCCTCCAAAATTGGTTTCAACCATCAATCGTTGACTTTAAATACATCAGTGTTTTGGGGATTCTCAATATATCCATATGGAAAGGAGAGTTTAACACTATATTGCTCGGACTAATGAGGTCTTAATATTCAAGGAAACAAATGCAAGCTATAATTGTACAAATGCCCTTTTTGATTGGGTTCAAAGTTGAAGAGATTTCCTCTACCCACATGGACACAAATCCAATCTTATAAGGATGAGAGTGTCCAATACCGTGACGAGATCATTTTCAACCATAATGTGTGGGATATTTTACCCAATAGAATCATTCAAAGAATGTGCGGGTTTTCATAAAGTTTTGTTTTATAACGATGAAATGAAGACACAATATGCAAGGAACATGTTAAAAGACCATTAAAAATATAAAATATAAAATTACCATATTCTTAGTGGCCGTTAAATATTTTATTTCCATTTAAATTACCAAAAGACTAATCTTAATCCGAAAGGCTATGAAGCAAGAACATAACCATATTCTCAGTGGCCATTACATTAGCCTTTTATTTTAAACCTTTATTTCAAAATTGAGTTCTTAATGTATAAATGCAAATTATTGTGGGTTTATAATTTTATTTTTAGATTTTGACGAGGTTTGTTATATTTATTTTATACGCGTTAGCCTTAGCAATATTTAACATAACCCAAATTAGGTTTTTAATGAGTTGAGCATGTTTATGCCATTAATAAGTTGACGTGTTAAATGTATATGCGTAAAAGATAAAATTACCTAAACTTTCCTATACACAACAAGAATCTTCTATAAACCACTCATACATAATCCATAGACACACAAACTCTCCTCGACATGATCGATCTATAGTATTGGCAGTCCTGACATACAAAACTAGACAAACATTTCTATGGGTGTGGTAGTGGGGTCTGAGAATTAATTACAATAACACCCCTTAAAAATACCCACAATTCAAGAATCACGCAGACCCTAAACTATATCACATGTTGAGTTGCCATTAGACGGGCATAAACAGAAATGTTATATTCATAACTTATATTTTTTAATTTATAAGAATTAAATTATGTAGTCTAACCAGGGGGTATCTAGTGGTAGGCTGGACCAGGCTATAGGTTGGTCCATGTTTGGGAAAAAATTTCTACTAATAATATGATTACACAACGAAAGTAAGGATGTGCGGGGACATGTGAACTGAATGAAACTTTTTACATATATTTGTCCAACAATGTAAATGATAATCTAAACAAGAAATATGATTTTGTTTCCACTACAAAGATAAACTAAAATAGAGATTCACTAACCACTGCAATCATCTCCTATATGGGACAAATAATTCGATTTACGAGACACTGAAAGCCATAGCAAGATTAACTTCTCCACGATCCAAAATTGTATCCAACTCTCTTCCCATATGCATGAATTTACATTCACAACTCAAAAGTCAAACATCATATGACTAGTCCTAAAACAATCATCCATATTGAAAATTATTAAAAAAAAAACAAATCAAGAAAGCCTTAAGTGCATCATACCTATTGATTAAAATATTGCAATTCTTTCTCTCCTTGGATGGTTTGGCATTAGTTGTGGTAAAATTGTGATTATCTCGTAATGAAGGAAATGGAGTAGTTGAGCAATGGACATAAAAAAATTAGGGTTTCTTTATTTAAATGCATTACTAATTTTTTATATTGAATTTTAATATATTGTAACCAATTTATTAGACTTTAGTAAATTTTTCATCCTTAAATGTTAATAAAAAAACACTTCTAGTGACGGAACTTTCACATTTAATATCTAAAAATGTAATAAAGTCTAATAAACCAATTAAAATGTATTGAACTCCAATATTAAAAATTAATAATTTATTAAAGTAAAAAAAAGTCAAAACATTATTAATAACATAGAATGTAACGTGTCCTCTCCCCACAAAAAACTAAGAATAAAGAAGAGACTGAAGAGAACTCCTATAATCTGTAAAGTGTGTCTTCCCCTAAAAGCCCTAATGCCAAAAGCCCACGTAGAACGCGAGAAGCTAAAGAGTTTCGTATTTTATAGAAGATGAAATAAAAGGGTTACGCCCTTAAGATATTTGCATTCCTCTTTAAAACAACCTCAATTATTGTAGATCTACACCAAGTTCCAACACTAAGTCTGGGATACCCCGCCTATTTAAATACCGGGTGATCTCTCCTTCATAAAAATAAAACAGGAATCTCCTTTGGTTCATTCTTAGCATCATTGTCAAAAATGTTTTAAATTACTAACTACCTATGTTTTAAATAATCGGATGCCAAATTTTATCTTTCATTAAACAATAACATGCGAAAATAAAAACAATAACTAAACAATCCACGCAGTGATAATCCAAATCCATCACCAGATAAATCACTAAATAAAATCATACCGAATAAACCATCGGTTCCCAAGTCCAATATAAAGTTCAACAAAAAAACATATAAACCTGAGTAGACAATTTGACCTAAAATAAAGGAAATAACTGAAGGGGAAACACGCACAAATGAAATAACTGTACTGTATTCTACTCTAGAATGAAATAATTGAAGCGTCTAATCCAAATCCTGTAAGCATCCACAAGTCTTGCATCTACGCATTCCTGGAACAAAGCATCAAGTTGGGCATACCTGTGGCTGAACACATAAAAGGTTTTGAAAATATTTTGCATACAGGTCAGAGCCCAAGAAAAACTTTTGAAAATATATTGCAAGTAATTAAATCACAGTTTGAAAGAAGTTATTGATTACATGTGTTAGTCCATGTACACTCCCTTGAAATTTCACCTCTCATTTATAGTGCACACCTAACGTCTCCTGCTTATCCAACCTAGTTATGCTACCCTGCCTAACTAGACCTCATAAGTATCTAACTGACCACAATTTTGGTTTATCTCACTCGTACCGCCCATACAACACACTACAATATAACCTTAATTATCACTAAGTCCTTAGTTAAATTTCTCTTTAAATCCCCCTATACCGCCCATACAGTACACTGTCGTAATACTAATAATTAACATTACCCGTACGTTATTATTAAACCATAATTAACATTTCACGTATATTATCCTCAAACCAGCTCATTAAGTTACTCTAATTAAATCTTCTTTAGATATACACTATCTAACTTAGTACTTTCACTCACTAAGTAGATTATCTTATAATTGAGTCATTTTTAGATATACACTATCTATCCTTCCGACATTACACATAAGTAGGATAAATCACCCAAGTATATATCCATGTCACACTATATATATATATATATATATATATATATATATATATATATATATATATATATATATATATATATATATATATGTTCGAGGGTGATATCCAAACCGAAATACAACATCTCTCAGACTGGCTACCGCGATGCACACTTGCATAGTCTGCTACCAAGCCCATGTACCTCTCGTACCAAATCAAGGACTCCCAGTTTGTATATCACCCTCAAACCATAAATCAAATCAACACATATTGGAGGGGGGCATAGTTCCAAGTCTATGGGTTACGCACACACCTAACGTACCCAATTGATCGTCAAAACTATCATACACTCAGATAGTACGTACCTATGTTCTATGTTCTGGGGAACCAATCCAGACCTCACTGGAATCATCAAGGTGGGATCTCCCTCTGCACGAGACCTCCCTGATAACAGGCATCGTAGGTATGTTCACACATAAGAAAGAACATAATAGGCATACACACAACCTATAAATATAATTCGTATAGTTATACACTCAACCTATAAATATCATCCATCTCTGTTTACACTCAACCTATAAATATAATCTACATATATATATACTCAAACTATCATATAATCCGCATAGGTATACACTCAACCTATAATATAACCCGTACGTAATATGTCTCTTGAACACTCAACGTACTAATCAATATACGAATATAACCCTCTGTCGCATTTTCTCAAGTATTATTTTCTACCCGAATGGCCCTCGTTACCCCTTGATTAAATATCAGTAACTAATACACTCCTACACTACTAGGTGAAAGCATAGGTTCACTCATCTCTTTATAATCCTTTCTCATTCTTCTGAATTCACTCGCATTACAAATTATGCCCGATTAACATTAGCCTTAATTCTTCTCACTTATGACTAAGCCCCAACCTTACCCTTTAGGCTATTAATGATCATTATATCCCTCACTATAATTAAAAGTCATCCCAAAATTTCCCCGAGAATTATACATAAGTTCTAGGCTTAAAAGGGAAAACTACCAAAATCTTTGAACCGAATTGATTCGTAAATTTTCTGGCACATTAAACACCCTGTAATAAAATTTCGATTTCTCCCTCTATAGAATTCAAAATTACCTAATTAAAATCTAATTGAAAGTATAAGACATAGACCTTTACATACATCTATGGATTTCACTCTAATTCTAATCACAATTAAAATGGCATACATTTAAAGTAACGTAAAAAATTCAGGCAGATTACTATGTTGACAGATCAGACACCCTATAGTAAAACGTCGATTACTTCCTCTACAGAACTCCAAATGAATTGATTAAAAGATAATTGGAAGGAAAATGCATAGAAATTTCTATAATTCTATGGCTTGAACTCTAATTCTAAGAATAATTGAAATGACAGACGCTTAAAGTCGCGTCAAAAATTCTGGCAGATTGAAATTTCATGCTCATCAATTAAACCCTATGTCATTCAAGATTCATGTTCTTCAACTAAGAACCCATCGATATTCCATCTTAATCATCACATATATTCAAATTTATGTTTATCTTCACATAAGGATTAATTCTACTTGCAATCCTACATCGAGTCATGAGTTATATTAACCTAAATCCCAAGAATATAATTAAAATCATGAAATTGAAAACCCTACACTATATGGGTATTTTAACTTCTTCAAATGCATGTAATATGAACAACTGCTTTGTATTTTGAGGTCTTAATTCGTTGATATAATGATATGGTTGATCTCCCTTGCTCCGATTTAGATTCCGTCACGTTCAGGGTGAGAATTTGGGTAAGAAGCTTAGGTTTTTTTCTCTTCTTCTCCTCCTATGGTCTCTCCTCTTTCTAATTTGTGTTAACCATATCCTCTAAACTAACAAATCAGATATAACCTTTTAATTTTCAGGGTTCCTTCTACCCTAAACTCCCAAATGACCGAAATGCCCTTAAACGGTGTCGGGTTGGTCTAAAATCGCCCCGAGACCCAAACTATACACCCATGTATAATTTTATGACTATTTCAACCCTTTCTAAATCAACCGTGACCTCTAAATCATCATCTGAGTTACTCAACAATAATTTCCTATCTTGACCTCGAATAGTCTAGATGCGATCCCCGATTGAGATACAACACAATCCCGTCGATCTCACTCATTACGACGTGTAATAATTATTACACAAATTATTCTACCAACAATAAATCCTTATTCTCTTAAAATATTTAATTCCATAAAATTATGACCCATGTGTAATTTATAACTAAACCGAAATAAGTATTGAATTAATTTAATTCCAAATACTCATAAATACGAGGTATTGTATACTTCCCCCCTCCCCCCCCCCCCCCCCCTTAGAAAGGAATTTCGTCCTCAAAATTAGGATAAGCGCGGTACTAAAAGTCTCGTATGCACCCTTATTCCCAAAACCTTAAGAATACTGCATACATATCTGCCTCTTCTAATCGCGGATAATTTAAAAGGATTTAACTACCCAGTGCGCCCATACATCCTATACCCGTGCATAACCGCTCAAATGCTACCCGACTCCCTTTGCCTTAAATCAATGATCTAACTATCAACTCTTGGTTATAACTACATATACGTATAATAACTAGGGTACAAAACCCATGTCCTAATTACTGAACCTCTCCCAACTTCCAACGTTCGCTAAGTTTCATGCGTGGGATGTCTCGCAAAGCAAAATCCAAATAAGGAACCCCTCGATACACTACCTAAAATTACCGGTCGTTGAGATCCGTTAGGCCCTCTGTCCATAACATATACTCCCAAATTCCCTCCTGCTGACATAAAAAGTCTACTCGTCCACTCTCATATCACTAAAGACAAAATACAATATGGTGTTCTCAATATCCCTAAGTTCTCAACGCTATATAAATAACGAGCTATATCTCTTCGCTCGATAATGAACACAATGCACCCTGAATCACATCAGTAAACGTCCCTACTCACCGGGATCAAATATAATAAGACAACATACTCACCGAAGTCTACAATACAATACAATTTATATATGTAGGCCCAATCCTCTTTCAGTTGATGCCTCGCAAAATAATATATTTCACCCTAGAATAACACACACGATAGTTTTATCAGAAAATCTACTATCACTCAAACCTTCAAGATCCAGTCACTACATGATATCATAACAAACTCTACTTTCCTAATTTTCACCAAAAGTAGTAAACCATAACATAAAAATCCTCTCAGTGTCCACACTTGCTCCCCTACAGGCGACACCGAAAAGTCCTACTACCCAACAGTAAATATCTTTATAATAAGGTTGACACTGTCAACGCACCCACAAAACCCGGCTCACCCATGAATTTTTGTGTTAACAATCATGTAATGTGACACATCCAAGTCACCCAAATTAATCCCATACTCATAAGGATAAAATAAAATATTACCTCCATTCGCTATTTGCCTTACCTGGTCGACCGGTTACTGAACGTAATTCTCACGTCGAAAGTAACTGCAGATCTGCTGCAACGGCTATACATCTAGGACCTCATCCTGTGTTTTACCCCTTCATCACTTTGGAAAATCCCTTCTTTTATAGCCTACAAACCTACCAGTGAAACATAGGGTAGACAAATCTCTCTACCTCTGATCACGACCCAACTGACCTCCCCCATTATTCCCTTGGACCTGGCGGCCTTGAGGAATATGTTGCTTCTGCTGTTGAGGACCTTTTTGGCCCTGCTTGAAACCCTGACTCTCAGGATGGTAACTTCCTGGATTAAACCTCTTCGCATCATCTCTCTTCCAGGAATCCTTCCCTTGGTATCTAGACACCTGTTGCTGATATGTCCCATTGGCGCCTCTTCCTCCTTCTAAACCTGCCTGACTAGATTCTCCCACTCTCTTATTTCCCCTCAGATAGAAGCGCCGATCCTAGCAGTGAAGTAGTGTCGCACTGACAACGTCAGTACAAGTTTCCAATATTGGGTTTCCAATCAAATGTTGTCTGATCCTCTAGGAAAGTCCATCCAAAATCATCATGTTTTTCTTCCCTTTGCTATTTACCTAATCTGGTACAAATTTGGCCAAACGGGTGAACTCTTCCTCGTACTCTGCCACCGTGCGATCTCCCTCCACTACTTCAATGAACTTCTTTCTCGTCTCTGTCTGGACAGTCGATGGGAAGTATTTGGGGTCGAACCGCTCCCCAAACTCCATAATTGGCATAGTATCTCTCTCCTCAGTAGTGGTAGTTGACTCCTATCACCGTAGCACTGCTCCCAAGAGCTTGAACGTAGTCAACATTTGCTTCTGAGTGTTATTGCACTAAAGCATCTGAAGATGGTGCAATAGGTCCTTCTTTCATTGGCATGCTATAAATTACATCTGAGCCCCCCTAAAACTCTGGTGGGTAGGCCTTCTGGAAAGCCTCCCTAACCTTTTGCCAAACCAATGGCCCCAAACGGGCTTAAACTACTGGTGCCTTTAGCGATTGTGGTTATGCTTGTGGAAAGTGAACTACCATGGCAGTCATGGCTACGTTGACTGCCTATGCCACTATCTCAGACACCTATGCGGTCGTCACCGTCACCTGTTACTGCTGTAGCTATGGTACCCATGGCTTTTTTTGAGCCTCCCTTTCCTCACCAGCCCTCATTGCTGCTCTAGTTGGTTGTCCTCTCCTGGGTGGCATCTGAAATTAGATCGAATTGTATGAGTTCACCATCAAATACAAAGTAATCGGCAGAAGAACGTAAATGATCATACGTAAGGGAGAACACAATAAGTCTCTATATCAAGGAACGTTAAGCTTAAACATAAAAAGCCGCACAAATCCTAAGGACACAAGAACCTGGCTCTGATACCATCTATGACACCATGCCTATTTAAATACCGGGTGATTAGTACTTTATAAAATAAAACATGAATCTCATTTGGTTCATTCTTAGCATCACTGTTGAAAACTTTTTAAATTTCTAACCACCTACATTTTAAATAATCTGGTGCCAAATTTTATCTTTCATTAAACAATAACATGCGAAAATAAAAACAATAACTGAACAATTCAAGCAATAATAATCCAAATACATCAACAGATAAATCACTAAATAAAATCATACCGAATAAACCATCGGTTCCCAGGGTTAATATAAAGTCCAATAGAAAAAAATATGAACCTAAGTACACAATCGTAACTAAAATAAAATAAATAACTGAACGGGAAACATGCCCAAATGAAATAACTGAACTTCATCCTACTCTAGGAATGAAATAATTGAAGCGTCTAATCCAAATTCGGCAAGCATTCATAAATGCTGCAGCTACGCATCCCTGGAATAGATCATAAAGCTGGGCATCCCTATTGTTGAACACCTAAAAGGTTTTGAAAATATTTTTCACATGGGTCAGAGCCCAAGAAAACCTTTTGAAAATATCTTGCAAGAATTTAAATCACAGTTTAAAAGCAGTTATTGATTACACATGTTAGTCCGCGTACACTCTATTGAGTTCCTCACCTCTCATATATAGTGCACACCTAAATTTTCCTATTTATCCCACCTAGTTATGCTACCCATCCCAACTATATCTCATAAGTATCTAACTAACCACAATTTCGGTTTAGCTCACCCGTAACGCCCATCCAACACGCTACAATATACCTCTAATTGTCATTAAGTCCTTAGTTAAATTTCTTTTTAACTCCCCTTGTACAGCGCATACAGTACGCTATCGTAATACTAATAGTTAACATTACCCGTATGTATTTCACGTATATTATCCTTAAATAATTTCATTAAGTTACTCTAATTAAATCGTCTTTAGATATACATTATGTAACTTTACTACTTTCACGCACTAACTAGATTATCTTATAATAAAGTCATTTTTAGATTTACACTATCTATCCTTCCTACATTACACACAAGTAGGATAAATCACCCAAGTGTGTGTGTGTGTATATATATATATATATATATATATATATATATATATGTGTGTGTGTGTGTGTGTGATCTCCCGGACTGGCCCCCGCAATGCAGACTGGCATATTCTGTTATCAAGTCCATGTACCTCTCATACCAAATCAAGGACTACCGGTTGAGATATCACCTTTGAACCATAAATCAAATTAACACATATTGGAGGCAAACATAGTTCCGAACCTATGGGTTACGTACACACCTAATGTATCCAATTGAACATAAAAGCTATCATACACTCAGATAGTACGTACCTAGGTTCTATGTTTATAGGCATCAATCCAGACCTCACTGGAATCGTCAAGGTAGGATCACCCTCTGCATGGGACCTCCGTGATAGTAGGTAGCATAGGTATATTCACACATAAGAAAGCAAATAATATGCATACACATAACCTAATCCTTGTATCTCATATAGGCATACACACAACCTATATATATAATCTGTATATGTATCCATTCAAACTATAAACATCATTCGTTTAGGTATACATTCAACCTATAAATATAATCCACATAGATATACACTCAACCTATAATAAATTCCGCATAGGTCTACACTGAACCTATAATATAACCCATATATTATGTGTCTCCTAAATACTCAACGTACTAATCAATATACGAATATACCCTCTATCGCATTTTCCCAAGTATTATTCTGCACCCGAAGGTCCCAAGTTACCCCTTGATTAAATATCAGTAGATAATACACTACTAGGTGAAATCATAGGTTCACTCATCTCTCCATGATCCTTTCTCATTCTACCGAATTCACTCGCATTACAAATTATGCCCGATTAACCTTAGCCTTAATTCTTCTCACTTATAACTAAGCCCCAACCTTACCCTTTGGATTACAGATGATCATTATATCCCACACTATAATTAAAAGGCATCAGAAAATTTCCCCCAAGAATTATACACAAGTTCTAGGCTTAAAAGAGAAAACTGTCAAAATCTGGAAAACCGAATCGATTCGTAAATTTTCTGGCACATTAAACACCCTGTAATAAAATTTTGATTTCTCCCTCTATAGAATTCAAAATGACCTCATTAAAATCTCATTGAAAATATAAGACATAGACCTTTCCATAAATCTATGGCTTGCACTCTAATTCTAAGCACAATTAAAATGGCATACGTTTAAAGTAACGTAAAAAATTCTGGCAGATTACTATGTTGATAGATGAGACACCCTATAGTAAAACGTCGATTACTCCCTCTACACAACTCCAAATGACCTGAATGAAAGCTCATTGGAAATCTAAGACATATACCTGTCTATAATGCTATGGATTGAACTCTAATTCTAAGAATAATTGAAATGACATACGCTTAAATTCACGTAAAAAATTCTGGCAGATTGACATCTCATGTTCATCAATTAAACCCTATGTCATTGAAGATTCATGTTCTTCAATCGAGAAGCCATAAACTTTCCATCTTAATCATCACATATATTCTAATTTAATTTTATCTTCACATAGGGATTCATTCTACATGCAATCCTACACCGAGTCATGAGTTCTATTAATCTAAATTCCAAGAATATAATTGAAATCATGAAATTAAAATCCCTACACTACATGGGTATTATAACTTCTTCAAAAACATGGATAAACACTTGCTTTGTATTTCCAGGTCTCAATTTTTTGATAGGCTAATATGACTAATCTCCCTTGGTCCAATTTCGATTTCGTCACGTTCGGGGTGAGAATTTATGTAGAGGAGGCTTAGGTTTTCTCTTCTTCTTCTCCTCCTATGGCCTCTCCTTTGTCTAATTCATGTTAACCCTAGACTTTAACCCAAAAGATCAGATATAACCTTTCAATTTTTGGAGTTACTTCTAACCTAAACTCCCAAATGATCGAAATGCCCTCAAACGGTGTCGAGTTGGTCGAAAATCGCCCTGGGACCCAAACTATACACTCGGTATATTTTTCAGACTATTTCGACCCTTTTGGAATCAACCGTGACCTCTAAATCATCATCCGAGTCACTTTATAATAATTTCCTATCTTGACCTCGTATAGTCTACATGCGACCCCCAGTTAAGATCCAACACCGTCCTGTCGTTATCACTCACTACGACATATAATAATTGTTGCACAAATTATTCTACCAACAATAAATCCTTATTCTTCCAAAATATTTAATTCCATTAAATTACGGCGCAGGTGTAAGTTAAAACTAAATCGAAAGAATTACTGAATTAATTAAATTCCAAATACTCAAAAATGCGGGGTATTACAAAGTCCTTATTTATTTCCTCTTGTTAAGGATGAGTTGACTGGACAAATACAAGATGAGGTGTCATGGTGTATGCTATTTGCAGATGATATTATTTTGGTGGATGAGACTAAGACGGGGATCAATGCCAGATTAGAATTGTGGAGATAAATTCTAGAAACAAAGAGATTTAAAATAATAAGGACTAAAATAGAATATGTGGAGTGCAATTTTAGCAGTAATAGGAGGACAAACGAGGATGTGGTGAAATTGGAGGGTCAAGAGATACCTAGAAAATATTATTTTCGTTATCCAGTCTTGATTATCCAAAAATATGGATATATTAGTGATGATGTTACTCATAGGATTATAGCATGGTGGGTTAAGTAGAGAAATGCTATCGACGTATTGTGTGATAGGAATAACCTTTGAAGTTAAAAGAAAATTTTCATAGGATGACCATTAGACCCGCCATGTTATGTAGGACAGAGTATTGGGCAACCAAAAAATAAAATGTGCAGGAAATAACCGTGTCTTAGATGTGAATACTAAGATGGATTTATGGTAAAACTAAAAAGGATAAAATTAGAAATGAACAAATTCGTGAACCTGCTAAAAGTAGATCCTATAGAAGATAAATTGAGACAAAATTGACTTAGATGGTTGGGACATGTCAAGCGTAGACGAATGAATGCCCTCATAAGGAAGAGTTATTTAGTTAGTATTGAAGGTAATGCAAGGGTTAAAACTATGGCTAAATTGATTTGGAGGGTATTGTAAAAAAGGATATGATATCATGTAGTTTAACCAAAGATATTTCACTGGGCATAATGGAATAGAAAAATAGGATTCATGTAGTCGACCCCGAATAATTAGAAAAATGCTTTGTTGAATTGAGTAGAGTTGAGTTGATGTTAGTGAATCTCTAGAGATCTCGGGTTAATGGAAAAATTAGATATGAAAATTCAATATTTAAACCATATGGTAAACAAAGTCCTTTTAAATAAATAATTGCAAATAACTCGTTTTTCTTTTTTTTGTGCGTGTGGGTGGGGTGGTGGTGGGGATTTTAAGTAACATTGTAAGAAAATCATTCAAAGCAAGAGGAAAACGAAAATCCATCAGTGAAAAAAACAATCATAAACAAAAAGAAATCACATAGCGGCATAGCCATGAAAGGAGCACAACCTCCAAAACATTTTTACAATGAAATAGAAAACTTCTATTATGTAAAAAAGAAAAAGAAAAACCTTATAGTATTCCCACTAGCTTAAACCTTATGCATTGCAGATGGCTTACACTAGTTTTTGTAGTAGATGGTGTTACCTTATTAAAGTTATTTATCATATTTTGGGTTTATTTTACTTTGTGGGATCTATTGAGGAGACGAGATTGCAAACACCAATACAAACCACGCACTCAGATTATATAAATTTTGAAAAAATTGCCAATCGAACAAAACATTCCACATTGAAAAAATTCTCTAACAAACAAAATCAAAAATGAAAGTTAATCAGAAAATAAACATTCTCAGATTAATAAAATCAAAATTAGAAATATTAAAGTAAAAACATACATGGATTGAACCAAACCCCAATAGATTTTAGCCTTCAATTATTGATCCTTAGCCCTAATTTGAGTTTCCTATCGCTGAACTTGATCCCTAACCAAACACATTTCAACCCTACCTTTGTGGATATTAAACCAAAAATGGCTAAATTGCGTTGTATTGTATCTATAACAATTAGGATGTGTTTGGAAACATAGAATTGAAATTCAACTACAATTGTAGTATAAAAAAAAAATTGATAGTCTCGGTAAAGAGTTGAAAAATGAAGCCTGCCCGAATTTTGTATACACTAAAGTGTATATAATCCTAATATTAATATTTTAATATATACGAAATTAATGATTGGAAAATATAAATAGAGAGCGATACAAACATGTGTGTGTGTGTGTGTGTGTGTGTGTGTGTGTGTGTGTGAGAGAGAGAGAGAGAGAGAGAGAGAAGGGGGGGGGAGAAGATGGTCAAACTAATATGTTTTGTCACAACAACAACTATATTGACACTACCAAAATATTAGAACAACTTATCTTATAGAATCGGGAAAAAAATTAAATATTTGCATTATGGGCCCATTTGATTCTGAGTGAAATACTTTTAACTATGATGAAAAGCAAAATAGTGAAATATGTTTTTACATTTTAACATTATTTTTTTGTTGGGTTGACACTCTGAATAAGTTCACCCTCTATAATTATGAAACTTTAAATGAGAATGGAGAAGAAAATTTAACTCTAAATAGGTGAAAATGTATTTCAACATTTTACTTTTTGTCGCGTTGAAACATATTTTAACTAAAACCAAATGGATTAGGGTATGTTTAATAAGCTTTCAACTATTAAAATGCTGCTAAATTACTAAAAATTTGGACAAAAAAATAACTAGCGTTTTTCAAAGAGATTTCAGGTTCTTTGGAGAAGTTTTTCTAAAAAAATACTGACACTCTATCAAAAAAATATACCTTAAATGAGCTCTACGTATAATTAAAACCAGGAAAGATCAAAATGCCAATATGTATTATAATCAAGTGAATGAATAAAAAGTGGAGAAAAACATTTGGTAGAGGTTCTATAACGAATCAAGTGCAATTCATATATATCTAACAACCACTGAAGAATTTTTTTTAGAGATAGAGACAGAGAGGCCTTTACAAAAACACGTCCTTTCATCTTCAAAACACATCAGCTTCAAAATAATTTTTTTACTATTTTAAAAAAAATGGACCTTATTCAGGGTCCTCAAAGTGAGGGACCTCACTTGATCCTCTCTCTCTCTCTCTCTCTCTCTATATATATATATATATATATATATATATATATATATGGTGGATCGAAACCTATTTTTTTCGATATTACCTTATTTTTAATGGTCTGCCCTAGCGGCATCCAATACCCACCACCATTGTTGGAGATCCAATAACCTTCATCAGAGCTCTGATTTAGGGTGGTAAGGGATGACGATGGCGCGGATCTTAGAAAATAAGAGAATATTGGATAAATGAAGTTTGGATCCACCGGAGCTCTGATTTGGGGTGAATAGGGGTAGCATTGGGTTAGGTTTATATCTGTAACATTTTCACAAACAGTAACATTTATTGTTTGTGAAAATGTTACAGATATAAACCTAACCCAATGCTATTCCTACTGACCCCAAGCCGGAGCTCCTGTGGATCCAAACCCCATTTATCCAATATTCTCTTATTTCCTAAGGTCCGCGCCAGCGGCACCCCATGTCACCCAAAGTCAGAGCTCTGATGAAGGTTGTTGGAGCTCCGACAATGAGGGTGGATGTTAGTGGGGATTGGATGCCGCTAGTGTGGACCGTTAAAAATAAGATGATATCGAAAAAAAGAGGTTTGGATCCACCGTTATATATATATATATATATATATATATATATATATATATATATATATATATGTATATATATATATATATGTATATATATATATATATGTATATATATATATATATATATATGTATGTATGTAAAAGCTTAGCTTGTGATTTCCTTTGTATGTGTAAAACAAACACGATGCGGAAGCGTAAGGATGATGGTTCAACTTTTAAACACCGAATTTTAATTTAATAAAACAAAATTAAACCAATTCATTAATCCAAGTCCTAGAATTTGCCTAAGTAATATTTATCAATATTAGTAAATTAGGCGAAACCAAATTTTAGCAAATGACTTGAATTAATTAAACATTACCCAACATTTAATATAAGTCCAAATTAAATTGAGTGTGATAAATTAAACCGAATTTTATCTTGAATTTATCCTAAGCATGCGTTCTAAATTATGAAGCAAGATAAAATAAACAATATCACACTACGCCGCGATGTACGAGGAAAAACCCAAGACGGGAAACAACCTCGGACGGCCCTAGCCACAAATCCACTAGATACGGAATTACAATTACAAGACAGATAGACTTACAACGACTGACTCGATCCCTCTCAAGCCTCGACGCTTCTTCTCGTAGACACCTCTTCCTAGCGGATAACCTTGGAATACCACCGTGGTCTCGGAATCCACCGATAGGACTTTATATGGTCACCGTCACCCGAACATGGAGCCTTTCTCCGTGTGGGTAGAATCACAACAAAATAACACTTCTTCTTTCTTCGTGGGAGGTAGAAGCAAAACCCAAAACTTCTCTTTAATTCGGTGTAGAGAAAACCGGTGCCAAACTCCAAGCAATTTAATATGTATATGTGAACTTGGAATAAACTTAATTGGGTGTAAACACTAGAGTGATGAAAATATTTCTCTAAAAATCTCACTCAACACATGAACATTTTCCTAAACAATTTTTGCTCTCAAATTCTCTCTAAGAGATAAACTAGGTTGGAAAAGTTAAGTTGGAAAATGTGATTCCCGCACAAGATAAAATCTGAAAAAGGTGGTTAAAAACCAAGTGGGGAAATGGGTGAAAACTGCCAAAAACTGCCAAAAAACTGTTCCCGCCTGACAGCTCGTTCGAACGACATTTCGTTCGAACAAAATCTCGTTCGAACGAGACTTCTAACGACGCTCCAGTATGGACTTCGTTAGAATCTCGTTGGAAACCTCGTTAGAACGAACATATCGTTCGAACGACATTTCGAACGACGGACCAGTATACCTTGGTGGGAACTCGTTGGCAAACTCGTTCGAACGAAACCTGGTTCGAACGAAAAACTCGTTCGAACGACATTTCGAACGACTTCCAGAAATTTTGTAAAATTCAATTTTGGCCCAGAAAATTTATATACTTTAATTTAAAGTTCTAATTAAATTTTTCTAAAAGTAAAACACAGTTTTTATTAAACCTAACACCCAATAAACTTTGTTCCAAGCTCCTATATATATATATAATTACATTCATACCTTGGGAGCATGGAACTATAGTTGATGACGTAGAAACGAGGCACGCAAATCGGCATATTTGATGAAGCTTTATATTCTTTGCCGCTACGTCTTCAACAAACACTTCATAGGCTTGAGAGTATTACAATTACATACTTTCCTATGAATAAATGTTTTTGTCCGGAATTGAGCCAAAACTACATATGGACTCAATTGGAAATTTGTGTCCTTACAAATCTCCCCCTTTGGCTATTCCGGGACAAAAACCAAACAAAAATCCTAAAGGGCCGTCAAGCTCACTAGACTCAAAACATAATCCACCCAAACTTAACTCAACCCAAGGATCAAACGCTTTGCCATTAAACAATGCCGCTTTAGAAGAAATCCTGCACACTTAAGCAAACTCATCAAATGCATAGGGAATATCAAAGTATTAAATGCAATTAATTACTCCCCCTAACTTAATTCTCCCCTTTATCAAACGAATGACATACTTAGAAAGATGTCTCCCCCTAAGATAAATCTCCCCCAAACTAGGATACGATAATAATAGGATTAGGTACCATTACTCCCCCTATCATTTCTCCCCCTTTTTGTTCAGGAATAGGCAAAGGATAAAGAACTAATAAACAGCATGTTGAAGCTTAAAGTGATAAGACATGAAAGCACATGGGCAATAAAATCAAGGCAAAGACAAACAAATATCATATATATATATATAGACTATAAATATACCAATAGAGTACTTGCATATATATATAGATATAAACACACATATAACACAAAATACAATAAGTTTGCACACTCGTATGGAAAAAATGTGTCATATGGAAACGGAAGTGTAGGGGTGTGAACTAGCAACAATTAAATTTAGACACAAACACTTAATAAACATTCACGGAGTTCTCATTTGATTGCAAACTTCATCACATTTGAATATAACCTCATGTGACAATATGAAGATTGAACTCAATGAACAAACATACACAATGCATACAAGCCTAGCATGATGATGATTCTACAAACCAAATAGAGTCATGACATTAAAGACAACTAAGATAAACGGACATTGTGCAAACCGTTGATATACCATCCAATTCTCCCTCAATAAGCATATATATTCTTTTGCTTTTGAATGAATATATCAAACAAACATAGGCCTTGGCAATTGTTCTATTTTAATGCCAAATATTCTGTTTTTAGATCCAACAAACATAGGTCTTTGGATCACGTATTTCTTTTAGATCCAATAAACGGTGGCTTACTATCGCAAAGGATTTAATTCATCCTTTCGGAGTCCTTCCCCGTGCACATTTTTATTTATCATGTTTTCATTTTTTTCATACAAATCTCACATGCAACGGATTTTGACATGCACTAGTCCTCCTAGGTCATAGATATGTAGATGACTAGATTGGTAGGAGAACACCTCAAATAGCTCAAATATAACATGTGACATTAAGATTTCAAAAGAGCCCGTGCATGTGTGAAAAGAGAGGCATATAGAAATAGAATCCATTTAAACAACGCAAAATCCAACTACTCCATAAAATATGGTAAAGAACATTTTAAGGATTGACAATCTAAACAAAAAGTTCTAGCCACATGGGAGCGTAAAAGGAGGGATTCAAACACAAATATATGCCACATAAAGTGTGTCAAACTAAAATACACACAAAATAAAATCTTTTTGAGTTTTTGACATTTTTAACCAAAAATAAATATTTACTCAAAAGGACAAACAAAAATCATTTGTATTTTTCATTAAGCTTAAATGAAATAAATAAAACACAAATGATAAACAAAAATCTTTTTATATTTTTCAATTAATTCAAACACAAAATATAATACAAAAAGATAAACAAGTCATAATTTCTAGCATGGGATATGAAATAAGGCTATGACTAGAAAATGACTAAAACAAGCATACATTTAGAATGTGAATATAGCATGAAGTACAAACGCTAAAGTATGCAAACACTAACACATTCATCCTTTAGATTTAGCAAGGAAGGAAGCATGTGAAAGTAATTGAGAATCAAAAACCCTATTTTGCAAGGCAACTAAGTCGGATTTCCTAACCCAAATTAATGAAGAATGATTATCTTGGGGTATAGGAATATTAAAAACATTTGATGCATTGCGTTGGGATTTTCTAGGAATTCGTTTAAGATCAAAACAAAATTTCCTAAGATGACCTTTTCGACCACAATGTGTACAAGTGAGAATATGTCGAAAAGATTTACTTAAGGAGTGATCTTTAAATGTATTCCTAGTAGATTCTCCTAAAACATTGGTTTGGGCATTATGAGTAAATTCATTACAAGTATTGAAGCCTAAACCACAAGTGTCATTTTAATTTGGACCGTTCCTAACATTTTATCTAGTTTTTCCGAACGATACTCCAAATCAAATTTGACATTACGAGAATCTTTTAATTTATTTTCCAATTCTACAATGTTAGATTCTAGTAAAACATTTCGCTCTTCAAAAGCAAGAAGCTCCTTTTTCAAGGATTCCATTAAACCCCTAAGGCTATTCTCTCGCCTTCTACATAATCAAGCTTCTCTTGAAGAGTCTTCACATCTGTCCTAAGGTCTTCTATTAAATCATTGTCATCAAAGACCTTGACACTCTCTCTTAACCTAGATTCTAACTTCAAATTAGCTCTTTTCAATTTAATAGATTCTTTATAAAGTTCTTGAAAAGCATTTTGAAGTTCACTCACATTAACCTCTTCTTCATTTTCACTCTCTCTTTCTTCTTCACTCTCACTATCATCAAAAATAAGAGAATCATGTACAATGACCTTGGAAGTGGCATGTGCTATCGTTTCATCAATCGATGAGTTCTCACTATCACTCACATGACTAGCCATAAAAGCCAGAAAATTTTTCTTAGTGGGGGAATCGGGCTTCTCTTCCTTATCACTATCACTAAGGGTCGCATTATATGAAACGGGCCACTTACCCTCTTTCCTTAGTTTAGTGGGGCACTCATAAGTCCTATGGCCATAACCTTCACAACCAAAACACTTATTAGACTCGTCCCTATCTAAATTGTCATTGCTAGGTTTAGGGATCTTCTCGGCTTTAGAAATCTTCTCGCTTTTATCATGTTTAGAAGTATCAAATTTCTTAAAATCATTTTTAAATTTATCTTTGTTAATTTTAAGAAATTTTCTAAATTTACGAGCAAACAAAGCCATGTCTTCCGAGTCACTATCACTATCGCTCTCTACTACTTGTTTGACCTCTTTTCGGGCTTTTAAAGCAACGCCCTTTTCAATTTTCTTTTCAGTTTTAGAGGAAAACATATCTAGTTCATAGGTTTGTAAATCACCTACAAGCTCTTCTAATTTCGTAGAGGCTAAAGTTGGTAAAGAATTTAAAACAGTCACTTTTGGAATAAATCTATCGGGTAGGGACCTTAAAATTTTCTTTACAACACGGTCGTCAGGTATTTTCTCTCCCAAGTTAAAAGATGAATTAACAATATCAGAAAGTCTAGCATAAAATTCATCAAAAGTTTCTTTTTCATTCATTTTGATAGTTTCAAATTGAGTGGTGAGGTTTTGGAGTTTTGAAGCTTTAACGACACTAGTTCCTTCACGAGTTAATTGTAGAATATCCCAAGCTTCTTTAGCAGTTTCACACGTCATAATACGGAGGAATTCATCCGGTGTGACAGCGCTAAACAAAGCATTTAAACCTCGGGAATTAAAATTAGTAAGTTTAAACTCATTTTCAGTCCATCTATCGGCGGGTTTGATAACACGTTCATTTTCAACTAAACAAGTTGGTGGGGACCACCCGTTAACAACAGACATCCAAACTCTCTCGTCGATAGATTTTAGTGCCGATCTCATTCACGCTTTCCAATACGCGTAGTTTGAACCATCAAAAATAGGAAATTTTGAAAATGGGGAAAAATCCATTTTAGCCAAAAATTATTTAAAAAGTTCGTTAACGAAATAATTTATCGCTTTGGCTCTGATACCAATTTGTAAAATCTTAGCTTGTGATTTCCTTTGTATGTGTAAAACAAACACGATGCGGAAGCGTAAGGATGATGGTTCAACTTTTAAACATCGGATTTTAATTTAATAAAACAAAATTAAACCAATTCATTAATCCAAGTCCTAGAATTTGCCTAAGTCATATTTATCAATATTAGTAAATTAGGCGAAACCAAATTTTAGCAAATGACTTGAATTAATTAAACATTACCCAACATTTAATATAAGTCCAAATTAAATTGAGTGTGATAAATTAAACCGAATTTTATCTTGAATTTATCCTAAGCATGCGTTCTAAATTATGAAGCAAGATAAAATAAACAATATCACACTACGCCACGATGTACGAGGAAAAACCCAAGACGGGAAACAACCTCGGACGGCCCTAGCCACAAATCCACTAGATACGGAATTACAATTACAAGACAGATAGACTTACAACGACTGACTCGATCCCTCTCAAGCCTCGACGCTTCTTCTCGTAGACACCTCTTCCTAGCGGATAACCTTGGAATACCACCGTGGTCTCGGAATCCACCGATAGGACTTTATATGGTCACCGTCACCCGAACATGGAGCCTTTCTCCGTGTGGGTAGAATCACAACAAAATAACACTTCTTCTTTCTTCGTGGGAGGTAGAAGCAAAACCCAAAACTTCTCTTTAATTCGGTGTAGAGAAAACCGGTGCCAAACTCCAAGCAATTTAATATGTATATGTGAACTTGGAATAAACTTAATTGGGTGTAAACACTAGAGTGATGAAAATATTTCTCTAAAAATCTCACTCAACACATGAACATTTTCCTAAACAATTTTTGCTCTCAAATTCTCTCTAAGAGATAAACTAGGTTGGAAAAGTTAAGTTGGAAAATGTGATTCCCGCACAAGATAAAATCTGAAAAAGGTGGTTAAAAACCAAGTGGGGAAATGGGTGAAAACTGCCAAAAACTGCCAAAAAACTGTTCCCGCCTGACAGCTCGTTCGAACGACATTTCGTTCGAACAAAATCTCGTTCGAACGAGACTTCTAACGACGCTCCAGTATGGACTTCGTTAGAATCTCGTTGGAAACCTCGTTAGAACGAACATATCGTTCGAATGACATTTCGAACGACGGACCAGTATACCTTGGTGGGAACTCGTTGGCAAACTCGTTCGAACGAAACCTGGTTCGAACGAAAAACTCGTTCGAACGACATTTCGAACGACTTCCAGAAATTTTGTAAAATTCAATTTTGGCCCAGAAAATTTATATACTTTAATTTAAAGTTCTAATTAAATTTTTCTAAAAGTAAAACACAGTTTTTATTAAACCTAACACCCAATAAACTTTGTTCCAAGCTCCTATATATATATATAATTACATTCATACCTTGGGAGCATGGAACTATAGTTGATGACGTAGAAACGAGGCACGCAAATCGGCATATTTGATGAAGCTTTATATTCTTTGCCGCTACGTCTTCAACAAACACTTCATAGGCTTGAGAGTATTACAATTACATACTTTCCTATGAATAAATGTTTTTGTCCGGAATTGAGCCAAAACTACATATGGACTCAATTGGAAATTTGTGTCCTTACAAATCTCCCCCTTTGGCTATTCCGGGACAAAAACCAAACAAAAATCCTAAAGGGCCGTCAAGCTCACTAGACTCAAAACATAATCCACCCAAACTTAACTCAACCCAAGGATCAAACGCTTTGCCATTAAACAATGCCGCTTTAGAAGAAATCCTGCACACTTAAGCAAACTCATCAAATGCATAGGGAATATCAAAGTATTAAATGCAATTAATTACTCCCCCTAACTTAATTCTCCCCTTTATCAAACGAATGACATACTTAGAAAGATGTCTCCCCCTAAGATAAATCTCCCCCAAACTAGGATACGATAATAATAGGATTAGGTACCATTACTCCCCCTATCATTTCTCCCCCTTTTTGTTCAGGAATAGGCAAAGGATAAAGAACTAATAAACAGCATGTTGAAGCTTAAAGTGATAAGACATGAAAGCACATGGGCAATAAAATCAAGGCAAAGACAAACAAATATCATATATATATATATAGACTATAAATATACCAATAGAGTACTTGCATATATATATAGATATAAACACACATATAACACAAAATACAATAAGTTTGCACACTCGTATGGAAAAAATGTGTCATATGGAAACGGAAGTGTAGGGGTGTGAACTAGCAACAATTAAATTTAGACACAAACACTTAATAAACATTCACGGAGTTCTCATTTGATTGCAAACTTCATCACATTTGAATATAACCTCATGTGACAATATGAAGATTGAACTCAATGAACAAACATACACAATGCATACAAGCCTAGCATGATGATGATTCTACAAACCAAATAGAGTCATGACATTAAAGACAACTAAGATAAACGGACATTGTGCAAACCGTTGATATACCATCCAATTCTCCCTCAATAAGCATATATATTCTTTTGCTTTTGAATGAATATATCAAACAAACATAGGCCTTGGCAATTGTTCTATTTTAATGCCAAATATTCTGTTTTTAGATCCAACAAACATAGGTCTTTGGATCACGTATTTCTTTTAGATCCAATAAACGGTGGCTTACTATCGCAAAGGATTTAATTCATCCTTTCGGAGTCCTTCCCCGTGCACATTTTTATTTATCATGTTTTCATTTTTTCATACAAATCTCACATGCAACGGATTTTGACATGCACTAGTCCTCCTAGGTCATAGATATGTAGATGACTAGATTGGTAGGAGAACACCTCAAATAGCTCAAATATAACATGTGACATTAAGATTTCAAAAGAGCCCGTGCATGTGTGAAAAGAGAGGCATATAGAAATAGAATCCATTTAAACAACGCAAAATCCAACTACTCCATAAAATATGGTAAAGAACATTTTAAGGATTGACAATCTAAACAAAAAGTTCTAGCCACATGGGAGCGTAAAAGGAGGGATTCAAACACAAATATATGCCACATAAAGTGTGTCAAACTAAAATACACACAAAATAAAATCTTTTTGAGTTTTTGACATTTTTAACCAAAAATAAATATTTACTCAAAAGGACAAACAAAAATCATTTGTATTTTTCATTAAGCTTAAATGAAATAAATAAAACACAAATGATAAACAAAAATCTTTTTATATTTTTCAATTAATTCAAACACAAAATATAATACAAAAAGATAAACAAGTCATAATTTCTAGCATGGGATATGAAATAAGGCTATGACTAGAAAATGACTAAAACAAGCATACATTTAGAATGTGAATATAGCATGAAGTACAAACGCTAAAGTATGCAAACACTAACACATTCATCCTTTAGATTTAGCAAGGAAGGAAGCATGTGAAAGTAATTGAGAATCAAAAACCCTATTTTGCAAGGCAACTAAGTCGGATTTCCTAACCCAAATTAATGAAGAATGATTATCTTGGGGTATAGGAATATTAAAAACATTTGATGCATTGCGTTGGGATTTTCTAGGAATTCGTTTAAGATCAAAACAAAATTTCCTAAGATGACCTTTTCGACCACAATGTGTACAAGTGAGAATATGTCGAAAAGATTTACTTAAGGAGTGATCTTTAAATGTATTCCTAGTAGATTCTCCTAAAACATTGGTTTGGGCATTATGAGTAAATTCATTACAAGTATTGAAGCCTAAACCACAAGTGTCATTTTAATTTGGACCGTTCCTAACATTTTATCTAGTTTTTCCGAACGATACTCCAAATCAAATTTGACATTACGAGAATCTTTTAATTTATTTTCCAATTCTACAATGTTAGATTCTAGTAAAACATTTCGCTCTTCAAAAGCAAGAAGCTCCTTTTTCAAGGATTCCATTAAACCCCTAAGGCTATTCTCTCGCCTTCTACATAATCAAGCTTCTCTTGAAGAGTCTTCACATCTGTCCTAAGGTCTTCTATTAAATCATTGTCATCAAAGACCTTGACACTCTCTCTTAACCTAGATTCTAACTTCAAATTAGCTCTTTTCAATTTAATAGATTCTTTATAAAGTTCTTGAAAAGCATTTTGAAGTTCACTCACATTAACCTCTTCTTCATTTTCACTCTCTCTTTCTTCTTCACTCTCACTATCATCAAAAATAAGAGAATCATGTACAATGACCTTGGAAGTGGCATGTGCTATCGTTTCATCAATCGATGAGTTCTCACTATCACTCACATGACTAGCCATAAAAGCCAGAAAATTTTTCTTAGTGGGGGAATCGGGCTTCTCTTCCTTATCACTATCACTAAGGGTCGCATTATATGAAACGGGCCACTTACCCTCTTTCCTTAGTTTAGTGGGGCACTCATAAGTCCTATGGCCATAACCTTCACAACCAAAACACTTATTAGACTCGTCCCTATCTAAATTGTCATTGCTAGGTTTAGGGATCTTCTCGGCTTTAGAAATCTTCTCGCTTTTATCATGTTTAGAAGTATCAAATTTCTTAAAATCATTTTTAAATTTATCTTTGTTAATTTTAAGAAATTTTCTAAATTTACGAGCAAACAAAGCCATGTCTTCCGAGTCACTATCACTATCGCTCTCTACTACTTGTTTGACCTCTTTTCGGGCTTTTAAAGCAACGCCCTTTTCAATTTTCTTTTCAGTTTTAGAGGAAAACATATCTAGTTCATAGGTTTGTAAATCACCTACAAGCTCTTCTAATTTCGTAGAGGCTAAAGTTGGTAAAGAATTTAAAACAGTCACTTTTGGAATAAATCTATCGGGTAGGGACCTTAAAATTTTCTTTACAACACGGTCGTCAGGTATTTTCTCTCCCAAGTTAAAAGATGAATTAACAATATCAGAAAGTCTAGCATAAAATTCATCAAAAGTTTCTTTTTCATTCATTTTGATAGTTTCAAATTGAGTGGTGAGGTTTTGGAGTTTTGAAGCTTTAACGACACTAGTTCCTTCACGAGTTAATTGTAGAATATCCCAAGCTTCTTTAGCAGTTTCACACGTCATAATACGGAGGAATTCATCCGGTGTGACAGCGCTAAACAAAGCATTTAAACCTCAGGAATTAAAATTAGTAAGTTTAAACTCATTTTCAGTCCATCTATCGGCGGGTTTGATAACACGTTCATTTTCAACTAAACAAGTTGGTGGGGACCACCCGTTAACAACAGACATCCAAACTCTCTCGTCGATAGATTTTAGTGCCGATCTCATTCACGCTTTCCAATACGCGTAGTTTGAACCATCAAAAATAGGAAATTTTGAAAATGGGGAAAAATCCATTTTAGCCAAAAATTATTTAAAAAGTTCGTTAACGAAATAATTTATCGCTTTGGCTCTGATACCAATTTGTAAAATCTTAGCTTGTGATTTCCTTTGTATGTGTAAAACAAACACGATGCGGAAGCGTAAGGATGATGGTTCAACTTTTAAACATCGGATTTTAATTTAATAAAACAAAATTAAACCAATTCATTAATCCAAGTCCTAGAATTTGCCTAAGTCATATTTATCAATATTAGTAAATTAGGCGAAACCAAATTTTAGCAAATGACTTGAATTAATTAAACATTACCCAACATTTAATATAAGTCCAAATTAAATTGAGTGTGATAAATTAAACCGAATTTTATCTTGAATTTATCCTAAGCATGCGTTCTAAATTATGAAGCAAGATAAAATAAACAATATCACACTACGCCACGATGTACGAGGAAAAACCCAAGACGGGAAACAACCTCGGACGGCCCTAGCCACAAATCCACTAGATACGGAATTACAATTACAAGACAGATAGACTTACAATGACTGACTCGATCCCTCTCAAGCCTCGACGCTTCTTCTCGTAGACACCTCTTCCTAGCGAATAACCTTGGAACACCACCGCGGTCTCGGAATCCACCGATAGGACTTTATATGGTCACCGTCACCCGAACATGTAGCCTTTCTCCGTGTGGGTAGAATCACAACAAAATAACACTTCTTCTTTCTTCGTGGGAGGTAGAAGCAAAACCCAAAACTTCTCTTTAATTCGGTGTAGAGAAAACCGGTGCCAAACTCCAAGCAATTTAATATGTATATGTGAACTTGGAATAAACTTAATTGGGTGTAAACACTAGAGTGATGAAAATATTTCTCTAAAAATCTCACTCAACACATGAACATTTTCCTAAACAATTTTTGCTCTCAAATTCTCTCTAAGAGATAAACTAGGTTGGAAAAGTTAAGTTGGAAAATGTGATTCTCGCACAAGATAAAGTCTGAAAAAGGTGGTTAAAAACAAAGTGGGGAAGTGGGTGAAAACTGCCAAAAACTGCCAAAAAACTGTTCCCGCCTGACAGCTCGTTCGAACGACATTTCGTTCGAATGAAATCTCGTTCGAACGAGACTTCTAACGACGCTCCAGTATGGACTTCGTTAGAATCTCGTTGGAAACCTCGTTAGAACGAAGATCTCGTTCGAACGACATTTTGAATGACGGACCAGTATACCTTGGTGGGAACTCGTTGCCAAACTCGTTCGAACGAAACCTGGTTCGAACGAAAAACTCGTTCGAACGACATTTCGAACGACTTCCTGAAATTTTGTAAAATTCAATTTTCGCCCAGAAACTTTATATACTTTAATTTAAAGTTCTAATTAAATTTTTCTGAAAGTAAAACACAGTTTTTATTAAACCTAACACCCAATAAACTTTGTTCCAAGCTCCTATATATATATATATATAATTGCATTCATACCTTGGGAGCATGGAACTATAGTTGATGACGTAGAAACGAGGCACGCAAACCGGCATATTTGATGAAGCTTTATATTCTTTGCCGCTACATCTTCAACAAACACTTCATAGGCTTGAGAGTATTACAATTACATACTTTCCTATGAATAAATGTTTTTGTCCGGAATTGAGCCAAAACTACATATGGACTCAATTGGAAATTTGTGTCCTTACAATATATAGTACTTTTCTTTTGCATACCAGTATGTATTTTAAAAATGCAGATCGAACATATGTTACCTGGCGGTGAGCCCAAAAAAGAAAGGCTAAATTATAAGAACACTCTCTCGTGACACATGTCCGGTCCACACTCTTAAAATACATACTGGTATGCACAAGAGCAGTTATGTGTATATATATATATATATATATATTGTGTTATAACAGAGTAAATGTTACTGTTTGTGAAGATATTACGTATATAAACCTATTTCTCTTTCTCGTGCATGCAGTAAAGTTTATTATCTGTGTAATTTTTTTCTTTGAAATTATATAGCCTTCTTGGATCTTGTTTGATTGATCTCGTCGAGCATATTTCAAAAATAGTAATTTTGCGAAAAATGAATATGTCAATTAAAAGCTATGATCATTTGAAAATTAAAAAAAAATCCAACATTTTATGTAACTTCCTCATGGAAGTTACAGATGGTTGGTTTTAAAAGGGTAAAATTGTGAAAAAAAAAATCAAAAAAAGTAGGTGTAGGACCTATATATAAGGGAAAAACATGATGTGATTAGAATGTATAAAGAAAGGTTTAATAGAATCTAAATGCGAATGCCCCTATTTTATAATACCCAACAAGTTTTAATTACAATCTCAAAATAGGACTCCTAAAAAAGTCCTTTTTTGTGAAGTCTTTTTTAAGTGAAGCCATTTTTTTCTTTTTTATGTGAAGTCATTTTTAACCTCAAATATATGTAGATAGGAAATAATTATAAAATAAGAATTTACTCAATTTTTATTGCATAATGAAAAGTTCTTCAAACAATCGACGCATTTAAGTTTTTATGCCCAACGCGGGCCTCATTAACTTGACTTAAAAAATTTTGTAGTAATAAATAATATAAAATATTAAAATAAAATAAAGTAATTTGTATTAAAAATGACTTCATTTCGAATTCAAATTCAATTAACCATCTTAAATTAAATTAGATTAAAAATATAAGAAAATAATTGAATTTAAAATAGGTGAAGTCTTTTTGGGGGCTATTTGGGTTTTGGTCTCTATTAATTCGTCGTCATTGAGTTAAACCCTACAGTTTTTAATTCTTTGAGTGTGGACCCCATTTTGACAAATTGTGTTAGTTGAGTGTTGAGTCACTCATTTTTGGGTCAAGAATGTCTAATATAGACCTCATTTATTACCTAATAACAACCATTTATAGATAAAAAGTTTTTATTTAAATAATTAGATTTGACTGAAAAAATGTTTAAATAGAAAAATTAAGTGTTTTTATTGTTTTTAAAAAACATTAATGGGAATTTGTTTTTAAGAATTGTCGTTTTAATGGAAACTGTTTTTTAGCTGTGTTTTCTATATAAAAAATTGTACGTGATATAAGTTTAATAAAACAATTGTATGTTTTTAACTACGTGCCACATAAGAACAATTTTTCAATATTTTTTCTACAAATAAAAACTTTGTTATTTTGACTATTTTTTATTTTAGGAAAAATAAAAAAATTTCTTGGAAAATTCTAAGTTTATTATTATATTTTAGTATTGAACATATATACTTCACATAATAGTATGTGATTAATTAGAATAGGGAATCAATGAAAATAAGCATATTCCAAGAAATGAAATAATTTTGGAACTCTTGTGGTAACAAAGAATAGACATTAGACGAAATAACATTCGGTACATAATGACTTGAATTTTGTTAGCCAACAACTTATCTAATTAAGTCCACCAGATCATAACAAACAACTCAAACTAATATCCCTATTGATTAAGGAAATATTTGATCCTTACTATACAAGCATTCTTTATATAAAAATAAGGACAAATTCCACTAGCGACCTTTGAGTTTTCATTCCCGCATGAATTTTCAAAAGTCGTGCTCATAAGATTGACTTTCACATTAGGACATAGGTCCCCCATTGTTATATTTTTTATGGAAAATGCTACCAACTTCTCTTACAAATTAACATTTTTTGACAAAAAAAAATCCACTTGAAATTTGCCATCCTAAACGCAAACATTCATATTATTTGCTTATATGTTTTTATATAAATTTCACAAAATATGGTTAATTAGATCCATTTATGTCACTCACACCCACATGGAAATGCGGACAATGTGATTGACGTGTATGGTGCGCGACCAACGAAGGAGGTTCACTGTAATGAACGGTTCAGATCTGTGAAAATGTGTTTATTAGTGTGGGGTCTTTTGGGTTTTTCACATGTAACCTTTGGAGTATAAAAGAGAGGCAAAAAGAGTGAGGTTTGTGGTTTTAAACTTTATTCGTAACTGAGATTTGGGTGTATTTGGGGCTTGGATTGATAATGAGTATATCTCTTGGATAATCCTTCCATTGTAACTTATTTTGTCAAATAGTGGAATTATTCTCTCTCTTATGGATCTAGGCAAGGTATTATTATCGAACCACATTAAATCTCTTGTGTTCATCTTGTTATTTTCTAGCTTGTTTATAACAAAAGTCCTAAGTGTGGCTTTGGTGTTAAACGAGTCGTGTTTGGAAGTTTTGGGCTTGTTGTTTCATTCAACCATGTTCGTAAATGTAGTTCACATTGGAAGATGGATCATTCTTATAGAAGTGGTAGTTTCACTTTATGGCAAGGTAGGGTGAAAAATCTCCTCAGTCAACAAAGATTATAGAGAGCTTTGAAAGGTAAGAATATGAAGTAGGAGAAGATGACAGATGATAATTGGAAAGATATATAGTCAGGGTTCTTAAGTACTAACGAACTCTTTATCAGTGATAATATTATCAAAACTGTCAATGATGCGTGCATGAATCGAGAGTTGTGGGAGAAGCTAGAAAATATATAATTAACAAAAAGTATCATAACAATCTCAAACGGGAGCTTTACCGATTGAAGATGGAGGAGGACGGAAATCTCATAGATACATGAATTTATTTCCTGGGATTGCAGATTAACTAAATAAGGGATTACTGAAAGATTACTTAACTCGGGTTAAAAAAAATAAGAAAATCCATATAAAATGAGGAAAGGTTTAACTTACATGTATGCATTGTTATCGTTAAATTTCATATTATTTCAGTAACAACGGTCTTTTGGTTTGATGTGAAAGTAAAGGAAGAAGAACGGGCCTTATTGCTTCTTAGTTCTTTTCTAGAGTCGTATGAGAACATTGTCACCACCATTTTATATGGTAAAAATACGGTTAAAATGGATGCGGTGGAATTTACTATATTTTTTTAAGAGAAGATGAAGTATTTTGAGGATGAGAGTTCAGGCTCAGGTTTTTATGCACATGGTGGGAATCGAGGAAGGAATACCAATCGAGGATCTAATGAAGGTAGTAATAGGTCTGGATCAAGGGGTAGTGGAAAAGGCCAGTAATATTACAAGTGCGAGGAGTGTGTTCACATAAAGATAAATTTTCGTTTAAAGAAGGATGGAGGTGGCCTCATTAATGCGTTGGTGACATTTACGGAGGATGAAGATTTTGGAAAGTTTGTCACACTTTTCAAAGGTATCTCTTTTTCTGCAAAATGAATGGATATTGGATTCGATATATTCAAATCATGTTTTCTCCAAGAGAGAGTATTTTGAGATGTTCCAAGATAAGAAGAGAGGTTTCTTGCCTTTTCTAGATGGGAAGAAATATCTAGACTACACCAAAACAGGTCCATTGTAATGGGAAAAAAACGTTACAAAAATTATTTTTAATGGAATAAATTCGTTAGAAAATTGTCGTTATTTATTTTACTAATGAAATTTGTAATGGATAAAATCCGTTACAAATTTACAATTTGTAACATATTAAAACCGTTACAATTTATTTTGTAACGGATTTGGCAATGGTATACCCTCCCATATATTAGTAACGGATTTACTAAATTGTAAAGGTTTTGACCCGTTATAATTTGTAACGGATAAAAACCATTACAAATAGGAGTGTTATATGTTTTTATTTGTAGCGGTTAAAGTCTATTAGCAATGTTATTATATTTTGAAAAAATATTAATTTCTTATTAAACAAATAAATATAAATACACTATTAATAACTCGTGCTCAACCAATGGAAATGCAGAATCAATGCCCACAAAACTGACTCAAAACATAATTTCAAAATACACGTGACAAAATGAATGACACTGCATTTCGGTGATATTAAACCGATCTAAAACTACATTTCATTCATAACCATTAAACTTGCCAAAACAAATGTAGTACAAGATAAACCATCAAACTTTTAACCATAAACTGGAAACGAATTCTAACATCATTAAATTTCTTAATATATTCTTCTTCCAAAAGTAGCCTTCATGATATTCCTTGCAAAAGTATACTTCATTCATATTTCCCAATAAGAACCTGCTAAGCAAAATCAACCTTAGTAAATGTGTAATCATAAATGAGTAAATAACATAAAAGACTAGTACATTTACATGCCACTAACACACATTTAATTTTATTAAGGAGTAATCGATACACAACAAATAGCCATATTTACTTTGGTATCGTTTGATGTTTGTACCTTATGTTGTTTTCAATTTTCACCCTCAACATCCATTTTTAACCCAAAAAAGAAGCATATATTTGTCAATTAGGCCAACCGAGAGTACAATGAGAATGAGATTAGTATAGATAAGTTAGTTTGGTATCGCTTGATGTGTATGAACCTAAACCTAGGCTGCTAGGTGGTTGTTTTCTTTTTTTTCCCTCCAATGCCCATTTTTAACCCCCAAAAAGCATACACTAGTCAATTTCGGCAACCGAGAGTCCGATGAGGACATGGTTAGTTTAGGAAGTTACTTTGGAATCACTTGATGCGTTTGTACCTAAATCTGGGTAGCTAAGATGTTGTACACAATTTTCGCCCCCTAACGCTCATTTTTAACCCTCAAAAGAAGCGTATAGTAGTCATTTGGCCAACTAAGAGTTCGATGAGGGCGCGATTAGTTTAGACAAGTTACTTTGGTATCACTTGATGTGTTTGTACCTATTTTTAGTCCGTTGGGTTGTTGTTTTCAATATTTATCCCTCAACACCTATTTTTAACCTCCGAAAAAGCCTATGCTAGTCAATTTGGGCAACCGAGAGTTCGATGAGGACGCGATTAGTTTAGACAAGTTAATTTAGTATCTTTTAATGCGTCTGTACCTAATTTTAGGCCGTTGTGTAGTTGGTTTCAGTTTTCACCCCCCAATACCCATTTTTAACCCTAAAAAGAAGCGTATACTAGTCAATTTGACCTACAGAGAGTCTGATGAGGACGCGATTTGTTTAGACAAGTTACTTTCATATATCTTTATGTGTTTGTATCTATGTTTAGGCATCTAGGTTGTTTTCATTTTTTTCCTTCCATCGCCTATTTTTAACACCAAAAGAAGTCTATGCTAGTCAATTTAGCGAACCGAGATTCCGATGAGGACACAATTAGTTTAGACAAGTAACTATTGTTTTTCTTGATGTGTTTATATCTATTTTTAGGCTACCAGGTTGTTTCCGATTTTTCCCTCCCAACGCCCACTTTTAACTAACAAAGAAGCGTATACCAATCAATTTGACCAATCGAGAGTCCGATGCGGACCCGGTTAGTTTAGACAAGTTGCTTTGGTATCGCCTGATTTTATATCTAAATCTTAGTTCTTTTTTTTTTAGTTTTTGCCACCCAACGCCCATTTTTAACCCCAAAAAGAAGCATATACTAGTCAATTTGGTCAACCTACGGTCCGATGAGGATACGATTAGTTTAGACAAGTTACTTTGGTATTGGTTGATGTGTTTGTACCCAAATCTAGGCCTCTAGATTGTTGTTTTAAGTTTTCAGTCTGACGCCCATTTTTAACCCCATAAAGAATCGTATAATAGTCAATTAGGCCAACCAAGAGTTCGATGAGGATGCGTTTAGTTTAGACAAGTTGTTTTGGTATCGCTTGATGTATTTGTACCTACTTTTAGGCCTCTAGGTTTTTGTCTTAAGTTTTCCCCCTCAACGCCCATTATTGGGATTCCTGATTAGTCGCCCCCACCAGTTTACAAGTCGATATGTCGGGCGTTTCTATGGATGACATCCTTTATTGGGGAGAATGGTGTTTTTGAATGTCTCGGTCGCCTCTCCTCTTTTCACGCTCGTGGGCGAGTTTTTCTCAATTGGGGGAGTAACATAAACCTTGATTTATTTGTAATTTTTGTGTATTTTTATTCATGTTTTATTAGGCTTTCTCTCTTTTAATTGTTAAATGAGGTTAGAGGGAGACATTTCTTCGAAATGTCTTTAATGTGCCATATTTAATAATTTTACACACTTATAATAAGTCATTAGGCATTCATTATACACAATTCTTGATTACTATAAGTCATACTCACTTGTGAAAATAATGGTTTCTTCTCAAATGTTTCATTATTCGCAATAAGAGCTTCAACTATTTCATCAAAGGTCACATCCTGTCAGCATGAAAGTAATACGTTAGCCATAGTATCCGTGAAAACTAAGCAGGGCATAAAATGATGTTTCATATTTTATTGGTGAGCCGTGGGTTCTACTGTTCTACACCATTACCTAGCCAATTAATACAAAACATCATTTTTTATACCAACTATTTTTTTATGTCTTGCTTTCCTAGAATTTTTATATCTCGATAAATCTCTTGTTTTGCCAACTAGAGAATAGATAAAAAAAATGGAAATTACCATGAACTTGTTGAATTTTTCTTATCGTTCACGATCTGAGAATAGGGATGCATCCCAATGATGAGCATGTCAATCCGGCAAGCAACACGTGAATTCATATTCATTGGAAAACTTCATCAAATTCAAACAACCATCATATGTGATCATACTAAATGGAATGTCACTTATGTAATTTAACATATTTAGTAGAATTTCACTTTTTTCATATTCAAATTAAGTTTTTCACTTTCTTTGGCAAAGACCTGGACATTATATTTTTTTCCATATACAAACTATTTATTTAAAAGGAGTATTAAAATTAATATGTTTCAAAACCGATCAAGTGAAAAATTTTAAGGTACAATAAATAAATAGAGACAACTATACATATGGCGAGTTCAAAATACCTGGTTCCAGTGTTCTTTCTCAGTCATGTTTAAGATGCTTTTCGAAGCTTCCAATATATTATTGGTCCAGAGCAGAGCATTTTTTAGAAAGTAATTAACCAAATCTGAATCGATATTGGCATATAACATTTCAGAATTCAGTTGAGTCCATAAATGCCTCTTGCTCCAATGCCACAGGTAAAAAGATAAACCCGTAAACGCTCTCTCTCCAGTGGCATTGGTGCTATGATAAGTTCTCCAAATATACATGGTTATGATGTCCGCCAGCTTCAAATCGTCTACATATTGCTTCATTTATTCTCTTTTACATAATTTCATTTTTGTCTCAACTATAAGGAGCAAAATGAAATGCATTCTTTCAGAGAACAGAGAAGATAACCATCTCAAGGCAAACCAAGACATTTTGAATAGCTTCCTGAATGTGCTCTGCTCAGTATCCAACCATAAATGTTGAGATCGGATTATACCCATTTCAACTAGGATGTTGAGCAACACTCCTTGCCAAAAATAGAAAAAAAATAACCCCTTTGATGCAGATAAACTTCGCAAGTGGCTTGTAAGGTCTCAACTATTTCGCAAATACATGGTAAAATACCACCAATGAATACATAGCCAACGAAAATTAAATGTTGAGAATGATAGTGAATGCCCAGCTGATCCAACTAGGATACACCCTAAGAATTTGGAATGTTATCATCAAAACAGAGCATATTGGGAGTTAAAAAAATTGTTCATATATTGCAAATAAGTGTACAACCATTAATCAAGTGATTTGGTTAAAATTTGATTCCAAATAAGTGAAACTACTCTTTAATCATCTTACGGCTACTTGTCACCTAGGTGAAAAGTATTTAACCACGAATCAAATGGAATTTAAGATTCCAGAAAGCTTCAAGGTAGCTAAGCTATTTAAACTTACAAAGGCAACAAAGTTTCATTCATAAAATATACCACAAAAACAAGTCGAGAACATATAATGCACCAAAGCATAGTTACCTGAAAATTTTTGTGCACCCAGGTAACTTGAGGCTCTTTTTTTTGGACCATTGGCAAGCGCATTCTTCGATCCATTTGCAATATTTTCAAGATATGACGAAGTTTCTAGATCACTATTTATAGCACGAGACATTTTCTCTAGTGTGTCGACAGGTTCATTTATTAAATAGTTCAAAAACTCATGAGCATCCAACATAAAATAGATACATTTATATTGATGAATAGAGGGAATGTTACAAATTAGTTGTACACTAAGCACGACGAAAGTTTATAGTCAAGATTATATAGAAGTTGCAACATAATACAAAATAAATGATATGAAATTCATAATATAATAATTGACATGGTGATGATTTAACCGCACAATGGTCAAGATAAATCTGAAACATCATTTGAAGTTCGAGAATGACACAAACAATTTAAACCCTTGAAAATCAAGTTTTTAATACAAAAGAAGAAGCGTACTATTCATAATAATGTAGAAACTACAAGTATTTATGGATCGACAGTCTAAAGCAAGGTACGAAAAGAAAGAGAAAATAATAAAACATAAGTGAAAAACTAGAAGCAAATCATCCGCATCCTTCCCAGTATAGCAACCCAATTATGCCTTATCATTTATCCACGTCTTTAAAATCATGATATTAGGATATCAGAAATTTTAACAATGCTTCCAAACTTAAACCCCTAGTGCTTAGGTTGTATTCTCACACTGACTCTTTAACGTGGGACTTATTCTCTTACCTTCCTATCCACCAAACCTGAAGCACCCTTCTTTACCCTTTCAACCCTGCATTTCAAATTTATATGCCTCTAATTTGAATGATTGTGACATAACTACCAGAGGTGGCTAGCTGACCTTGATATTAAACCATATGAAGTTTCTTGGTGGATGATCGTTGTAGAATCTGTTAAAGTTTTTAGAAATGAACACTTCAAGAAGCAAGACTATAAAATGGCTCTTAAAAAGTATAGCAAGGCTCTGTACTATTTGGATATCTTTTGGGAAAAGGAAGACATTGATGAAGAGATAATCCAATCATTAAGAAAAAAAAATCTCAAATATTTACAAGTAGTACTGCCTACAAATTAAAATTGGGATATTAAAAAATGAGCATTGTTAGATGCAGACTTCGCAATTTGTGACGGCGAAGATAATGTGAAAGCTTTTTACCTCCAAATCCAGACGTTCATGGTAGTTAATGACATTGATGCTGCAGTCAAAAGTGTTAAATGGGCGTTGATGTTGCAACCAAATGATAGTGGTATAAATACGGAGATTGCTACTGTAAAAAAGAATATTGTTGATAGACGTGATCAGGAAAAAAAGGCTTACTCAAGGATGTTCTAGTAGAGTTGAGTCAGTCATGATACTATGTCACATGCTAGGTTATATAGATTGAGTTCATATTTTCCATTTTCTCTCTTTTGGCTTAGGAAACATGAGGCTTTGTTGCTAAAAATAGTTTTAGAGATCCTTTTGGAACAACAGTAAGAGAAATGAAAAGCTTGAGTAAAATTTTGTTTTAAACATTTTTGTTGGTATTAAAATATGGTTGTACTTATTTATAATGTTGAAACTGTGTTGTTACTTGATTAATACATTTTCCTTCTCCCAGTTCATAATTGTAATACCCCGTATTTCTGCGTCTTTATGGTTTTTAATAATTATGATTATTGAGTGATCGAATAATAATCGTGATATTTTTATATTAATCGAGAGATAGAGGCTGATTAATATTTATGATATGATATTTACTAAGTGTGAATAGTAAATAATTGACAATTGAGATAATACGTCATAGTGAGTGATGTGGGCGTATTATATGTTATCTCACCGAGTGTCGCGTGTTAGACTATGTTGAGGTGGAAAATGAGAAATATATTTTGGGTGACTCTAATGATAATTTAGAGGTCACGGATGAGTCCAGAAGGGAAAAATTAGTCGAATTAGTATGCCCGGGGATGTCAATTGAGTCACGGGTCAACTTTGGACCAAACGGACACCTTACGGGGGTAATTTGGTTATTTTAAAAATAGAGGTTAAGGGACCTACGAAAATTAGAGTCATATATCTGATAATTAGAATTGGAGATTAGGGCTCATAACTCAAAAATAATAGAGAGGCCATTAGAGAGAAGAGAAGAACCTTTCCCAAAAAGCTTAAGGAGGATTCTTGCACCCTAAGCATCTAAAGAATGGGGATTTGAAAAGAAGCACATCAAATCATCATCTTCATCAAGAAATCAGATCTCCTCTCTATAAGGCAAGTGTTTATTGCAAATCAAATTCAAGTTATAATACCCATGTGTAGGGAGTTCTAAAAATGGGTTGATTCCGCTGAAAAACCTTGAATTAAATGTATGAATTGATCACATGTTTGGGTAGGATTTCTTGTAGAATGAATCCCTAAGTAAAGATAAAATGATTTTAATATATTTGATGATTAGCATGGAATCTTTATGAGTTCTTGGTTGAAGAACATGAATCTTGAATGACTTAGGGTAATTGATGAACACCAGATATCAATCTGCTAGAACTTTTGACATACTTTAAATGTATGACATTTGAGTTGTACTTCGAATTAGAGTGTTAACCATACATTCCTAGAAATTTCTATCTCTTAGCTATCCAATGAACTTTGAATAAGGTCAATTGGAGTTCTGTAGAAGGAGAAATCGATATATTACTACAGGGTGTTTGATCTGCCAGCATAAACATCTCCCAGAATTTTGACGTAACTTTAAACATGTAATATTTGAATTGTACTTAGAATTAGAGTGTTAACCATAGATTCATGAAAAGGTATATCTCTTAGCTTTCCAACGAACTTGGAATCAGGTCAATCGGAGTTATGTAGAGGGAGAAATTGAAGTTTTACTAGAGGGTGTTTAATCTTCTAGAAAATTTACGATTTGTTTCGATTGCCAGAAAATGTGAGATTTTTCTTTTTAAGCCTCAAATGCCTAAAATTTTATCGGGGAAGTGTTTGGGACCTTGATGAAATATATTTCTGGAATAATTATATGGCATTAGGTCAATGATTGAATGTTGGACTTTAATTTTGTGAGAGATTTAAAGTTGAGATTCATATGCTCGATTGCGACATATTCTAATTCAAGATGATAAGAATATCATTATGGAAAAGTGTGAACGAACTTAAATTATTTGGGTCAGTATGTTAACAAGGGTAACTACTAAATCGATAGAATAAGGGGTAACTAGGACCCTTGGAGTTGTGTGAACACTCCTACATCTACGATAGTGAGATAAATCGTAAGGTAAATAGTACAACAAATATGTGAGATATATATAGTACGTACTAATGTGTATTACCGGGTTGAGTGAATGCCTATTGATGCATAGTAATATATAGGTTGTGTGAATACCTATAGTATACTAAATAAAAAAAATGGTGATCGAAGTATGAGTCCGAGCCAATAAAGAGTAGAGAGAATACTCGAATAAATACGAAAGTGAAATAAATTCGTAAAGCAAACAAGTACGGTGAATATTAGAGAGAAAAAAATATTACGTACAAGTATGAATAATTTGGTTGTGTGAATACCTATAAATTTTGTAATTAGGTTAGGTGACTACCTATAGTGCCTATATGATATTGGAGTCGAGGATTAGACCGAGCCAATATTCTATTATTTCATTTACATTTGGAGTCGAGGATTAGACCGGGCCGATGTAAATGATAGGAGAATTGAAGTCGATGATTAGACCGGGCCAATACTCTTTATAGTATATATTATGTGTGAAATATATACTATATAAATAATCTACTTGGGTAGAATGGTAGATGATTATATGACGTGCATACATTTAAAAGATAAATAAATTGGGATAATTGGAGTCGATGATTAGACCGGGACAATTATCCTTATAGTCTATATTGTGTGTGAAATATATACTATATGAATAATCTACTAGGATGAAGTAGTAGATAATTGGATGATGTGAATACGTCTAGCTACTAACTTAAGCGGAGAAAGCTTAATTGGAAAAATATAATATTAGATAGTGAACATCTAATGAATAAGATTAAGTGGACAGACTTAACTTTCAAATCAGAAGCTAACATATGTGAAATGTTACTTGGAAATTTATTAACAGAATGAGAAGTGTTAACGAAACTTAGTACTAGATGGGCGGTATGGGAACTTAGACTTGTAGATAAGTTTAGATCAGTACCATTGTCTGAATAGCTTGGGCAGTTGTAGCTAACTAGACTAAGTATGGAATGTTAGGTGTTCACTATAGATGATAGGTGAGGAGACTCAAGAAAGTGTGCATAAGCCTAACATGTGTAATCAATAACTTATCTTTACTGCAATAAATTTACTTGCTAAATGTTTTCAAAACGTTTTGAGTACTAACTCTTTCTATGTAAAATATTTTTAAAAACTTCTTAGGTGTCCGACCACAAGGACACCAAGCGTGAATACATTCCAGGGATTTCAGAGCTGCAGCACAGGTGGATGTGGCAGGACATTGTTTAGACGATACTTTTATCATTTCTGATCTAGTGTAGGATTTCAGTTTCAGTATGGACATGTTGTCCCAACGTACATTCTTTAGTTGGGATTTTAATATTAGTTGGTTTTTGGCGTATGGTTTATTCGGCAAAACTTGTTTACCTTATTTGTTATATTCAAACTTTTATGTTGGTGTTTTGATTTTTACATTGTTCCACATGTTGTTGTATGATTAATGAAAGTTAAAATTTGGCACGAGTCTAATTTCACATATGTGGTTAGTAATTAAAAAGTTTTTGACAGTGATGCTAAGAATGAACCAACTGAAAAACCTGTTTTAATTTGATTTAGGATTAAATCACCCGGGATTTAATTAGGTGGGGTGTCACAATCATATTATTTTCTATACAAGAGAAATTCACACTTGAAGAAAATGGATAGTTCCTTTTAAAAAAAGACATACAATACATTTGTATTAGTTGAAATTCCATGACCAATTAGTAGACCAAATCTCCTCGAGCTAACAAAATCTTGCAACTACAAACATTCAATACATTTCAAGTAAATATAAACACTTCTACTATATATTAAATTCAAAACAAATAAATAAAATCTTCACTAATAAAGTACCACTGGGATAACATAGATCTTTTCATGGGAATGACAAACAACAAAATGATAAAAGAAAAAACAGATAAAAGAACAAAAGTTTAAGTTATACAACTCATCATGGGACATCATATCCTTTCATAACCTACACCATTGATCATTAGGGACAAAACTAAAATATATATATCATTACCCCTTTTTATTTCTTTTTACTGACTTAATGCAACATAAAATGTCGCAACTTATAATACCTTAAAAAGAAAAGGGTAGTTCAGAACTTAAATTTTTATACTACTTGTATGTGTATACACATCATGATTGAAAAAATAAACAAATTAACAAAACATATTGAGCACTATAAAAACAACAGTTGGAAACCACGTATTATATAGTAACTAGATGAATAAAATTAAGAAATGATATGCAAGAGCCCTTCTCATATTCGTGCATAAATGAAACAAAACAATGTAGCTCCAAATCACTTTAAAATACATATTCATTAACGGTGAAGATGTTTGACCATATTTATCCTAATACCCTTGTCTTACCCCTCCCATATCCACAACCACCATTGAATACGAATGTCGTGGTTTTAGTTGGAATTGTATTAAGAATGCAATTATTTAGATCATAACATCACCTGTAAGAGACTATTGACTGAACGAAAGAAAAAACAGGGGGGATAGAATCTACTGTTCTTCCTCTCAATTATATATACCCTACAAATAAATATTCCCTAAATTCCATAACATAAACCCGAGTTAAAATAATATCAAAAATTTTCACAACTCAGTATCCTCAAATAATAAACAACTCGTATATTTAGTGTGTGTGTGTGGGTTAGTGGGGTGGGGTGGGGGTGGGGGGTAATTTATAACCATTAAATTCAAAGAATTATAATGTTACCTCTCGCGAAGCATAACGATAGTTCATCCGTCACGAAGAACCATTTGTAGAACTCAAGTCGAAGAAAGTCCATAATTAATCCTAATTTAATTCAGATATTCAAGTTATAAGCTCATCAAAATGTTATTGAATCTATAAATGTTAACAGAGAAAACTAACATTTGACCAACATAGTTTATGATTTATGGGAAGGGAAACAAAACGCACGGTCACAAACATTGACACTCATTAATATAAATATACCACCAAAGAACCAATGCCGGAAAGTTTTGAACTTTCCATTAGTTTAGAGACTAGTAGAAGGACATACTATATTAAAGGTAGAATTAACATACTATACTATAGTCAAATACTAAAAAGGGACAAAATACTTGATACAATAAAGTAACCAACTGGATGAGACTTACAAAACATTTAATCATAAATCAAGTAGGTGCATTACGAACTTCAACGTTAAGAATTCAAGAATTTATGCTTAATTTAACAAAATAATTGTATTCATAAGTTCGAGAAGATAGTAAAAAGTAGTAACACAACATTTGTAATGGATTATGGGTCAACTCCACCCATAGACTTCAGTGCATATCCCAAGATCGACATGTTACATTCAACATCTAGAAATGATAAAAGCCATAAACGCTTTCACATGTAAGGCAAAAAAATTACTCAAAATTGGTTCCTCCACATAAAAATCAAATGATGTCCACTATATCTAATGAACACTTAATATCATAAACCGCGTGAATCCAAAATTCAAGCAAACACCATGTGGATTCGAAAATGCAAATCGCACCATCCATCACTACCCAACACCATGTGAATCAACCCCCCCCCCCCCCCCCCCCCCCCCACACACACAAAAAAAAGAGCAAAAGACTATCGAATAATGATAAACAAAACTATATATACTATAATAGAAGTAAATATTATAAAAATTAAATTGGAAAAATTTATTCTTGATGTATTGAACTATTCATATAGAAATGCCAAATAAAGAAAGAAAACACCCATCCTTCCTTGAGAAATTTGTAATGTCTCCTCAAAGTTGGGGTCTGAGAGATTGAGTCCCAAATACAATTGACACGTTCTCTTCCTGTTTATCATAATCAACATAACAATAACAAACAACGTATTTATTAGTTTAAATATGTATCACAATTCAACAACCAATAACAAATATCAAGTTAAAATCAAATTTACATTCAACCAACATTTAAGAGTAATCTTTTGCATTTGTACAAACTCTAGAATTATTATTAGATATAAATACAAAGTATAAATGCTATCAACTCATTTTCTTAAATTAACACTAACTACTAATAACAGAGTTATGAGAGCACAAACAAAAACAGTAAGACACAACAATTTGAAAGAAAATAAAAACTAACCAATGAAATAAAGCTATATTACATAAATCCCTAAAGAATAAAGAAACTTTCTAGGGGCAGAAATCATAAAATGTAAATATTGCCGAAATCAAAATAAGTTAGGGATTTGTGTGTGTGTGTGTGTGTGTGTGTGTTACCCAAGAACATGGCAACCTCCATCATAAACTTTATTTGAAATCAAACCTATAACTTTTTTCCCACGAACGTGTTCATTTTAAAGAGTTTCTCTTCATTGATATCCCTACATTTAAAAGAGAGCACCAAGTGGGTGTCAAAGAACATATAAAACAGTTCATGGTTATCAATATAAAACAAAAAAAATTATTTAGGTGATAAAGAGGAAACAAAAATAAACAAATCATGGTTACCTAGCAAGAACTTTAAACCACAAGCACAATAACAACAAGGGTAAAGGAAACAAAAATAATAAAATAAGATGAAGCAAAACCTGAATCCCAAAATCATGGGTACCAAGCAAGAACATGAAACCACAATCAAAGAAAAAAAGGTTGGCAAAGGGCAATGGAGCCTTAAAACAATGTTCTCTTTGTATTGATGTTGTCAATGATGAGGTGTTTATTATTAAACGATCGACGAGGACAGGGATACAGGTGGGTGGGGAGAGGTAGAGAGGGAGTGGGACTAGTATTGGGGGGAAAAGGTCGACGCGTATTTTTTTCTATTTTTTTCCTCAAATGAATTTTTGAACGGTTGGAGATATTTTCTAACGATTGTATTTAATTTGTAATGGTTTTAACCACTATAAATATTTGATGGATAAAATCCGTTACAAAATAAGTCTTTTTGTGTAGTGAGTTGAAGGTGTGGGAACGGTGAAAATCAAAATGTTTGATGGGGTGTAGCGCACTTTGAGGTGTATGGCATATGCACCAAAGTTACAAACAAACTTGATATCCATTAGGCAATTGGATTCCAAGAGTTGTCGAGTATCGATAATGGGTGGAGTCTTGAAAGTCACACATGGTTGTATGGTCCTAACAAAGGGAGAAGAGAGAGGAGATTTTTATTGTTTGAAACAAAATTCAACGATAATGTAAAAACGACATGCACAAGTCATTGAACGCTCGAGGCATGCCTCGTTTGTGGATAGAACGGAGGCATTGGTTGCAAGTTTACCGAAAGCAAACGATAGTGGGAAGAAATATCCAACTAGATCAGGGGATGGCTCAAGGTCCCCTTCATGGTCAACATATGATTTTTTACTCAGAATAGTTGTGCACACGTGTTGTGCGTTGATGAAGAAAGGGGTTTTAGGACCGTGCTTGATTTAAGGTGTGTGTAACTAATACAATGAAGGCCAAGGGGTGATCATTTATATTTTTACAAATGGGGAGTGTCAATTTGGTGGAGTAGCATTATTTTCTCGCTAAGGTGGAAATTTATGAAAGTTGTCTAAAAAATACCATTGGAGGCAGCTTCGTTGCAGCAACGGAAAGCTTTTCTACAACGAAAAGGATCGTTGGATGCAATTTCTTCCAGGGTCAATTGGCATGTATGGCACCATCATTAAAGGAGGTTCGTTGTAGTGAACGGACCCAGATCTGCAAAAATGTTGTGGTTAGTGTACGGTATTTTGGGATTTTATCATTTAACCTTTTGGATAAAAATAAAATGATATGAGGGGTTTCTCATTAGGGTTTTATTGATATTGAGAGAGCGATTCATCGAAAGAGAGGTGAAAAGAGTGAGAGGTTTAGGGTTCTGAACTTAATTACTAAGTGAGATATTAGGTGTATTTGGGGTTTGGATTAGAGTGAGTATAGCTCTTGGATTATCCTTCCATTAAACCTATTTTCTCAAATAGTGAAACTATTCTCTCTTTTATGGATGTAGGCAAGGTATTAATGTCGAAACACATTAAATCTCTTGTATTCATCTTGTTATTTTGTGCTTGTTTATATTTCCATCAATCTTGCACATATGTTTTCTTATGCTTGGTTGGGTGTGGTGCCTTGGTGAACAAGAGATAACTCATCTTTGAATGAAGTCTTTTATTTTTATTTTTATTTTTGAGTCAATGTAGAATACAAAAACACTCATTTATATTTTAGTAGTTTCATATTATTTGCTAATATTCTTAATATATAAATTTAATTTAAGATTTTTAATTAGGAATGGAGTCGTTAATAATACAAATTATTTATTTATATTATTTATTTTGTATTATTTATTATTACAAATTTATTTAAGTCAAGTTGATGAGGTCCACATTGACTTCACATACAAAATAGAAGAAAAAAACTTCACTTAATTTTATTATGTAGTGGTGGGTTGTTGAAACCTGACACATACATTAAAATTGTATAAGTGTAAGCACTACTAAAATATAAATGAGTATTTTTGTAGTCTAGTTGGACTTTACAAAAAAAAATGAGTGAAGCCTTTTTTTACAATGATTTCCTCCTTACATATATTTAAGCTTTAAAAAAAAGACTTCACTTCAAAATTATTTTGGGTTTGACTCATTAGTTATTCATTCTTCAGTAAAACATCATAATTTTCACTTCTTGGGGTTGCTCCTATTTTACAGATTCAGCCAATTGATCGTAAAGTCTTTCATTTCAGACCTAAAATACCCCTCATTCGTTACCTAACAACTATTATTTATATAAAGAAATAATGAAAAAGAAACGTTATATAAAATATAACAAATTATTTTTATAAACAATTTTTTGAGCTTATTAATAAATACATTATATCGTTTCAATTTCGAATTAATTTGTTGTTTGTTATCTTGTTATGTATGAAATTATCACATCCATCTTTTGTTGCCAAATGTCCAATTCTAATGAGTAATATTATTCAAGTTAGATATTTTAGCAAGATATAGTGAACTAATCATCACAAAAAAATAAGTGAAATGGAAATTGTCTAGCATGAATTGATATTACCTCAGTATAATCAATCGTTTCTTTTGAATGGAACATAATAATACTATAAAGGGAGTATTTTTTGTAAATGCTATTTCCATGCAAGAAATATAATTGTTGCAAATTGGAGTCTTTATCATATGTAGCAAATCACTTTCATCAATAAAAATAAAATTTCCTCTCGTGGCGATACACATCATGAGATATAGTTTTCTTGTGACAAAAATAAGTAGCAACAAAAAATATGCATTTAGTTGAAGAATTTTGAAACACTCACTGGCAATTGTGTAGGTCCATCAGTAGTGAAATTGTTGCGACTAATAATTACCTTTAGTAGTGAATAAAATCTCCATAACGATAAAAAATTTAGTTGCTAACATCACTACTGTGCTAATCTGCTGCGGTGTTAACAAAGACTGTCCACAAAAACATCCCCATTAAATGTTTTTAGTGCCATATATTTTATACACTGTTCTAAAAAACCCGCCTAGGCTCCACCTAGGCACGCCTAGGCTTGAGGCTTGGGAGAAACGCCTCGCCTTAGGATTTTGACGCCTTATGCTTGGTAAAACCCTTAAGGCATACTTTTTCTCTAAAAACAACAATGCTTTAGTGAAACGATATCGCCTTTTAAAGATTTTTTTACAAACCGAACCATTATCTCATCCAAAATAATCATATAGTATTTTTATTTGCAAATATTCAGACATATATTTGTGATATGTACAATTTTAGTATTTTAATAGCCTTGTTATGGTTAAAAAATAGTAAAATATATTAAAAAGGCCTAAACGCCTTTTCACGCCTTTTTACGCCTAGGCCCACCTAGGCTTCTAAGGCTTAAGGCTTGGCCTCCACGCCTCGATCATGCCCCACGTTTTTTAGAACCTTGATTTTATATGATTATTGCCAAACTATTTTGACAAAAGATCTTAACTTTTAACTTAGAGACAACTGAATATCATTACTCACCTTAGGAGTTGGTCATTATTAGGTAAGTCATAGTTCTTATTGGTTGTGGATGGCCTTTCATAAATCAGTGTATCAATCAGTTTTGTAACAATTTATATTACAACTATTCAACCTCGCAACGTGAGGCGTGTTTCAATGTTTTATGTTCAACATAATTTGTATTTTCATACTAAAGTTACACAACTAAGGTGTGAGATATCACTGTAGTAACAACTTTAAAATGACGCCTAAAATATTTTAGTACCATAATTGTCAATAAACAAACAGTTTATTTGGCTGTACACTTTGGCGGATAATTTTTTTTGGCTCTAGAGCACTAAAATATGTTTTGAGCACTAAGGTCCCTCTCTTAATGTATACCCGATTTTTAGTAATATTTACAATAAATAGTAACATAAAAAAGGTCGTACATATCAAGTGCACAAGGCTCTCGCTTAACTTCAGGTTTGGGAGAGGCGGATGTTGGCTAGTCTTACCCCCATATGTTTCACATATGGAGAGGCTGCTTCCATGTCTCGAACTCGAGACCAACCTTAGCTTGGACGAGGGCACTTGCCATCGCACCAAGGTACGACCTCTAACTTGTAGCATAGTTTAAAAAAAAAAATTAATTTGTGCGTGCAATTTGGTAATGTATAAAAGAAGTTTTGTAATATAAACATGTTGTGTATAGCCGAACTTATAATTTATACATTATGGGGTATTAGAACTTAGTTCCCAAAAATTATGTAAATGCTCTAGGGTCGAAAAAATAATACCGACCAATGGAAAAATTTCATAACAAATTCACTTCATTGCACATCTGAATTCAAGAATGTCAATAAAAAACACAAGGATGCACATATCATAATTAAAAGTTCATTATATCTACAGATGACGTCGCATAAATTTCTTCTTGCCAAAACTCAATAACAGATTGAACCCTTTATTTTATTTTTTTTATAAAGAACTACTTTTTAGCTTAAAGGAGATAAGATAAATATTTAAATTTTACATCTAACCAGTAAGAACTAGGGAGTCCATTTGAATCGTTGGCCAAAATTTTTTTCCGTCTCTAATCCATTTACATAATTTTGGATACTAAGGACCCTCACCCCTTCCTGTATATAACTTATAAGTTAGGATACACACAAACTCAACACGTGTACATTACAAAAATTCGTGCATGCATTATAAAATTTCACATAGAAGTTACAATTTTTTCTTTAAAAAAAATAATTCATGTATATTTTACAAATTTTATTATATACATTACTGAAAATGGGGTTATGCATTAAAGGAGAGGGATCTTAGTGTCCAAAACATATGTTAGTGGACTAGATCCAAAGAAAAAATTACAGACCTAGAAATTAAGCAAAAAATGTAAAAACTAACAAAATGAAAAATAAAGCCAATAAGTAGTTTAGTTAGTCCATAGAGAAACAGTCTTTAATATACCAATGCAGAGCAACAATTTCCAAAGTGACAGAATTGGTACAAAAAACATGTCATTTTCTAAAAAAAATTATAAAATCAGGTTGAAACTTAATGACAATACTTCAATCAAAACTGTTAGATTAAATACTCACATTAAATATTTAACAAAAAAAATGTATAAGTGGCTACTTATTTTATACCTAAAGCTTAGGCTGAATGAATATACATATAAGATAATTGAAAAAAAAGAACCACAACATTCTAAAATAAAATTAGGAAGAATTCTTAATGGCTTAGGTATTAAGAACAAAAATGAAATAGATACATCTTTTGTAACAAAAAAACTAATATAAAGACAATGGTGTTGAGACCTGTTAACTATTTTCAGAATCAAAACCAGTAGTTCCTAAATTTGGGGATGTCTTAAGAGAGCCTGGTTCAATATAAACCTTGCTCCAATTATATAATGTCTCAACAGTCTACCCACCCTGCATCACCCTCAAATTTAATCAAGGAATGGCTTGATAAAGCATAAAAAAATTGTCAATCAGGTTGAAAAATTTTTGACTATGGAAAATTAAAGATAACAATGAAAAATTACCATATAAACGGCCACAAAAATTTGAAGCAAGGATAGGCGGGTTTAGTGAAAGGTCAATAAGGTTGGAGATATATAAAATTCAGTAGGAAAATATCAACATGAATAAGTGATAAGGGAATTTAATAGGGTATGGTAAATTCACTACAAATTACTATTGTAGCCCTCCTATATTATATATAATGACACTTCAGTGGCACTTTTGAAATTTGTGTGGCACTTGTATGAGTGCAATAGTACCTAGGTGGAGTGAATTTAACCATGCCCATCTGTTTATAGAAAAATACTTAATCAAATTAACGAGTTGTTATTTTAAACCAACTCATGGGCGCATAAGCTAATTTCCCACTGGTGGATAATATGTATTTGTGTTTCACTTCCTAATGGTAAATGAAAGCTAAATGATACAAGTGGCCGAAGCATAATTGTTAAAAGCAAACAGAGATCATTGATAATGGTTACAACCATACCAAACATTAAAGAAGTTATTGGTTATTAGTATTACCATACAAAAAAGTGTGCAGCTACTACATCCTGACTAGATGTTCATAGGCCAAAGTACCATAAAATTGTGTAACCATTAGATGCCAACAGTGGCGGATCTAGGGGCAGGGGTCGCCTGAGATTGTTAGAAGTAGGGGTGTAAACGGATATTCAAAAATCCGAATCCGTCCAATATTTGAGTCTGAATTTTGTGGATATTTATCCTAAAAAATCGATATGGATACGGATATAGATAGTGTGTTAAAATATCCGGGAAAATGGATACGGATACGGATAGTATGTGTATCCGACACGGATAATCCGTATTCTAAGCGGAGTATCCATATTTGCGGATTATCCGTATCCGTATTATATTAAATAATAATTTATTATTAATATTAATTATATATAAATTGTAAAATACAATTATGTAATAATATAATATAAAAAAAATCATTTCTAGCAAATAGCGAAACTAGGGTTCCTTTTTTTCATTTCCAGCCGTCGTCTTCTCTCTCTCACTTTAGTAGCAGCCCTCGTCTTCTCTCTCTCAACTTAGTGACGGTATGAAATTGTCCTAAACAAATCGACCCATTATTTGCTATATACTTACTGATTCAGCTATAACATATCCGCTCTCGTCTTCTCTCCTTCTCTACTCGGGTTGGTATAAAATTCGTAGGTATGTGTAAACACAAACCCTCAAAACAAAACAAATCGACCCATTATCTGCTATATATACTTATGGATTTACACAAGCATACCTACGGATTTACACATAAACATATGTGTAGAGAGACTTGTACAGTACAGTCTGAGAAATTTCTCAAAAATTTCTTCATATAAAAGTGGAAATATATTTCTTGTTTTATAGTAATTTCTTCAAAAATTTCCTATTTTTATCTGCTTACTGATGTGTAAACAATTTTTGCTATTCAGAACTTCTATAGAGAAATTCTGTAAAGAGAGTTGTAGAGAACTTCTTTGTAAACAATTTTTGTTCTGTGTAACCATTTTTTGTATATTCATTTATATTCTGTAAACTATGTATATTCATTTATGTTCTGTGTATACATTTTTTTTCTGTTCTGTGTATGCTTACTGCTTGGTTCATTTCTTTTATAACATCCGTTCTGAGCCATTTTTTTTATAAACTGAGTATATTGATTTATGAAACATAGCCATTCATTCTTGTTTAATAAACTGTGTATATTCCAAAATTTATAGGACAATGTCAGAAGAGGCAAGTCAGACAATCTTTATTATTGAAAATTTCGTTCTAATGATGGTTTAAAAAACGGCAAAAAAGTTTTGATCATCCACGCATAATAAAAAGAGATAAGTGTTGTTTACTTGTCCAATTATTTACTTAAATAACATTATTTATTTAATTATCTTGCATTTTTAATACATAAAAATACGTTTTGAGGAGCGATGGACTATTCAATATTATAAGAGGAAAAGAGAACTCGTGATTCATGAATATTAGCGTTCGAGTTAAGTACTTGATTTTAAGCATTCCTTTAAGATTAAGAGTTTATATTGTCTTTTAGTTATAGGAAAATGCCCTTGAACTTTGATCTTCCAATTTTATTCAATATGAATTTCAGTTAGTATTTAGTAGGAAGGGATAAGCACCGTAAACGGATACGGATATTATCCCAATCCGAGGTATCCAAGCGGATACGAATAGTTGTTTTAACTATCCGAATGGATACGGAAACGGATATGGATAGTGCATCTTAATAGCCGATACGGATATGGAAAACGTGGTATCCAATCCGTATCCGTTCGTTTACCAGCCCTAGTTAGAAACAATGGATCATTGAGAATGGTTACAACAACGTTAAAACATTAAGGATGTTATGGTTACAATCGTACAAAAAAGTGTGTTACTACATAGGCCAAAGTACAAAAGAAGTACAAATCAATAATGGCGGATCTAGGGGATAAGGGAGGCCTACCCACCGCAAAATATTGGAAATTAATTTATTTAACCTTATTTTTAGAATTTTTTATTTATACGTCTAATAATTAAGACTATCACGCCTTACCCCTACCCTTTCTTTTACCTCGGCCCTGGCCCATGCCCTTATTCTTATTCTGGCCGTGGTCACCCTTGCCATTGGAAGCAAAATCCAGCAGCCCAATTTCATATCTTGCAGGTTAATATTATTTTTCTTTTGCTTGATCCGAAATAGAATTAGCCATAGTTTCTCAATCAACTAAATACTAACTTTGCTAATATGTTGTCAATTTCCCACCTAGCGGTCGATATATTTGTATTTGTCTCTCTCCCTCATACACACACACGTTAGTCATAACAGTCTACTCTTTTCCTTTTTAACAGTCTCAACTCGTTTATTTTCTTTATTGACAGATCGTATGTACATTTCAATTTTGGATCATTCACTCCCAACATAACTCCAACACACACACACGCTATATACTAAGCGAGAGAGGAAAATTTGTTGAGAATAATCTTTTGAAATGACAAGAGAGTACGAGAAAAATGACAACAACAACAACAAGAATAAGGGAGATAAATGTCCTCCCTTTCTTTGGGATTTTTTGCAACAAGAGTATGAGAGATGGGTTGGACAGGATATAAAAGTGTGGTAATTGAAAATAAAGTGGAGCCAGTAGATGATCCCCATTCGGGTTTAGTTATGCCACTGTTGAGGTACAATAAGGAGTGGATAGCTTGGTCAATGAAGCAAGAACAATATTCTGTAAGAGGGGGTATGCTTGTCGATGAGATTGGAATGGGGAAGACTCTTCAAGATATTACACTTGTCCTTGCGAAAAGAGAATTAACCTCACCAAATTGTTCTTCCATGGGTTTGCCACAAATTAAAGGCACCCTTGTAATATGTCCAGTGGCTACCGTCACTCATTAGGTTAAGGAGATTGATCAGTTTACCACGAAAGGAAGCAAGGAGTTACTGTTTATCATGAAGCCAACAAGGGGGAAGACTCTGCACACATTCTTTGAATATGATTTTGTCATAACTATATATCCCATTGTGAAAGATGAATACAAGAAAAGTGGGATGGTGCTATCTAAGATGAAAGTCCCTCGGTGTGGAAAAGTACTAGTGAGAGAGATGGATAACCACATGAGATATTGTAATGCCGATACGGTTAGAACTAATGAATAACAAAGCAAAGGAAAGAAACTTGGACTAAATGTGTAAAAGAAGAAAAAATCTACTGCAGGTCAGGAATCCAGTGAATCAGTGTGTTTATGTGAATAGTGTGAAGGTTTCAGTGTTTATGTCCAGCATGAGTGTGTGTTTCTGTATGCAGAGTGTGTGAAACTATATGTGCAGTCGGTGTGTATTGTGAAACTGTTTGTATTTTTTGATGAGTTCGGGTTGGTGTTAGGCGACTCTAGTAACTAGTCCATTAGTTTTATTGTGATATTTGTTTAAAGCTACTATGTGATGGACTATGCATTTTGGCCTATTTTGTTATTATAGTTTAATTGATCTAGTACGACCATCACCATTACACCCTCTAAATATATTCAAAATAAACTATATTTTTAAATATATGTTGAATGGATTTGGAATAATCAGATCTCTAGATCATCATCTAGCTTACACGTTGTCTAGGTCACCAAATTTTTTCATAGACCCAAAGTTTCATTATGGATTTTTTAGCTCGGTTCTTCTTTGACTTTTCTTTTATTTTGGATTTCAAAGCATCTTCGAGTAATGAGTATGAGGCTTTATAATGAATCCCTTTAGAAAAAAAATCATAATATATATTCCCCTTGACAAATTAACACTTAAAAATGTATATCAGGCTATTGGCACATCCTAATTTTTTTTATTATTATAAGGACCTTGAGTGATTTGATCAAGGAAAAAAACTATTCAACATAATCTTTTGCATACAAGTACATGGAAAATAATAAAATAATGAGAAAGAGGTGGGGTTAGTGAATACAGTAAGATGAGAAAATGAGAAATTAGTACTTAGAAGCATATAAACTCAAAATTACCCAACAAAACAATGCTAATTTTGCATAATATTAGTTAAATGTGATAAATGGATCCAACGTCCTAATTTTCTCTCACACTTGATTATATATTTCATGATTGCACTTTTTTATTTATGTTAACTTAGTTTAATATTTCATCTACTCTCTAAATCCATTCCGTCTCGTTGGATAGTCATAATTATTTTAAATGAAAAAATTAACAAATCTTTGTGGGTTCGACCCGTACTTGGACTCACTATTCTATAATAGCCCATGCACTTGCAGTATTTTATGAATTGATAAACACTAACCTAAAAATAGAGACTAAGACGAGGGAAGATAGAAGTGAGGGTGCCTTAGGATTGAATGCTAAATGTATTGAGTGTTTAAAGGTGCGTGAGAAGACTCGTAGGGATAAGCTAGCTCATGTTGAGGAGGAGGGAGAAAACCTTCATAGGATGGTGGATCATATGAAGGAGCCCCGTAAATTTGAAATAAAGTTATTTGGATAAATATAAATTACACCAACATATATTGACCAAATAACAAAATTCATTTTCATTAATCAAAGAACTGGTGCCATTTAACACTAGAGAATTTAACTTTGTTTAGAAAACTTCACAAAATATTACCCACGTCATCCAGTTTGGCTTTGCCCCTGTGGCTCCCTCCTAAAGGTGGTCTGCATAAGCAATATAACAAAAAAAACAAAAATCTTTATTATCAAATACAGAAAAAAGAACCTGCATAGGTTAAAGAAACTATTGCAAAAACTGTAATATTATGAAACTAAATATTTTATCTAAATTGAAGTGTGTTCACCTGTAGATATTATCACAATATTGAAAACCAAGGAGGCAACCAGACTTGAAAATATGTCATGTATGGAAGAAAACAAACCACTGAGGAAAGCTCATGAACTAAATCATGTAAACCTCTAGAAAAGAATAAAAAAAAAAAACATTTAGGAAGAATGTTTCAACATATAGGGAATAAGAATTATTTTTAAACATGCAGAACAAAATTTATTAATCTCTACAAATGGGTTAGACAACAAATAAAAATAACTATAAAGAAAGAACAACTACATTTACCACCTGTAGAGATTGATAAAAACACCCAACATGAACTCACAAATTTAAATGTCTAAAGATGACATGTAATGAGAGTAATGAACAACCATAGAAACTAAATTTTTACAATAAAATATTTTGAGATTAAGACCATAAAATATAAATCAGTGAAGCATAAAACCAAAACAGTACCATAAATCCGTAAGGGACCAACTTTGAGCCTATGGCAACTTTTTGATGAGAAATCCTCATCAATTATCACTAACACAATATACCTCAACTTATACTTATCCCATTTGCAATGCTTATATATCTAGTTAGTTTAAACAAATGCTCATATATCAGATTAGTTAAACCACAAAACAACCTTGAAACAGATTGCATTCGTGCAATGGACTTGAAACCACAAAAACAACTTAAAACCCATGAAAATAACTCAAAAAATGCAAGCACGGAGAGAAAAGAAAAACTTAAAAGAAATATTAGAAGGTCCCCAAATAAACACAAAGATTCATACAAAATGATTCAGACATGAAAAACAACTCAAAAAGGTAATGAGCTATACTTGGGAGAGTGAAAAAATATGCAAAAAGAATAGAGCAATACAGAGCACATATGGGAAAGATGTATACTAAATAAGGTCAATTATCACAAAGTCCCTCAAATATTTTTTAATACATATTTAGTTCAAGATTTTTATTTTGTTCCAAAGATTCCCTTAAACACCCATTTAACCAATATTCTCTTAGTTTTAAAGGTCCGCGCTAGCGACACACATTGAGTGTTTTCATGTGTTGAGTGAATTTTTGGAATAAAATAAAAAGGTCCAGACTAAACGTGTATGAAAAAATGATTGAGGGACTATTTGGTATATGCTCCTACTAAATACTAATCAACAATTTCAAAACCCCCAACTTTGAATCCCTTAAATGCAATCCCAATATATATAAATATGAAGCTTGAAACCCCAAACTCCAACACATACATTAATTTTGAACCCTTGAAATTGTAATACCCATCATCCCACGCACTCCCAAACCAATATATATAAATCCACACAAAATAGTCATTCACGTTTTCCCATAAAAACACAAAAATAGGGAATATACATGCAACACCAAACTCAATACTCTCCTAAAATCACAAAATAGGGAGTATATATGCAATACCAAAGCCTAACAAAATATAATACCATGGAGAGAAGCCGGATGTAACAACCCGCCCTTTTGGAGACGATTAAATTCCATAATTAAAAATAAATTGGAATTTGGGGAATTTTCTTAAATAGTAATTTTTGAGATTTTCGAGGATTAAATGAGTTTCGAAGGATGTTGTGATTATTTTTGGGACTGTATAGGTCGAAATATTTTAATTATATGTCGCCGTGGAGAAAAGCGACACGAGGTAAGATATTTAATTAGAAAATCCGCATTAATTTATTTTGGGTTGGAATAGTGATTTGCGGTCAAGTACCTCGGATGGGAATTTCGACTGCGCCATGATTCTCGGAATGGTCAAGATAGTCGGAAAAGAGTGTCCGATAGTCGAAATTGAGTTTCGGGTAATTTTAGCGGTAAAAGTAACTCGTAATTGGGTAAACGAGTCGTTTTTGGGTTTTAAGGGGTTAAACCCTTTTCTTTCTATATAAAGAGAGGGAGAGGGAGAGGGAGAAAAAGAGAAAGAAAGAAGAGAAAAGAGAGAGAGAAAGAAGAAAAGAGGAAGAAAAGGGGAGATTCCGGCCTACCTCCGCGGGATTCGGCTCGAAATCGTCGGATTATATCCACGAGGCAAGTGTTTACTTGGTTTATTTATCTTTTTGCATAAATATCTCATACCGTAGTTTGGTATAAACAAACCCTAATGGTTTTGGGGTGGGTTATCGTGGATAAAACGGGTTTTTGGGAGTTAAAACAATTAAACCCCAAATAATATTTCAATTTATGGAACTTAGGTTTTAACCTAAATTAATTTGTGGTTTGGGGTTCTAGGATGTTTAGAACCCTTAATATATGTGTATTTGTAGTTTGTTGAGGTTGTAGGACGTTGGGTGAGACGACAAAAGCTTGGGAGAAGCTTTAATGGCCGAAATCGTCTCGGAGAAGACGATGAATAGTAACCCGTCACTTTAGGGGGCCTTTTTGGCTAGGAAAAGAATTGATTTAGATTTCGGCCAAAACATGAAAGTTGTAGATCTTTTCGATACGGTCGCGTGGGCGCCGACCGCGTATTTTTCTGATTTGATATGATTTTTACAAGATGACAGCTCCGGGTTGAAATCACCAACTCGGAAATCAAATCGGGAATTGAAAAAATTACGGCTAGAATTAATAGTGTAGATGTGTGCGATTATTTTTGGTGTAGTTTAGAAACCCCGTTAATGAATTTGGGTGATTGGATTAAGGAATCGAGGAATTTTAATTTGGGAGACCTGGTGTGACCGGTCGACCGCGCCCCTAAGGCCGGTCGACCGCGTCAAGGAGAAAGGGCCTACTGCTTTGTTTCGTAGGATTATTTGTAACCCACGGTCGATCGGGGGTCTAGGACCGGCCGACCGGTGCCCTGTTTTCAGCCCAAGATTTTGGAGATTAGGATTATTTCTCCTTTTTGAGTTTAATGTTTAAGGGCCTTCCAAATTAGAGATTACGGAGGGTTATGTCCTAAAGGGCTTGAGGAATTAGGAGTGTATATATATGTGTATATTCACTTAGAGTGAATTAGTATAATTGGAGATATCCAAATGAATCTATAGATGGGATTTTGATATATATTACTTATTAAAGTAAGAATATACTTTGGATTTAGTATTATGCATATATGAATGCATGATTATGATTCTTTGAGAGAATCTTTGGGATTATTGGTCATCGATAGATGGTTTGGCAAATATGGCCATTTTTATATATTCAGGTAGGAATATATGGTATATATAAATATATATATATATATATATATACTATGTGATTAAAGTATATATATGAATTAAGGGAAATGACTTTTGAAAATGTAAAAATAAATGTTTTCAAAAAGGAAAGATAAATGATTTTCTTAATTAATAAAAAAGAGGATACGCACCTCTCTAAATCGCTATCATAAGGGAAGTTGCGTGCGTATGGTGAAGCCCCCTAACAAATTAACACAGGGTGGATATAGTCCTATAGGCCATATGAGCGTTTGTTGTATTTTTTTTCTGCGCTGGTTAGGAGATTCTGGGTGTGGTCTTGACTATCCCGCAGGCATATGGCCGCTTCCCGATGTCTTGCGATGTAGGATCCCAGGTTGTCTTGATTATAGGCCCTGGAAGATGATAGCCATTTAGGGGCGCGCACAGTGGAGAAATCCGGACGGGCGGTCTTAGAACGCGTTTTATATTAAAGCAATTCATGATAATGGATTGGCTTTAATTACATTCCCTGGATATAGGAGGGGAAATGGGATAAAGGTTTGGTTTCGGTAACACTCCCGGATGGAAGAAGGGTTGTGGAAGCATATGATATGATCAAAGCATTTTTATGATAATGAAAATGGCTTTGAATACATTTCCTGAGTATAAAAAGGGAAATGGGATGATATAAAACGGAAAAGCATTTTTTATGATAATAAAATTGGCTTTTAAAAGTATATGGTTTGTTAAAGCAATTCATGATAATGAATTGGCTTTTATATTTACATTTCCAGAGTATAAAAAGGGAAATGGAAAGTTTTGAGAAAAATGAAAGTATTGATAAATACTTGATATATGAATCCTCAGTCCGGGAGATAGATCCGGATGATTATGAAAATATGTATATATAAATGGATGAATCGAGTACCGAGGGTCTAATGGATCCCGATGATCGACCTTCTCGCATAATAGTGTATCGGGGGGGGTTCCTTGTTTGGATTTCGCTCTGCGAGACACCCCACACACGAATATGGCAATGTGTTGAGACTGGGGAGAAGTTTAATCCTTAGTGCTCTAATATTATAAATGCTTATGTTATATATTTATATATATCTTTCTGTACTGAGGGACTGGCGGATCTCGACGATCGACCGTGCCGCGTAGTAGTGTATCGGGGGGGTTCCTTGTTTGGATTTCGCTTTGCTAGACACCCCACGCACGAACATGGCATAGCGTTGAGACTGGGGTGAAGTTTAGCCCTTAGTACATTTCTTAGACTATCTAGGATTGATAGTGGGTTGGTGATAGACTAGTTTAGCAGGATAGCTTGACTAGGATGTTTAGAGGGATGCGTTAGGAGTGCACTATTAGTGGAGAGGTGAGGGGTATCTCATGGGAGTGCGATACCAAATTTAAATATGAGATAAAACCTTTTTCTAAAAATAAGGCATTTATTCACTTGCAAAATATTTTCAAAACTCGGGCTCTGACCTGTTTATCTACTTTTCCTTTCTTTCTATATTATATATACACATAGGTGTCCAGACACAGGGATGCCCGGATGGAACTTCTTTCGAGTCAGATGTCAGCTGCAGCAGCTGTGGATGCGTGCAGGTTTTTTATAGCCGCTTCCATTATTGTACTCTAGATAGGAGGTATTGTATAAACATTCGAGCCAATGGTCCAATTGCATTTAGTTATTCTTTCAGTACAGCATTCGATATGGTTGTATATTTTGACCGAGTGTTCGGTTACTTTATTTCATTTCAGTTTCATTTACGCATAAACTGTGTGGATGTTTTATTTATTGTTGTTATAAAGAGTAGTAAAGTTAAAATTTTGACGCCGACCTAATAGGTTATTAGTAATTAAATGGATTTTCGACAGTGATGCTAAGAATGATCCATATGAGAATCCTATTTTAATTTAATATTGGAGTGATCGCCCGGTATCTTATTAGGCGGGGTGTTACAGATGGTATCAGAACATCAGGTTCTAGTGTCCTTAGGAATCTGTGCGGACGTACTACACTTTCAGCGTTGCTCTCGATTTGTTATAGAGCCTCAGGAATAGGATTATTTTTTTCTCTTGTGAGATTTCGTTCTCCCGCCATATTATGAGATTTTAGAAATCTTTTGCACGCTCGTTTGAGAATCGTGTGCGGAGCTTGGATGGCAGCAGGAGGTGAGGCTTAGCTGGAGCAGCTGGTAGAAGGTTGGGATGAGGACCTTAGTAGAGGTCACTCTCCCTATGGTAATTGTTAAGGATTTCGGTGGCGACTACTAAATAATAAGTAGTTATGAGTACCGCAGTACCGCTGAAGTGGAGAGTGGTACTAAAGTCGAATTCCTCATGGAAATTGAGGGTTCGAAAGGGATCTTACGGATAGTTCTAACCGTGAGTCCCCATGAATCAGCAGGATGAGAAGAATGCTGTTTTGGGAATTATTCGCCTAAGGTTCAGCCAGAGGCCAACGGTGAATAAAGAGTATTATGGCGAAGTGAACCTTGTACCTAAGTGAGTTAGGTGCAATGAATATTGAGTCCTTTCTAAGAAGGATGGGCTCACTAAAGAATGGGTATGTTCGAGGACCCCATGGTTGGACATCCACTCGGGGAATTTGTTAAAATGAAGTTATTTTTATGAGTTTTACCTCAATTGAGGAGGTATATTTGGCGTGACTAGATAAAGTCGCGGTATTTGTTAGCCCTAGACTCGTGTGTGTAATTTGAGTTATGGCGGCCACGATAACATAATAACATGTATGTCAATGTATTTTTCCGCGATAGCGGGATTTTGTTTTCCTTCACTCGTCATAGAGGCGGGTGTTTATATTTTATATATTGTATAAGATGATATTATTTGTGGAACGATAGCAGGCTAATGATGGCAAGACTATCGTGTCCATGGTTCCTGGAGGGAACGGGTTGTAGTTGCGGTGTCTCACCTAGATATAGGTTGAGTTCACCTTATTTGTTATGGGTTAATGGAACTTCAATGAGAATAGGTTTCCTTATCATGATTTGGGTTTATGGCGACCTTATATATATGATTTAAGGCCGCAGGATTTTCGTTGAGCTGAACATAAAGCTCATTATTGTTTGCGCAAGGACTTAAAAATAAGTGCGAGCGCAGGGTGGTATGACTCTTAGTTAGAGATAGCAGTTCAGACCACCTTTTTATTGGATTAGGGGATAGGGATATCCCGGTTGCATGTTGAAATGACGGAACTCCATAACCAACGAAGTCAAGGGTTAATGTGTGGAGGGGTTCCTTGTTTGGATTTCTCTTTGCGAGACACTCCACACATGACTCTTAACGGCGTCGGGAGTGGGGAGCTGTTATGGGATGCAAGAATGTTGATTTTGTGGAAAGGTCTTATAGTGTAGATGAACCACTATAGGCTATGAGCCACATGATGTTGATATACTATGGAAAGATTGTGCTATGGAAAAGCACTAAAGTGGTCCTCTCGCCACAAATGGGTGGGTGAGGTTGGACTTAGAGAAATTGATTTGAGGACAATAGTCAGACCTTAATGAAAAGGAAAATATTGAGGAGATAAATTTTGGGTATTATGTTCGTGACACTTTCTATAGAAAGTGGGCACTTCGATTGGTTAGGTTTCCTTCCGTATGGGCGGAAGGATATGATAGTAGAAATGCGTTCGTAGTTTAGCGTAGGCAGTATTTAGGACGTCCCGCTGGTGTGCCTTAGGTCGCTATATCTCGATGACCGACTATGCGAGGGAGTAGTGTAATGGGAGGGTTCCTTGTTTGTATTTCGCCTTGGCGAGACGTCCCACACATGAAACCAAGCAATTGTCGGGAGTTGAGAGAGGCCTTGGGCACTAGGGACATACTTAGGATTATAGTAGTTTCGCGTATGTAGTACATCGCATAGACCTTAGTATTATTAGGATGTAAGTTTAGAATAGTTAGTGGAGAATTGAATTGAATTTCAAGGTTTGGGAGGACCCATAGGTGAGTATTTCACCGAGGAAAGGATATCTTTATTGGGAGAGAGTGTTACGTGTCAGACGTTCACTACGGATGTGCAGATGTGCACAAGTTGGAAAGGTGTATGGGCACCTTGGTAAGATGGTTTTATATACCGCCTGGAATAGAATGGGCGTAGTATATAAGGTTGAAATTCATGCCGGTAGGCATTATAGATGATGGGTATTATGTGACGTATTAGAGTCACTTTACGATCGTGGTAGTCGTGTAGCATATGGTTGGGAACCATTGGGTTAGTATCGTTTCCCCTGAGAAATTAGGATTTGGAGTGATCCTAGTTATATGGTGTAGGTTGTATCCGAATTTCGAGGACGAAATTCCGTTGTAAGGGGGGGAGTATGTAACAACCCGCCCTTTTGGAGACGATTAAATTTCATAATTAAAAATAAATCGGAATTTGGGGAATTTTCTTAAATAGTAATTTTTGAGATTTTCGAGGATTAAATGAGTTTCGAAGGATGTTGTGATTATTTTTGGGACTGTATAGGTCGAAATATTTTAATTATATGTCGCCGTGGAGAAAAGCGACACGAGGTAAGATTTTTAATTAGAAAATCCGCATTTATTTATTTTGGGTTGGAATAGTGATTTACGGTCAAGTACCTCGGATGGGAATTTTGACTGCGCCATGATTCTCGGAATGGTCGAGATAGTCGGAAAAGAGTGTCCGATAGTCGAAAATGAGTTTCGGGTAATTTTAGAGGTAAAAGTAACTCGTAATTGGGTAAACGAGTCGTTTTTGGGTTTTAAGGGGTTAAAACCTTTTCTTTCTATATAAAGAGAGGGAGAGGGAGAAAAAGATAAAGAAAGAAGAGAAAAGAGAGAGAAGAGAGAGAGGAAGAAGAAAAGAGGAAGAAAAGGGGAGATTCCGGCCTACCTCTGCGGGATTCGGCTCGAGATCGTCGGATTATATCCACGAGGCAAGTGTTTACTTGCTTTATTTATCTTTTTGCATAAATATCTCATACCGTAGTTTGGTATAAACAAACCCTAATGGTTTTGGGGTGGGTTATCATGGATAAAATGGGTTTTTGGGAGTTAAAACAATTAAACCCCAAATAATATTTCCACTTATGGAACTTAGGTTTTAACCTAAATTAATTGGTGGTTTTGGGTTCTAGGATGTTTAGAACCCTTAATATATGTGTATATGTAGGTGGTTGAGGTTGTAGGATGTTGGGTGAGGCGACAAAAGCTTGGGAGAAGCTTTAATGACCGAAATCGTCTCGGAGAAGACGATAAATAGTAACCCGTCACTTTAAGGGGCCTTTTTGGCCAGGAAAAGAATTGATTTAGCTTTCGGCCAAAACACGAAAGTTGTAGATATTTTTGATACGGTCACGTGGGAGCTAACCGCGTATTTTTCTGATTTTTATACGATTTGATATGATTTTTACAAGATGACAGCTCCGGGTTGAAATCATCAACTCGGAAATCAAATCGGGAATTGGAAACATTACGGCTAGAATTAATCGTGTAGATGTGTGCGATTATTTTTTGTGTAGTTTAGAAACCCCGTTAATGAATTTGGGTGGTTGGATTAAGGAATTGAGGAATTTTAATTTGGGAGACCTGGTGTGACCGGTCGACCGCGCCCCTAAGGTCGGTCGACCGCGTCAAGGAGAAAGGGCCTACTGCTTTGTTTCGTAGGCTTATTTGTTACCCGCGGTCGACCGGGGGTCTAGGACCGGTCGACCGGTGGCCTGTTTTCAGCCCAAGATTTTGGAGATTAGGATTATTTCTCCTTTTTGAGTTTAATGTTTAAGGGCCTTCCAAATTAGAAATTATGGAGGGTTATGTCCTAAAGGACTTGAGGAATTGGGAGTGTATATAGATGTGTATATTCACTTAGAGTGAATTAGTATAATTGGAGATATCCAAATGAATCCGTAGATGGGATTTTGATATATATTACTTATTAAAGTAAGAATATACTTTGGGTTTAGTATTATGAATATATGAATGCATGATTATGATTCTTTGAGAGAATCTTTGGGATTATTGGTCATCGATAGATGGTTTGGCAAATATGGCCATTTTTATATATTCATGTAGGAATATATATATATATATATATATATATATATACTATGTGATTAAAGTATATATATGAATTAAGGGAAATGACTTTTGAAAATGTAAAAATAAATGTTTTCAAAAAGGAAAGATAAATGATTTTCTTAATTAACAAAAATGAGGATACACACCTCTCTAAATCGCTATCATAAGGGAAGTTGCGTGCGTATGGTGAATCCCCCTGACAAATTAACGCAGGGTGGATATAGTCCTATAGGCCATATGAGCGTTTGTTGTATTTTTTTATGCGCTGGTTAGGAGATTCCGGGTGTGGTCTTGACTATCCCGCAGGCATATGGCCGCTTCCCGACGTCTTGCGATGTAGGATCCCAGGTTGTCTTGATTATAGGCCCTAGAAGATGATAGCCATTTAGGGGCGCGCAGAGTGGAGAAATCCGGACGGGCGGTCTTAGAACGCATTATATATTAAAACAATTCATGATAATGGATTGGCTTTAATTACATTTCCTGGATATAGGAAGGGAAATGGGATAAAGGTTTGGCTTCGGTAACACTCCCGGATGGAAGAAGGGTTGTGGAAGCATATGATATGATCAAAGCATTTTTATGATAATGAAAATGGCTTTGAATACATTTCCTGAGTATAAAAAGGGAAATGGGATGATATAAAACGAAAAAGCATTTTTTATGATTATAAAATTGGCTTTTAAAAGTATATGATTTGTTAAAGTAATTCATGATAATGAATTGGCTTTTATATTTACATTTCCTGAGTATAAAAAGGGAAATGGAAAGTTTTGAGAAAAATGAAAGTATTGATAAATACTTGATATATGAATCCTCAGTCCGGGAGATAGATCCGGATGATTATGGAAATATGTATATATAAATGGATGAATCGAGTACCGAGGGTCTAATGGATCCCGATGATCGACCTTGCCGCATAGTAGTGTATCGGTGGGGGGCGGGGGTTCCTTGTTTGGATTTCGCTTTGCGAGACACCCCACACACGAATATGGCAATGTGTTGAGACTGGGGATAAGTTTAATCCTTAGTGCTCTAATATTATAAATGCTTATGGTATATATTTATATATATCTTTCTGTACTGTGGGACTGGCGGATCTCGACGATCGACTGTGCCGCGTAATAGTGTATCGGGGGGGTTTCTTGTTTGGATTTCGCTTTGCGAGACACCCCACGCACGAACATGGCATAGCGTTGAGACTGGGGTGAAGTTTATCCCTTAGTACATTTCTTGGACTATCTAGGATTGATAGTGGGTTGGTGATAGACTAGTTTAGCAGGATAGCTTGACTAGGATGTTTAGAGGGATGCGTTAGGAGTGCACTATTAGTGGAGAGGTGAGGGGTATCTCATGGGAGTGCGATACCAAATTTAAATATGAGATAAAACCTTTTTCTAAAAATAAGGCATTTATGCACTTGCAAAATATTTTCAAAACTCGGGCTCTGACCCGTTTATCTACTTTTCCTTTCTTTCTATATTATATATACACATAGGTGTCTAGACACAGGGACGCCTGGATGGCACTTCTTTCGAGTCATACGTTAGCTGCAGCAGCTGTGGATGCGTGCAGGTTTTTGATAGCCGCTTCCATTATTGTACTCTAGATAGGAGGTATTGTATAAACATTCGAGCCAATGGTCCAATTGCATTTAGTTATTCTTTCAGTACAGCATTCGATATGGTTGTATATTTTGACCGAGTGTTCGGTTACTTTATTTCATTTCAGTTTCATTTACGAATAAACTGTGTGGATGTTTTATTTATTGTTGTTATAAAGAGTAATAAAGTTAAAATTTTGACACCGGTCTAATAGGTTATTAGTAATTAAATGGATTTTCGACAGTGATGCTAAGAATGATCCATATGAGACTCCTGTTTTAATTTAATATTAGAGTGATCGCCCGGTATCTTATTAGGCGGGGTGTTACACTGGAGAGAGAGAGAAAGGGGGGGACCATGAGAACATGTCGTAGGAGGGGGCAACAAGGGATGAAAGGTGGTGGAACAGGGTCATAGGGGTTTTGGTGACAAGGGGGGAGGATAATATCTGAGAAGGGAAAGGTAGATAAAGAGTGTTTTTATTGGCTCCTCTATTATCTTTTTAGATACCCCACTTATAAGTTATTTGAATATTAAACAATGCAATGTGAAAAAGACCTTTTTATCCCATGTTTAACACCCGGATTCAATTTGAACATAGTGTGACACCCCGCTTATTAAAATTAGAGGTGGCCAGCCAGATATTCCAATAATTACAGGAATCATAGATGGTACGTTCTTAGCACCACTGTCGCAAAATATAACGAGACGAGATAACCACCAAATATTTTAGAAAACGGATGTCAAATAAAATTTTCAAGTTTAATAAAAATGATTTCGACAATCCAATTTATAAAATACGGTGGATAAGGATACATACATGTAATAGTTTATAACCATGCTACACAACATAACTGAATAAGCTGTTGGTCAATAGGCTAATACAAACAGGTTACACCAAGTATTACAGTTAAATATCACAAAATATGCCAATACAAAACTTGGGCAATACTCCCGAATGTACAGACTGATCATAACTAGATTATACAAAAGATGGGTGCGTCTATTACAAAATATCCTACAACATCCATAAAAATGTTGTATCTCCCTGACACTAAGAAGGAAAGATCAACACGGGCGTCCTTACGGCGGAGCACCTGAGCATAAAATAGGATCCAAACAAAATAGAGAAATATAAACGGGTTAGGGCCCGGGTTAATATGATATGCGTGTGAATAAAATGCGTGATAGTTATGAATGTTAAACATCATAAACAAATTTAGATTAGCTCATCAATATAAGAATCATCCTCACCTCACATCTAAATGCACATCCTAGCGGCAAACTAAATCATTATAAGTTAAACTACTCATCTAATTAAGAGAAATAGATATTTTCATTAACACGCTAAATTTACCAAATTCATAATGTATAATTTCACAAGTCCAATTACCATATAAGAAACTTATGCCATTCAATTTGATTTATAAATGCATCATTCATTTATGAAATTCCACATTCGTGAGAATAGTTACGATCAACACAAAACGATTCTAAGACCATCCTTCTGGGAGTCACCCCACTGGATGCGCCCCTAAATGGCTATCATCTTCCAGGGCCTATAACCAAGACTACATGGTCATCCTAAATCGCGTCCGTGGGAAGCGGCAAATATACCTTCGACAGTGAGTCATAACCATACCCGAAATTACCTCGCTTCGAATAAAACAACAACACAATGTAACCACCGGTCCTATGGCCGAGGACTATATTCACCCTGCATGCACTAGATAGGGGACTTCACCTCATTCGCATAACTTTCCTCATGATAGCATTTAGAGAGGTATGTATATCCAAGTCAAAATTCACAAGATATGCCAATTAAAAGTACATTTTTATTACGTCCGGAACTATATGTGTCTAATGACATAAGTTATCAAGTTTAATTGCCCCCATACTAACCTCCAAGAATTCACAACAACACTAAAGGTTGCCAAGTGTAACTTTCCTCATGATAGTCTCTAAGATTCCCAAAACGATACCCCTAAATAAGCTCAATTATCCTCTTTCTAATCTAAGGTATAAATACCCCTAATGTAAGACTTTAGCACTCTATTTTACTTCATAAGATAAGGTTCCTAAGCCTCAAACATAAAAGAAATGGGCTAAAAACTAAGTTAGAAAAATATCCCAAAACAGCAGGATTCCGAATCAATTCGCCTAGGGCCGAATCGATTCACCCCTGAAAGCGAATCGATTCTGCGGAGAAAACCAACATTCTGTCTCAGCCCGAATCGATTCGACCTTAGACCGAATCGATTCGACTACCCATACCTGTAGCCACCCCTTTTAGCGAATCGAATCGATTTACCCTGGTCGATTTGCCCAGTTGGGGGCTACGGGTTATATGAACCTTAAATACCCAAAACCTCTTTCTCTTCCATCTAGCCCTCATAATCAATTAATAATCCCACCAAATCAATCCTACACAATCCCTAACTAATATAACGAACACAATTCATATCTAAATCAATGTTTAAGGGTTTAAACACCAAAAATCATCAAAACCCATAAATGATTTAAATCTCTAAAGCACAACAATCTATACAAATTATCCACACTAAATCATACATAATTGAAAGTTAGGAACTTGCCTCAAGTTTGTAGTCTCGGATTCTCTTCAGGTAGCAACAATTCCAAGCTCAAATCTTCAATTCTCTCTCTTTCTCTCCTCTTTCTCCCAAACTCTCTCTCTCTCTCTCTCTCTCTCTCTCTCTCTCTCTCTCTCTCTCTCTCTCTCTCTCTAATTCCCTTTAAGTTTAGAAAAATAAATGAGAAATAAATGCTCTAGGGAGACTAAAATGTCCAATTATATTAAGTCTAATCATTTAAATGCTAATACACAATTAAAATGACTCGTAACAACATAATTAAGCCATAACCGGACAAAAGTACCCAGAACCCAAAAATACAACTTGGTACTTATCAAGGTTCTAAAAAATGAGGGGCGTGATTGAGGCATGGAGGCCAAGCCTTAAGCCTTAGAAGCCTAGGCGTAAAAAGGCGTGAAAAGGCGTTTAGGCCTTTTTAACATATTTTAATATTTTTTAACCATAACAAGGCTATTAAAATACAAAAATTTCACATATCATAAAAATATGTTTGAATATATGCAAATTAAAATACTATTTGATTATTTTGGATGAGATAATGGTCCGCTTTGTAAAGAAATTCTTTAAAAGGCGACATCGTTTCACTAAAGCATTGTTATTTTTAGAAAAAAGTGCGCCTTAAGGGTTTTACCAAGAATAAGGCGTGAAAAGCGTAAGGCGAGGCGTTTCTCCCAAGCCTTAAGCCTAGGCGGGTTTTTTAGAACAGTGGTACTTATTTTGACTATCTCAACCAATTCCGGACTAATCGCGCCCTCTAAATTGGCATCCGGGATATCAAAATTTATTTCATGTTCCAACGTCATATTAATTCATTAATAAATATCCGATTGGAATATAAGTCATAACCGTCGCTTAAAGCATAACGACGCAATGAAACATAATATGATGCTATTTACGAGCATTTGGTTTGGTGGAGATAAACACCAAAAATTAATAAAATGGCTATATTAATAATTTTTTTCTTATTTTGTTTATAAAATTTGGCTTATTATTAAAAATGTCAATTGATTTTAATTCACTACGTGGGCTATGATACTTATTCGGATCTCTTCTTTTGTAGTGTTCTTATATTGATTTAACTTGGGAGAGGTTTAGGTGTTTAACATAATATTTAATTCATTGATAGTGGTTTACCAATTATGAATAGTAAAGCATCAAAGCTCAATTTGTGTGCAACTATTTCTGCCAGACAACCATTTTTTCTTCTTTAAAGACATTTTTTACAAAATAAGGAACAAGAGAGATGGAGGTTTTGATGGAATATTGATGTGTTGTCAGATAAGAGAGATGGAGAATGTGGCTTTATGATTTTTTACATATATCTTCATATACACCCAAGCGGTGGGGTATGTTAAATGATAGAAAGCCCGTTTGTCTAGGGATAATAATATTGGGGTGTTCAGTCCTTTATAAAAATAAAATGGGAATCTCATTTGGTTCATTCTTAGCATCACTGTCGAAAACTATTTAAATTACTAATCACCTACGTTTTAAATAAACTGGCGCCCAATTTTATCTTTCATTAAACCATAACATGTGGAAATAAATATAATCACTAAACCATCCACGCAATAATAATATAAATCCATCACAAGATAAATATTGAATAAAATAATACTGAATAAACCATCGGTTCCCAATACAAAAGTTCAACTAAATATCTAATGAAATAAACTAAGTCCACAAATACAAAGTCTGATAAACTAAATAAAATGAAGTAGCTGAAGGGGCGACATGGAATAACTGAATTGCATCCAACTCTAAGAATGAAGTGAATGAATCATCTAATTCAATTCCTGTAAGCATCCACAAGTGTTGTAGTTATGCATCCCTAGAACAGAGTATCAAGCTTGGTGTTCCTGTGGCTAGAAACGTAAAGGTTTTGAAAATATTTTGCAAACGGTTCAGAGCCCAAAGTTTTTTGAAAACGTTTAGCAAGTATTTATCTCAGTTTAAAAGCAGTTATTGATTACACATGTTAGTTTAACACACACTCCCTTGAGTTCCTCACCTCTCAACTAACGTGCACACCTAACGTCATCTACCTAGCTATGTTACCCAGCCCCACTAGGTCTCATCAATAACTATTTAACCACTAATAGGTTTGACTCCCCCATACCGCCCATACAATATACTACAGTGTCCCAATCTTTACTCATTAGTCCTCGGTTAAATATCTCTTTAACTTCCCCTGTACTTCCCATACAGCACGCTATAGTAGCACTAATAATTATCATTACCTCATATGTTATTAATAAACCATAATTAATATTTCACGTATGTTATCAGTAAACCATTATTAACAATTCACGTATGTTATCATTAACATATAATTAACATTTCACGTATGTTATCATTAAACCATTTCATTAAGTTTCTCTACTTACTTCATCTTTAGATATTCGCTATCTAACTTTACTACTATCACACACTAATAGATTATCTCATAATTAAATCACTTTTAGATATACGTTATCCATACCTACTACTTTCACATGCAAGTATGATAAATACACATGTATGTGTGTGTGTGTGTGTGTGTGTGTGTGTGTCTATATATATATATATATATATATATATATATATATATATATATATATATATATATATATAGAGAGAGAGAGAGAGAGAGAGAGAGAGATCCCACTAATACATTTACATAACTCCGACATCCCCAGGTTAAGAACCACGATGCAAGTCTGCAAACTCTGCTATCAAGTCTATGTATCTCTCATACTCAATCAAGGACCAAATGGTTCGGCATGTCTCCTCGAACCCAGAATAAATCAACACACAATGGACTTGAACATGGTTCTAAGCCTTTGGGAGACGCACATACCTAACGTACCCAAATGACTTGTCAGTCCCACTAATACACACATATAGTCAGCCGCCCTAAGTTCCATGTTCTGGGGTACAAATCCAGACCTCGCTAGAATCACCAAGGTGGGATCTCCCTCTGCGCGAAAACCTTCGAATAGCAGGCAGCGTAGGTATGTTCTTACACATAAGAAAGCACATAATTGGCATACACATAACCAATAAATATAATCCGTATAGGTATACACAAAACTGATAAATATCATCGGTTTAGATATACACACAACCTATAGATATAATCCGTATAGGTATACACACAAAATATAATTCGTATAGGTATACGCACAGCCTATAAATAGCATCCGTACAGGTATACACTCAACATATATATATATATATATATATATATATATATATATATATATATAATTCGTATAGGTATACGCACAGCCTATAAATAGCATCCGTACAGGTATACACTCAACCTATAAATAACATCCGTAGGTAATATATCTCTCGAATAATCAACGTACTAATCATTATATGAATATAAATCTCTATCTTGTTTATAGAGTATTATTCTCTACCCGAAGGGCCCTAGATACCCCTTGATTAAATGTTAGTAGCACATACACTCCTATACCACTGGTCAAAATCATCGGTTCACTCATCTCTTCGTGATTCGTTCTCATTCTCCCAAATTCACTTGCATTGCAAATTATGCTTGATTAACCTTAGTCTTAATTCTCCACACTTATGACTAAGCCCCAACCTTATCATTGGCTTACTAGTGATCATTATATCCCTCACTATAATTTAAAGGCATCCCAAAAGTCCCCTCGAGAATTTCACACAAGTTCTAGGCTTAAAAAGGAAAAACTAGCAAAATCTAGAAAATCGAATTGATTCGCCCTCGAGCCGAATCGATTCAAAAAGTGTCAGCTATCTTCTTCCTTACATTTTTACGATTTTTCCACCATTCCAACTTTCTTAATTCTTCATGAAACTTAACCAAATTTCAAATGAACATTTCTCAACATCATATAAGTGTATAGGAATTATTTTCAACATAAATCTAACATTATATCATCACGGATTCAATCCAAGAACCAATTTTCGTTTAAAAATCCTTAAAACCCTACTTTTCGTTATTCTTCAACTCTTTCAATTAAAAACCCAGATGTGACACCTCGCTTAATTAAATACTGGTCGATCGGTCATTTATTAAATTAAATTAGGATTCATAATTGGCTCATTCTTAGCATCACTGTCGAAATTCAAATTAATTACAAACCACAAATATGATTAATTAAACTTGTGACAATTTCTATCTTTTCATTACCCAAAACATTTCATATATGGACAAATAAATTAAAATAGCGCATACTAATGAAGTCTAAAGCTTCCCATCAAAGAAACAAATCAAAGTCTTGCAGAATAAATCATCGACTACCAAATCAAACAGATAATAAATAAAACCAATAAAATCTGAACTAAAGAAATCCAAATAAATGTTGTGGGCAACATGCTCGGAACAAACTATAACTAAGGATAAATCCCTAATCTAGAAATGTAGAAATGAGGCGTCTACTTGAACTCCTGCAGGCATCCACATATGTTGCAGATGCGTAATCTCTGGAAGAGAATATCAAGTATGGCGTCCCTGTGACTGGACACCTAAAAGGTTTTTTGAAAATATTTTTATAGCAAGGGTTAGAACCCAAAACATGTTGAAAATATTTAGCAAGTGATTGAATTGCAGTAATTGAAAATGCAAAAATGCTCTTCATAGTTAAGCTAGTTGCACTCTCTTGAGGACCTGCTCAGCCCTCATCTATTGTGCACACCTAACGCTTTCTTTATAACCCACCTAGTCATCTATCCCGTAACTAGTTCTTGTTATAACTCCTTCCTGTCACACTACTATAGCCCGAGTATGTTTCATATAGGATTTATAATCTATTTATCACATTAACTTAATTAATCATGTTTCATTTAAAACCATATAACATTCACTCTAGTTATATATAATTAATACAATTCACTTCATGTATTTTACCAGTATATAATTATTTACTCGGTTATATACGTAGAACTATATTGCAACATTCACACGTATGTCGTATATATATATATATATATATATATATATATATATATCCTCTGGAGGAATACCTCACCGAATGTTTCTCTAAAATTTTGTCATTCCAGGTCTACTCAGTCCCACATGGATTCCCGAGATCGCTATATACCGTCGAATCGAAACATAAAAATAAGCGTAGTGTAGGCGGTCATATTTCCCCGAGTATGAAGACAATTATCTCATATGCTTCACTTCTATTTGGACGCTATGACCTGGAGATTATACTCTCCCTGCTCCTCAAGCTAGGGGGATTCACCCACATCACACAACCTCTTGTGATAGCACTAGAAGTATATAACTTATAAATACCTAGTCACCAATTTATATGAGCGCACAATATATATATATATATATATATATACACCATCACACTACCGTATATATATAATTTAAATTTAATCCTGGTTCTACCGTGCCCAACACCCGTAGCACTAGCCTAAAATATACTCGAGTTTATGTCCTGACTCTAATTTATTTAATTTCCACATTAATTAATTTCTTTAAGTAGTGTCACTCAACTACAATACCTGGACACACTCACTTGGCCCGTTATTTAACATTTTAGAATTTATTTCACTAAATTCCTCCATAATGTTCCACACATGTATCCCTCCCAAATCCTAATTACATTTTCCTATAATTGCTAGGAAGTATGCCTTGTATATAATTTTCCATAAATAAATGAGTCCCAAAAGTATTTTAAACAAATTTACCCATATAAACAAAATTGGCTGAGCTGCCAAAATTCAAGTCTCGTCGATCAATCGATGAAATCCATCGATCAATCAATCGAGCAGGTATTTCTCTTCTTCCCCGATTTCTGTTTTCTCCATTGTTGTCCAACCAAGATTTTGATTTCTCTTTAAATCTTCACCCAAGTATTAATCCTTATAAATTCATATGTTAACAGGTTCTGAACACCCTAGGCCCTTAATTCATCCACGAATTTACACATCAATCCATATGTCCCGATTCGGGTATTTTTTAGGGATTCATACATACGATTAAAATTGCAATCTTACTGTCAGAAATTTGTCATCAATTTCTACTGGGTTTAACATACAATTCAGATTTCTAAACTCCAGAATCATATATCACAATTAATTTCATCAAAGTTTTCCATTAACCGAAAACCCAATTTCATACGAATACCCACCCAAAATGGATTTTGTCACACCCACTATAATATGAATCGATTATCACGATTTGAAATCGAAAGAAATTTTAACCACTTGCCTGTGAGGGTTTGTAGATTCTGATCCTTTTATGTAGAGAACGATAGATGAATAATACGCCAAGTTTTCCTTTGATTTGCCTACCAAAAAGTCCCCAATTGCTTCATCTCCTTTTCTCTCAAAGACTTAGGTTTATAATTATGTAGTCTACTATATAACCCTTTCTCTCTTAGGTTAAATAACTCAAATCCCATTTTTAGGCTAATGGGCCAAGCTCAAATGACTCGAATAAACTCGTGTAGGCCCTGTTATGCCTAAAAATGCCCCGAGACCCGATTACTATGCCCAGGGACTCAATTTTGACTATTTTAACCCTTTCGGAATCAAGCATGCACTCAGAATGGTCATCCGAGTCATTTTCCTAAAAGTCCCCATATTACCCCTTTTTATAGTATACATCCGACTCCCAGATAAGATGAATAATTTCCACGTCACTATCACTCATTTTAACGTATATAAATTATTACTATTCACTTATTAATTAACTACATGAATATTAATCATTTACTCTCCCAATTAATATTTAAACAATTCCAAAATAATTAATTCCATTAAATTACAGCACACTAGTAATCTAAGTTTCCCGAATTAATTAATTTTTAAATTCTTAGAAATACGGGGTGTTACACCATATTTCTCCCATTATTATCATCACATCTATTTTTATTTCATATTACTCACATACATAGGTTCAATATACATGCAATCCTACCATAGATCATGTTTTTAAATCATTAATTTTCCAAGAACCTCATTTAAAATCATCAAATAATAAACCCTACACTACATGGGTATTATAACCTTTTAGAAACAATCAAGATAAACACTTGCCTTATGATATGCGGGTCTGAATTCTTTTTTTACTGGTGGAGTTGATCTCTCCTCGCTTTGATTCCGATTCCGACAACAATTGTGGATGAATCAAGGTGTCACACCTCCAAACTCTCTTTTCTTCCTCTATAATGGCATCTCATCTCTTCTCCTTTGATTCTTAGGGTTTTAGATATTATATGTTGCTGCTCTACATGACTAATCTTAGATTTTGAATCCCAATTCCCGAAATTAGGCTTACGAGCCAAGCCCAAGTGATGTGAACACTCCCATGTGGGCTCAGTTATGACTAAAAAGCCCCAGAACCCAATTACAACCTCCGGGTACATTATTCCGACTATCTCGTCCCTTTCGAAATCAACCTTGGACTCAAAATCGCCATCTGAGTCACTTTAAACAATTTCCAACCTTATCCTCAAATAGTTTACGTGCATCACTCACTGTAACGTATAATAATTTCGCATAAATTATTCCATCAACAATAAATTCTTATCTCCTAAAAATATTTAATTCTATGAAATTACGGCTCATGTGAGATTTAAAATTAAACCCAAATAATTATCGAATTAATTAAATTCCAAATACTTAGAAATACGAGGTATTACCGTATGTATACTTGGTATGTATGAGACTTGCTCTCTCTCTCTCTCTCTCTATATATATATATATATATATATATATATATATATGCTTGTGCGTAATTCTATGTGTGTTTATATATATAGTTACCGTTTGATGTGTCATATAAGAGAATGGGATAAGATAAAATAATCTTATCACGTGTTTGGTGTTACTCTATGTAGGATATGAGATTGTATTAAGTTACCCAAATTGAGTTTCTTATCCCAGTAATGTGGGATAAAACAATCCTACCTCTTGGGTGGTATAAAATTATCCCCCTAGAGTTTGATTACAAGAATAAAATATACCATTTACTGAAGCTATATACTATACACAAATAAGGGTGTATTTTTACTACACCCAAAATAACAATCTGGCAGGGTTTTAAACCATATCAAACGTAACCTTACACGATTTTAAACCGTGCCAAAATCGACTGTGCCAAATTGCATTTTTTATACGGTTTAAATTGTGCCAGATTGTGGCATAATTTGACAATAAAATTATTTGGGATATTTTGGGCATGGTTTAAAAACGTGACAAATTTTTCAGGAAATAAAAAAAAGTATTATTTGCAAACAAATCAGAAGAATCGAAAAATTGTGAATCTGACAGGAAAAAAATTATTTATTATTTGCAAACAAATCAGAAGAGTCAATAAATTGCGAATTTAGCACGATGTTGTTGATAAACTAATGTACATATAAAACTTCAAAATATTACAAGTCCTAATAGTTCACATACCAATAAAAAAAATGGGCGGATTTTCCTCTGTTTTATGGAAGTTATGAAATTTGTTAATATAAAACCTACTTTAATATAAAGTTCACACGATCATAAAATATAACAATAATTTCATAAAAGCCCGCACGGCCATAAAATTTAATAATAATATCACAAAAGACTGTACGACGATAACACAAAAAATAGAAACCCTGAATGTCAACAACAACAATAAATAAACAATCTCCGGTTGAATCCATTAACTTGTTCGTGGGAACGTGGATAAAATCTAAAATTGAAATGCCATATGTTTGCAAATAAAAATCCTGATAAGGATGCGGTAGTTTCACACACGTTGCAATGGTCCATATTAAGGTATTCGTGCCTCTTTTCAGGCCATTTGTTTGTTATCTTGATATTTCACCCCCAAAGCCCCATTTTTAACCTTAAAATTGCATGTACTTGTGATTTTGATAAATCGAGGGTACGATAAGGATACGGTCGATTCACACATGTTGCAATGTTCATATTGAGGTGTTTGTCTCTTTTCAGGTCATTTGGTTGCTGTTTTAAAATTTCACCTCCCAACACCTCATTTTTTAACAAAAAAATTGTGTATACTGGTGATTTTGTTAAACCGCTAGCCCAATAAGGACACAGTCAGTTCTCACACGTTGCAATTGTTCATATTGAGGTGTTGGTGCCTCTTTTCGGACCATTTGGTTGCTCTTCTTCTAAAATTTCACCCCCAAATCACATTTTTAACCTTAAATTGCGTTTAATTGTCATTTTGATAACCCGAGGGTCTGATAAGGACACGGTCGACTCACACATGTTGTAATGGTTTATATTGAGGTGCTCGTGCCTATTTTTGGTCCAGAGATTGTTGTTTTAAATTTTTACCCCCAAAGCCTTATTTTTAACCTTTAATTGAGTATAATTGTTATTTTGATAATTTGGGGGTCCAATAAGAGTGCAATTAGTTCACACACGTTGCAATGGTCCATATTGAGGTATTCATGCCTCTTTTTGAACTATTTGGTTGCTTTTGTAAAATTTCACCCCCAAACCTTATTTTACACTTAAAATTGACGATACCTGACATTTTTATAAAAACTTAGGGTTGGATAAGCACATGGCCAGTTCCTATAAGTTAAAATAGTTCATATTGAGGTGCTCGTGCTTCTTTTCGGCCATTTGGTTTTTATTTTAAAATTTCACTCCCAAAGCCCATTTTTAACCTTAATTTGCATTTAATTATCATTTTGATAAACCGATAGTCCAATAATGACATGATTGGTTCACACACATTGCAATGGTCCATATTGAGGTGCTCGTGACTCTTTTCTGGTAAATTAGTTGATTTTGTAAAATTTCACCCCCCAAAGCCTTATTTTAAACCTTGGAATTAAGTATACGTGTCATTTTGATAAACCGAGGGTCCGATAAGGACAAGGTCAAATCACATATTACAATGGTTCATATTGAGGTGCTCTTGCCTGTTTTCAGGCCATTTCATTGATGTTGTAAAATTTCACCCCCAGAGACTTATTTTTAACCATAAAATTCATTTATGTGTGATTTTGATAAACTCAGGGTCTGATAAAGACACAGTCAGTTCAAACAAGTTATAATGGTTCATATTGAGGTAGTAGTGCCTCTTTTGGGGCCATTTGGTTGCTGTTATAAATTTTCACTCCCCAAAGCACATTTTTAACCTTAAATTGTGTTTAGTTGTCAATTTGATTAGCCGAGGGTCCGATAAGGACACGATCGGTTCACACACATTGAAAAGGTCCATATTGAGGTGCTCGTGCCTCTTTTGGGTCATTTGGTTTCTATTTTGAAACTTCATCCCTCAAAGCCCTCTTTTCAACTTTAAAATTGAGTATACTTATCATTTTCATAAAGTGAGGGTCCGATAAGGACACGGTTGATTCTCACACTTTGCATTGGTTCATATTGAGATGCTCATGCCTCATTTCGGGCTATTTTGTTGTTGCTTTAAAATTTCACCCCAACCCATTTTTAACCTTAAAATTGCATTTAATTGTCATTTTGATATACCGAGAAGCCTATGAGGACACGGTCGGTTCACACTCATTGAAATGGTCCATATTTTGGTTATCATGCCTCTTTTCGATCCATTTGGTTGTTATTTTAAAATCAAACCCCCAAAGCCCATTTTTAACCTTAAATTGGGTCTAATTTTCATTTTGATAAATCGAGGGTCCGATAATGACACGATCAGTTCACACACGTTTGCAATGGTCCATACTGAGGTGAACATACCTCTTTTCGGGTCATTTATCTTATTTTGTAAAATTCCACCCCCCAAAAGCCTCATTTTTAACCTTCAAATTGAGTATACATGTTCCTTTAAGAAACCGAGGATCTGATAAGGATATGGACGTTTCACACTTGTTGTAATAGTTCATATTGAGTTGCCTATTTTCGAGCCATTTCGTTTCTCGTGTAAGATTTCACCCCCCCCCCCCCCCACACACACACAAAAAAAGCCACGTTTTTAATATTAAATTCACTATACGTGTCATTTTTATAAATAGAGAGTTCGATAAAGACATGGTAGGTTCATAGAAGTTCCAACAATTCGTATTGAGATGCCCATGCCTCTTTTTGAGCCATTTGGTTTCTTATTTAAAATGTCACCCCCAAAGCCCATTTTTAACCTTAAATTGATTTAATTGTTATTTTGATTAGTCGATGGTCTGATAAACACAAGGTCGGTTCACACATGTTAAATTGGTCCATAATGAGGATGTCGTGCCTCTTTTCACGTTGTTTGGTTGTTATTTTAAAATTTCAACCCCAAAGCCCATTTTTAACCTTATATTACGTTTACTTGTCATTTTGATAAATCGAGGATCCGATAAGGAAATAGTCAATTCACACGTTACAATGGTCCATATTGAAGTGCTCGTACCTCTTTTTGGGCAATTAAGTTGCTTTTGTAAAATTTCACCCCCCAAACCCTTAATTTTAACCTTAAAATTCAGTCTATCGGGGCTTCGAAAAAGACACAGTTAGTTCACACATGTTGCAATGGTCCATATTGAGGTGTTCGTGCCTCTTTTTGGGCCACTTGGTTATTTTTTAAAATTTCACCCCCTAAAGCCTTGTTTTTAACCTTAAAATTGAGTATACTTGTTATTTTATCAAACTAAGGGTCTGATAAGGAAGCGATCGGTTCATACACTTTGCAATGGTTCATATTGAGGTGCTCGTGCCTCTTTTCGGGCCATTTGGTTGTTGTTTTAAAATTTCATCCTCAAAGCCTATCTTAAACCTTAAAGTTCCATTTAATTGTCTTTTTGATCAACATGGGATCCGATAAGGACATGGTGGGCTCTCACACATTGCAATGGTCCATATTGAGGTGGTCGTAACTCTTTTCTAGGTTGTTGCTTTAAAATTTCACCCCACGGTCCATTTTTAACGTCAAATTTCATCTAATCGTTATTTTGATGAATCGAGGGTTCAATAAGGAACAGTTGGTTTATACATGTTGCAGTGGTCCATATAAAAGGACCCATGCCTCTTTTCAAGCCATTTGGTTGTTTTTTGAAAATTTCTCCCCATAAAGCCTTATTTTTAACTTTAAAATTGAGTATACTTGTTATTTTGATAAACTAAGGGTTCAATAAAGACACTGTGGATTCACACAAGTTGAAATTGTTAATATTAAGGTGCTTGTGACTCTTTTCGGGGCATTTGTTGCTATTTTAAAATTTCACCCCCTAAATCCCCATTTTAACCATAAATTACGTATAATTATCATTTTTATAAACCGAGGTACCAACAAGGACACGGTCATTTATCGCACATTGAAATGGTTTACACTGAGGTGCTCCCGCCTCTTTTCGGGCTGTTTGGTTGTTGTTTAAAAATTTCACCCTCCAAAGCCCCATTTGTAACCTTAAAATTGGTTTAATCATAATTCTAACAAACCGATCATTCGATAAGGACACGGTCAGTTCTCACACATTGCAATGGTCCATATTGAGATGCTCATTCCTCTTTTTAGGCCATTTAGTTGTTGTTTTAAAATTTCACCCCCAAACACCCCATTATTTAACCTTAAATTGTGTTTAATTATTATTTTGATAAATCGAGGGCCCGATAAGGACACAGTCAGTTCACACACGTTGCAATGGTCCATATTGAGGTGCTCATTCCTATTTTTGGTCCATTCGATTGTTATGTCAAAATTTCAGCCCAGAGCCTTATTTTTAACCTTAAATTGGGTATACCATTTATTTTGATAAATTGAGGGTTCGATAAGGATACAGTCTTTTCACACACGTTGCAATACTCCATAGTGAGGTGCACATGCCTCTTTTTGGTCCATTTGGTAGCTTTTATAAAATTTCACCCCTAAACCTTATTTAACACTTAAAATTGAGAATGATTGTCATTTTGATAAAGTGTGGGTTGGATAAGGACACGTCAGTTCACACAAGTTAAAATAGTTCATATTGAGGTGCTTGTGCCTCTTTCTTATAAATTTCACTCCCCAATGCCCATTTTTAAACTTTAATTGAGTTTAATTGGCATTTTGATAAATCAAGGGTCCATTAATGACAAGGTCGGTTCATAAACATTGCAATGGTCTGTATTGATGTGCCTGTGCCTCTTTTCTAGTCATTTAGTTGGTTTTGTAAAATTTTAACCCTCCGTGCCTTATTTTAAACCATTAAATTGAGTACATGTGTTATTTTGATAAACCGAGGGTCCGATAAGGACACAGTCGATTTACATATTGCAATGGCTCATATTGAGGTGCTCTTGTCTCTTCTCGTTACTGTTGTAAAATTTCACCCCCCCCCCAAAGCTGTATTTTTAACCTTAGAATTCATTATACATGTCATTTTGATAAACTGAGGGTCCGATAATGATGCGGTCGGTTCAAACAACTTGTGACGGTTGATATTGAGGTGCCCATAACTCTTTTCGATCCATTTGGTTGTTGTCTTAAAATTCCACTCCCCAAAGCCCATTTTTAACCTTAAATTGTGTTTAATTGTCCTTTTTATTAGCTGAGGATTCGATAAGGATACAGTGGGCTCAAACACATTGAAATGATCCATATTGAGGTGCTTGTGATCTTTTTGGGTCATTTGGTTTCTGTTTTGAAATTTCACTCCCCAAAACCCCACTTTTAATCTTGAAATTGAGTATAGTTGTCATTTTAATAAACTGAGGGTCCAATAAATACACGATTCGGTTCTCACACTATGCAATGGTTCATATTGAGGTGCTCGTGCCTCTTTTTGGACCATATATTTGTTGTTTTAAAACTTCAGCCCAAACCATTTTTAACCTTAAAATTGCATTTAATTGTCATTTTGATAACCCAAGAAGCCTATAAGGACACAGTTGGTTCACACACATTAAAATGGACCATATTGAGGTGGTCATGCCTCTTTTCGGGCCATTTGTTTGCTATTTTAAAATTTCTCCCCAAAGGCCATTTTTAACCTCAAATTACATTGAATTATCCTTTTGATAAATCGAGGGTTCGATACTGACACGGTCAGTTCACACATGTTGAAATGGTCCATATTTAGGTGCTCGTACCTCTTTTCGGGTCGTTTAGTTGATTTTGTAACATTCCAATCCCAAAGCCTAATTTTTAACCATTAAATTTATTATACGTATTATTTTTTAAAAATTGAGGCCCCGATAAGGATATGGTAGGGTATTACTTGTTGCAATGGTTCATATTTAGGTGCCTCTTTTGGGGCCATTTCATTACTTGTGTAAGATTTCACCCCCCCCCCCCAAAAGCCTTATTTTTAACATTAAAATTCATTATACATGTCGTTTTTATAAAGTGTCTGATAAGGACACAAATGTTCACACAAGTTATAATAAGTCATATTGAGTTGCTCGTGCCTCTTTTCGGCCCACTTGGGTTCTATTTTAAAATTTCACCCCCAAAACCCATTTTTAACCTTAAATTGCATTTAATTATTATTTTGATTAGTCGGTGGTCTGATAAAGACAGAGTCGGTTCACACATGTTGAAATCGTCCATATTGAGGTTGTCGTGACTCTTTTCCTGTCATTTGGTTGTCATATTAAAATTTCACCACCAATGCCTATTTTGAACCATATATTGTGTTTACATGTCATTTTGATAAACCAAGGGAAGGAAATGATCGGTTCACACACATTGCAATGGTCCATATTAAGGTCCTTGTAACTCCTTTTGGGCAATTTGGTTGTTTTTGTAAAATATCACCCCCAAAATCTTATTTTCAATCTTAAATTTTGGTATACATTTCATTTATATAAACTGAGGGTCTGATAAGTACACAGTCGGTTCACACAAGTTGCAATGATTCATATTGAGGTGCTCGTGCCTCTTTTCAAACCATTTGATTGTTGTTTTAAAATTTCACCCCATAAATCCTTATTTTTAACCTTAAAAAATTGAGTATACTTGTTATTTTGATAAACCAAGAATCCGATAAGGACATGATCGGTTCTAACACATTGCAATGCTCCATATTGTTGTGTGCGTGCCTCTTTCAGACCATTTGGTGGATGTTATCAAATTTCACCCCCAAGCCCACTTTTAACCTTAAATTGTGTTTAATTGTCATTTTTATAAATCGGGGGTCCGAAAAGGACACATTTGGTTCACATATGTTGTAATGGTCCATATTGAGGTGTTCGTGCCTCTTTTCGGGCCATTGGTTGTTGTTTTAAAATTTCACCCCCTGTAGCCATATTTTTAACCTTAAAATAGAGTATACTTATTATTTTGATAAACAAAGGCTCCAGTAGGAACACGATCGGTTCATACATTTGTAATACCCCGCAATTTTAAATGACTTTTAAAATGGTTTTTTTTTTAAATTAATGGATTAATTAGATTTATTATTAATTAATTCATTCGGGTTTTATCCGGATGGTGGATATTAAAATGGATGATTCGGAATATTACTTAAAGATATTTAGGTAATATATGAATGTGATGTCATTGAGATGACCGTATGATATAAATTCGGTAATTTATATTTTTAGTCAGACGCGGTATGGGACGTGTCAGGACTAGTTTATTAAATTAAAAAGGAATTTTATTTTCTTTCGACCTTATAGTCATTTCGACTGCGTAGTTGCGTCCGGAAGGTTCGAAATAGTTAGAAAAGTCTATTTGGATGTTTATTTTGAGTCTCGGGTCATTTGGGAATGAATAGATAACCCGAAAGGGCATTTTGGTCATTTTTCTAAGGGGGATGAATAGTGATTACGGATTTGGAACTAGTATATGTATAGGTAGATTAAGTGAATGGGAGTTATTCATCTCCTCTTCACAAATAAGAGCAGCCATCTTCTTAGAGTGAGAGTAAGAGTGCTTGGGAAGGGAAAAGTCACTTGGGAAGGAGAAGAACTAGAACCAAGGTTCACCACCACCAACCACCACCGGAGTTTGACCGGAGAAGGAACAACCAACTGAGATAAACTACACCAAAGGATCAGACCTACACTAAAGGAAAGTGTTTAATAATAGCAATTTAAGTTTGTATAATGTCCATGTTAGAATAGTATGAAAAGAGAAAATTATTCATGTTTGGAAGTGATAATGGATCATTAAAAGTATTTCTGGAATACTGAAATGATATAGGAATTTAAATCATGTGTTAGGATGATAATAATCCACGAATTAGTCATGAATCTGTTGAAGAAATGATGGAAACCATTGATGTGTTCTTGAAGAGGTTATGTTAATAAATTTCTGGGAATAAGGAGATAAACATGCTTTTTAATCGAATCTTTTGATGATTCTAGGATGTTTAGAGTATTGGAAATCGTTCATATATGTTAATATATCATGTAGTAAAAATTATAAATCATTTGGGATGTTTAGATGAAGGTGGAATTGATCAAAAGTTGCTAAACCCGTAGTTGCAGAAAATGCAGAAAATCAGGCCTGGACCTGAGGGATCGATCGATCGACCCCTACCTTCGATCGATCGACCTCCCCAGTTTAAGTAAAGTTGATTCTTTTTAAATGTTGATTCTTATCCCGAAACTTTTATGGATCTTTGGTGATTATTATTTGAATATTTTGGGACATAGAAAATAGCAGTAAACCCTTGTTAACATTTGAATTAATTGGATTTAAATTCAAATGATTTAAATGATGAAAATTATATCGAATGGAATTTCGATTTCTAGATTCGTTTGTTAATTTCTGAATGGTGATGTATGAGGATTTAAGATAGGACCAGTAGGGGTGATTTTATATAATATCTAGGTATCCTTAAGTTTACAAGAGGGTTTAATCCTAAGTGAAAGAATAGGTATTTATAAGGGACTTGAAACTATCGGTTTTAACCTTAATTATAAAGAGAACTAAATTCGTAGTAGTTCGGGAGAAATAAAGGTTATGGACCAGTAGGAAATTAGTGACATATTACTGATTATAAGATGAGAGAAATCCTAATTGAATCTTGTGAGATGGGAGTTTAGAACTCATTTGGTTGAAAGAGGGTATGAGGTTATCCCGATCGCATAGTTGAAGTTTTCGGACCTCCTCGATCGACAAAGTTAAGTAGTAGTGTATTGGAGGGGTTCCTTGTTTGGATTTCGCTTTGCGAGACGCTCCGCGCATGAACCTTAACGACGTCGGGAGTGGAGAGATGTCATAGGATGCGAGGATAATTAAATATGTTATATTAATACGTGGAATTTAAAAGAGACATAATGCTACGTATGGGAAATATCTTAGGGTAGTGATAATTACCTTATTGATATTATATTATAGGTATGATAATACCTATTTGATTGATTGATAATTTATGTGTATGACATACGTAGTTTACTTGCTATCGGTGGGAGGTTTGCCCGTGAGGGCAGTCATATCCTGATGAATCCATGGGATCTTTGATTTGTCGCTCGAGAACATAGGTCTATGAAAGACTTATCGGGGAGTTGATAAGTCCGCTGACTGTGGGTGCGTAGGTATGTGCGTGACCCATGGATACGAGAACTATGTTCGCCTCCAGTTTGTTTGTTGATGTTTGTGGTTCGTGGTATCCTTACCGAACCTTTAGTCCCCTATTCGGCGACCTGCGATGATGGGACATGATAGCAGAGTAATGCATTGCACCGTAGCTGTGACTTGGGGTGCCGTATTATATATGAATATATATATATATAATAGATTAATTGATTAAATGAATATATTGTGGTTAGATCTATCTACGGTGATAATTGTAGATAACGGTGAATAAAGTAAGTTAATGGAATTAAGTTAATAAATGAAAAGCTTAACTCATGGTAATGAGTAACGATTCATATTAATGAGTAATGATTCATGTTAATGAGAAACTAATCAAAAAGGAGAAATGTAAATGAATAATAATGAGACGTATGGTATGGGACATACGGGGATTATGTTAGGGGAATGGAATCTTAATATGGAAACTAGAAAAGAGGAACCATTAACTAGGAGGTTAATAGGAGACGTTAAGTGTGCACTCTAGTTGAGAGGTGAGAATTGCAAGTGAGAGTTGGATCTAACATGTACATAATAAATGCTTTATTGCACTTGTTAAATACTTGTTGTTTTAAAAATACTCTACACATTCGGGCTCTGACCCGTTTCCTTGCATATTTTCTCTTCTATTGTATCTCTATATCAGGTGTCCAGCAACAGGGACGCCAACCTTAGTTGATTTTGACGAGCTATGGAGCTATGGAAGTTTTTCTTAGACGCTTATCATCTTTTTGATTCACAGTATTCTTAGTTAGGGCATGTCGCCCAAAAGGATTCAGTAATCATTTTCTGTTGGAGTAAAGTATTGTTGTATTCTGATTTTTAATACATTTAACATTGTTGGGATTGTTGTAAAGGATTTATATTATTTGGGAATGTTTATTCCAGTTGCATTTAAATTCTTTTGAGTACTTATTGTGTTATCAGTGTTGTAAAATAAATGTGTTGTGTTATTCTTAAAAATGGAAAAAGGTTTTGTTGAAATTTAAATTGGAAAGTTTTTAACACCAGCTTAATTGGGTATTGGGTGAGTTGTAAATGTTTTCGACAGTGATGCTAAGAATGAGCCAACTGTATATTATATTTTAATTTGGTATGGGACAGGCCACCCGGTATTTAATTCGGCGGGGTGTTACAGGTGGTATCAGAGCATCAGGTTCTAGTGTCCTTTAGGATCTGTACGGCTTATTGTGTCTTCAGCTTAGCGTTCTTTGATGTAGAGCCCTATGAGTAGGATTATTGCTTTTCTATTTACGCTTACGATCTTCAGCTATTTTGAGATATCAAATACTGATAGTGTTCTCTCATTTCAGATGCCTCCTCGACGTGCACCTCAGCCCGCCCCAGCTCAGGGAACAATGACTGCAGCCGAAGTAGCTACAATTGTCGCTTAGGCAGTCAATGCTGCCGTAGCTGCTGTTCAACAGGCTCCCGCACCGGCACCGGTTGTGCGACCCACGCAAGGGCAAGTGTTTCCTACTACATGGGAACGAGCGAGGGATGCCTTTCAGAAAGCGCACCCACCTGAGTTTCAGGGAGGATCAGATGTTGTGACTGCTAGCCAATGGAAGAAAGATATCCAACGGCACTTGAGAATGATCGAATGCACTGAGGTACAACGTCAGATACTTGCCACATTCAAGCTAGTAGGGGCATCTTTGCAATGGTGGCAAGCTATGACAACTATGGAGGAGAGGGACACATTGATTATCCAAGACTTTTGGATACGGTTTGATGGGAAGTATTTTCCTTCTGCTATCCAGACAGAGATGAGGCGAAATCTACTTGATTTGAAACAGGGAGAGAAAACTGTGGCGGAATATGAGGAAGAGTTTACGAGATTAACTAATTTGGTACCAGCTGAAGTACCTACTGAGGAGAGGAGAGTCCTAATGTTCACTGATGGGTTGAACTATAAAATTCGCCAACATTTATTGGTAAATCTTTCACTACGTACGTATGCAGATGTTCTTAATGCTGCAATGCTTCACTGCCAAGATAACCGCTTCCATAATCAAGGTGTCAAGCGGGGGTTTGGGTCAGGCCTGCAAGGCAAGACTTTTGGGGGCAGTTCTAGTGGGACTCAGCCAGGGCAGAGTCATCAGCATCAGAGTGAGCAGGGTTCCCAGACAGGGGACTATGCTAAGCGTTTGCGATCTGGAGATTCTCGATTTTAGGATAAAGGTATTGGGCAAGGACAACAGGGCCATCAGGGCCAGAAGCAGGCTCATCAGGGTCAAGGGAAGGGAGGTAATGGCCAGCAGGTTCGGGGTCAACAGGGACAAGGTGGTGGAAAGTTTGCGGGAAAATGTTTCGTGTGTGGCAAGTATGGCCACAAACGTCAAGATTGGCCTGAGAAAGACAAATTCCCTCAGCAACAACATGCTCGACAGGAGCCACAGGTACCAGTGTTTCCACCAGCTGCTCTTCCAGCTCCAGCTCCGGTGCTAGCACTACCTCCCATTCCAGCGGCACCCGCGCAGCAGGGTCAGTACGGGCGTGTATACAACATCCATCAGGCAGTAAATCAACAACAACCACCTGCGAATGAGGGTATGTTTGCTATATAAGGAATTATGAAGCGTATAGTGATTTTGTTACGATTAATGTTGTGTGGGCAAAAGGGTTGCTAAACTTAGCCTATAGCACTGTTATTTTACGTAGACTCACTGGGGGGTGTGGGACACCTTTATATTACATGTTATCACGTGGGTTTGATTTTTATCATGGGATTACTTACCTTGAGCATGTCCGAGTGTGATTTGACTATCGGCGGGCATCGACTTGTGGTATATGAGAGCATATGTCTGCATCTTGTCTTCTATAAGAGAGTAGATGCGTAGACCCTATTTGAAATCGAAAGAAAAAAAAACCTAATTTTTGTTTAAATCAATAAACTTGAGATTTTTATAAACAAATTTTTTCTACATTATTGACTAAGGACCTTAGGAGTTTCGATGACCGACTACTTTAGGAAGTAGTGTATCGGGGTGGTTCATTGTTTGGATTTCGCTTGCGAGACACCCCATGCACGAAACTAATAACCGTTGGGAGTCGAAATAAGTTAGGTCTTTAGTATATGAGTTTATAACCTTTGCAAAACTTCTAATATTGAAAGTGGTACGACAGGGTGTATGGGCGCCCTGGATGATTGTATGGCAGTAATTTTCATAATTGTAAAAGGTAAGTAGTTGGAACTTCAGGATTTATTTGTCAATGTGTGAGGTTCAGTTTTTCCCAAAGTTTGTCACGAGGACGGTATAGGGAAGATTAGGAATCGTCTAAATTTGATTCGGTTGCGACTATATGGTGAGGCTTGGCGTATAACATCGATAGGGATTTTGTTAATGTACTATATGGGCGGTACATCTTGGATTTCTTGCGATGTGAGATTTATACTAGGAGTTGACCTTACCGGTATGATTTATATTCCTGAATTTCGGGACGAAATTCTGTTGTAAGGGGGGAAGTAGGTAATACCCCGTAATTTTAAATGACTTTTAAAATGTTTTTTTTTTTTAAATTAATGGATTAATTAGATTTTATTATTAATTAATTCATTCGGGTTTTATCCGGATGATAGATATTAAAATGGATGATTCGTAATATTACTTAAAGATATTTAGGTAATATATGAATGTGATGTCATTGAGATGACCGTATGATATAAATTCGGTAATTTATATTTTTAGTCAGACGCGGTATGGGACGTGTCGGGACTAGTTTATTAAATTAAAAAAGAATTTTATTTTATTTCGACCTTATAGTCATTTCAACTGCGTAGTTGCGTCCGGAAGGTTCGAAATAGTCAGAAAAGTCTATTTGGATGTTTATTTTGAGTCTCGGGTCATTTGGGAATGAATAGATAACCCGAAAGGGCATTTTGGTCATTTTTCTAGGGGGGATGAATAGTGATTACGGATTCGGAACTAGTATATGTATAGGTAGATTAAGTGAATGGGAGTTATTCATCTCCTCTTCACAAATAAGAGCAGCCATCTTCTTAGAGTGAGAGTAAGAGTGCTTGGGAAGGGAAAAGTCACTTGGGAAGGAGAAGAACTAGAACCAAGGTTCACCACCACCAACCACCACCGGAGTTTGACCGGAGAAGGGACAACCAACTGAGATAAACTACACCAAAGGATCAGACCTACACTAAAGGCAAGTGTTTAATAATAGCAATTTAAGTTTGTATAATGTCCATGTTAGAATAGTATGAAAAGAGAAGATTATTCATGTTTGGAAGTGATAATGGATCATTAAAAGGATTTCTGGAATACTGAAATGATATAGGAATTTAACTCATCTGTTAGGATGATAATAATCCACGAATTAGTCATGAATCTGTTGAAGAAATGATGGAAACCATTGATGTGTTCTTGAAGAGGTTATGTTAATAAATTTCTGGGAATAAGGAGATAAACATGCTTTTTAATCGAATCTTTTGATGATTCTAGGATGTTTAGAGTATTGGAAATCGTTCATATATGTTAATATATCATGTAGTAAAAATTATAAATCATTTGGGATGTTTAGATGAATGTGGAATTGATCAAAAGTTGCTAAACCCGTAGTTGCAGAAAATGCAGAAAATCAGGCTTGGACCTGAGGGATCGATCGATCGACCCCTACCTTCGATCGATCGACCTCCCCAGTTTAAGTAAAGTTGATTCTTTTTAAATGTTGATTCTTATCCCGAAACTTTTATGGATCTTTGGTGATTATTATTTGAATATTTTGGGACATAGAAAATAGCAGTAAACCCTTGTTAACATTTGAATTAATTGGATTTAAATTCAAATGATTTAAATGATGAAAATTATATCGAATGGAATTTAGATTTCTAGATTCGTTTGTTAATTTCCGAATGGTGATGTATGAGGATTTAAGATAGGACCAGTAGGTGTGATTTTATATAATATCTGGGTATCCTAAAGTTTACAAGAGGGTTTAATCCTAAGTGAAAGAATAGGTATTTATAAGGGACTTGAAACTATCGGTTTTAACCTTAATTATAAAGAGAACTAAATTCGTAGTAGTTCGGGAGAAATAAAGGTTATGGACCAGTAGGAAATTAGTGACATATTACTGATTATAAGATGAGAGAAATCCTAATTGAATCTTGTGAGATGGGAGTTTAGAAATCATTTGGTTGAAAGAGGGTATGAGGTTATCCCGATTGCATAGTTGAAGTTTTCGGACCACCTCGATCGACAAAGTTAAGTAGTAGTGTATTGGAGGGGTTCCTTGTTTGGATTTCGCTTTGCGAGACGCTCCGCGCATGAACCTTAACGACGTCGGGAGTGGAGAGATGTCATAGGATGCGAGGATAATTAAATATGTTATATTAGTACGTGGAATTTAAAAGAGACATAAGGCTACGTATGGGAAATATCTTTGGGTAGTGATAATTACCTTATTGATATTATATTATAGGTATGATAATACCTATTTGATTGATTGATAATTTATGTGTATGACATACCTAGCTTACTTGCTATCGGTGGGAGGTTTGCGCGTGAGGGCAGTCATATCCTGATGAATCCATGGGATCTTTGATTTGTCGCTTGAGAACATAGGTCTATGAAAGACTTATCGGGGAGTTGATAAGTCCGCTGACTGTGGGTGCGTAGGTATGTGCGTGACCCATGGATACGAGAACTATGTTCGCTTCCAATTTGTTTGTTGATATTTGTGGTTCGTGGTATCCTTACCGAACCTTTAGTCCCCTATTCGGCGACCTGCGATGATGGGACATGATAGCAGAGTAATGCATCGCACCGTAGCTGTGACTCGGGGTTCCGTATTATATATGAATATATATATAATAGATTAATTGATTAAATGAATATATTGTGGTTAGATCTATCTACGGTGATAATTGTAGATAACGGTGAATAAAGTAAGTTAATGGAATTAAGTTAATAAATGAAAAGCTTAACTCATGGTAATGAGTAACGATTCATATTAATGAGTAATGATTCATGTTAATGAGAAACTAATAAAAAAGGAGAAATGTTATTGAATAATAATGTGACGTATGGTATGGGACATACGGGGATTATGTTAGGGGAATGGAATCTTAATATGGAAACTAGAAAAGAGGAACCATTAACTAGCAGGTTAATAGGAAACGTTAAGTGTGCACTCTAGTTGAGAGGTGAGAATTGCAAGTGAGAGTTGGATCTAACATGTACATAATAAATGCTTTATTGCACTTGTTAAATACTTGCTGTTTTAAAAATACTCTACACATTCGGGCTTTGACCCGTTTCCTTGCATAAATTTCTCTTCTATTGTATCTCTATATCAGGTGTCCAGCAACAGGGACGCCAACCTTAGTTGATTTTGACGAGCTATGGAGCTATGGAAGTTTTGCTTAGACGCTTATCATCTTTTTGATTCACAGTATTCTTAGTTAGGGCATGTCGCCCAAAAGGATTCAGTAATCATTTTCTGTTGGAGTAAAGTATTGTTGTATTCTGATTTTTAATACATTTAACATTGTTGGGATTGTTGTAAAGGATTTATATTATTTGGGAATGTTTATTCCAGTTGCATTTAAATTCTTTTGAGTACTTATTGTGTTATCAGTGTTGTAAAATAAATGTGTTGTGTTATTCTTAAAAATGGAAAAAGGTTTTGTTGAAATTTAAATTGGAAAGTTTTTAACACCAGCTTAATTGGGTATTTGGTGAGTTGTAAATGTTTTCGACAGTGATGCTAAGAATGAGCCAACTGTATATTCTGTTTTAATTTGGTATGGGACTGGCCACCCGGTATTTAACTCATGTGTTAGGATGATAATAATCCACGAATTAGTCATGAATCTGTTGAAGAAATGATGGAAACCATTGATGTGTTCTTGAAGAGGTTATGTTAATAAATTTATGGGAATAAGGAGATAAACATGCTTTTTAATCCAATCTTTTGATGATTCTAGGATGTTTAGAGTATTGGAAATCGTTCATACATGTTAATATATCATGTAGTAAAAATTATAAATCATTTGGGATGTTTAGATGAAGGTGGAATTGATCAAAAGTTGCTAAACCCGTAGTTGCAGAAAATGCAGAAAATCAGGCCTGGACCTGAGGGATCGATCGATCGACCCCTACCTTCGATCGATCGACCTCCCCAGTTTAAGTAAAGTTGATTCTTTTTAAATGTTGATTATTATCCCGAAACTTTTATGGATCTTTGGTGATTATTATTTGAATATTTTGGGACATAGAAAATAGCAGTAAACCCTTGTTAAGATTTGAATTAATTGGATTTAAATTCAAATGATGAAAATGATGAAAATTATATCGAATGGAATTTCGATTTCTAGATTCGTTTGTTAATTTCCGAATGGTGATGTATGAGGATTTAAGATAGGACCAGTAGGGGTGATTTTATATAATATTTGGGTATCCTTAAGTTTACAAGAGGGTTTAATCCTAAGTGAAAGAATAGGTATTTATAAGGGACTTGAAACTATCGGTTTTAACCTTAATTATAAAGAGAACTAAATTCGTAGTAGTTCGGGAGAAATAAAGGTTATGGACGAGTAGGAAATTAGTGACATATTACTGATTATAAGATGAGAGAAATCCTAAGTGAATCTTGTGAGATGGGAGTTTAGAACTCATTTGGTTGAAAGAGGGTATGAGGTTATCCCGATCGCATAGTTGAAGTTTTTGGACCTCCTCGATCGACAAAGTTAAGTAGTAGTGTATTGGAGGGGTTCCTTGTTTGGATTTCGCTTTGCGAGACGCTCCGCGCATGAACCTTAACGACGTCGGGAGTGGAGAGATGTCATAGGATGCGAGGATAATTAAATATGTTATATTAATACGTGGAATTTAAAAGAGACATAAGGCTACGTATGGGAAATATCTTTGGGTAGTGATAATTACCTTATTGATATTATATTATAGGTATGATAATACCTATTTGATTGATTGATAATTTATGTGTATGACATACCTAGCTTACATGCTATCGGTGGGAGGTTTGCGCGTGAGGGCAGTCATATCCTGATGAATCCATGGGATCTTTAATTTGTCGCTCAAGAACATAGGTCTATGAAAGACTTATCGGGGAGTTGATAAGTCCGCTGACTGTGGGTGCGTAGGTATATGCGTGATCCATGGATACGAGAACTATGTTCGCCTCCAATTTGTTTGTTGATGTTTGTGGTTCGTGGTATCCTTACCGAACCTTTAGTCCCCTATTCGGCGACCTGCGATAATGGGACATGATAGCAGAGTAATGCATTGCACCGTAGCTGTGACTCGAGGTGCCGTATTATATATGAATATATATATAATAGATTAATTGATTAAATGAATATATTGTGGTTAGATCTATCTACGGTGATAATTGTAGATAACGGTGAATAAACTAAGTTAATGGAATTAAGTTAATAAATGAAAAGCTTAACTCATGGTAATGAGTAACGATTCATATTAATGAGTAATGATTCATGTTAATGAGAAACTAATCAAAAAGGAGAAATGTAAATGAATAATAATGTGACGTATGGTATGGGACATACGGGGATTATGTTAGGGGAATGGAATCTTAATATGGAAACTAGAAAAGAGGAACCATTAACTAGCAGGCTAATAGGAGACGTTAAGTGTGCACTCTAGTTGAGAGGTGAGAATTGCAAGTGAGAGTTGGATCTAACATGTACATAATAAATGCTTTATTGCACTTGTTAAATACTTGCTGTTTTAAAAATACTCTACACATTCGGGCTCTGACCCGTTTCCTTTCATATTTTCTCTTCTATTGTATCTCTATATCAGGTGTCCAGCAACAGGGACGCCAACCTTAGTTGATTTTGATGAGCTATGGAGCTATGGAAGTTTTGCTTAGACGCTTATCATCTTTTTGATTCACAGTATTCTTAGTTAGGGCATGTCGCCCAAAAGGATTCAGTAATCATTTTCTGTTGGAGTAAAGTATTGTTGTATTCTGATTTTTAATACATTTAACATTGTTGGGATTGTTGTAAAGGATTTATATTATTTGGGAATGTTTATTCCAGTTGCATTTAAATTCTTTTGAGTACTTATTGTGTTATCAGTGTTGTAAAATAAATGTGTTGTGTTATTCTTAAAAATGGAAAAAGGTTTTGTTGAAATTTAAATTGGAAAGTTTTTAACACCAGCTTAATTGGGTATTGGGTGAGTTGTAAATGTTTTCGACAGTGATGCTAAGAATGAGCCAACTGTATATTATATTTTAATTTGGTATGGGACTGGCCACCCGGTATTTAATTAGGCGGGGTGTTACAATATTTTACAATGGTCTATATTGAAGTGAGCGTGCGTATTTTCTGGCCATTTGATTATTCTTTTAAAATTTCACCCCAAAGCCTTATTTTCAACCTTAAATTGAGTATAATTATTATTTTTATTCACTAAGGGTTCGATAAGGATACGATCAGTATACGTGTCATTTTGATAAATTGAGGGTTCGATAAGGACACGACCGGTTCACACAAGTTGCAATGATACATATTGAGGTGCTCGTGCCTCTTTTCAGACCATTTTCTTGTTGGTTTAAAATTTCACCCCCTAAAGCCTTATTTTTAACCTTAAAATTGAGTATACTTGTTATTTTGATAAATTGAGGGTTCGATAAGGACATGGTCGGTTAACACACGTAGCAGTGGTCTATATATAGGTGTTCCTGCCTCTTCTTGGGCCATTTGGTTGTTGTTTGAAATTTTCTCCTCCAAAGCCTTATTTTTAACTTTAAAATTGAGTATACTTGTTATTATGATAAACTAAGGGCTTGGTAAAGACACAATGGATGCACACGAGTTGCAATGGTTTATCTTAAGGTGCTTATGACTCTTTTTAGGGAATTTGTTGCGGTTTTAAAATTTCACCCCCCAAATCTCCATTTTTAACCTTAAATTGCATATAATTATCATTTTATAAATCGAGGAGAAAATAAGGATACAATCATTTCTCACACGTTCAAATGGTCTGTATTGAGGTGCTCGTGCCTCTTTTCGGACCATTTGGTTTCTATTTTAAAATTTCACCCTCCAAAACCCCATTTTAACCTTAAAATGCGTTAAATTTTAATTTTGATAACTGAGGATCTGATAAGGACACGGTCGGTACTCACATGTTGCAATGTACCCTCGTCTCTTAGGACGACGGGCATCACATCTCGTGAGAGCCTCACATATCCTCAGCAGGGTCATCCAGATAAGGGTCGGCCTCAGTAAGGTCGGCCTCAACAGGGTCGGCCTCAATAGGGTCGGCCTCAACAGGGTCAGCCACGACTTAATCCTCAGCAGGGTCATCCAAGTAAGGGTCCGCCTCAGTAAGGTCGGCCTCAACAGGGTCGGCCTCAATAGGGTCGGCCTCAACAGGGTCAGCCACGACTTAATCCTCAGCAGGGTCATCCAGATAAGGGTCGACCTCAGTAAGGTCGTCCTCAACAGGGTCGGCCTCAATAAGGTCGGCCATGACTTAATCCTCAGCAGGGTCATCCAGATAAGGGTCGGCCTCAGTAAGGTCGGCCTCAACAGGGTCGGCCTCAACAAGGTCGACCACGACTTAATCCTCAGCAGGATCATCCAGATAAGGGTCGGCTTGAGTAAGGTCGGCCTCAACAGGGTCAGCCACGACTTAATCATCAGCAGGGTCATCCAGATAAGGGTCGACCTGAGTAAGGTCGGCCTCAACAGGGTCAGCCTCAATAGGGTCGGCCTCAACAGGGTCAGCCACGACTTAATCCTCAGCAGGGTCATCCAGATAAGGGTCAGAACAGAAGACGTTGGCCTCAGCCTCAGCCTCATAACTCTCATACAGCAGCTCAGACTCGACCTCAATACTTGCCTCGGCTTCACTTAAGTCGGGACCATAATGACTCCTCTCGAATTGGACGGACAATTGGACCTTACCAGTCTCGGCCTCATCCAGGCCGAGGTCATGACGAAGCATCGAGGCCGAGATCTTATTGGCATATGTGTGGATAAGGACACGTGGACTCAATTCAGTTATAACAAATCATTCCCCTCACGTGGGGGGAATATTTCATCATCATTCTCTACCTGTGACAGTGACAGATGTCTTCATCAGATTGTCTAGATCAACACACACATGCTCATTGCATGCATAGGGGGTACATTACACCCCCCAGGTACTATATATAGAGGTCATCCTCTACCTTGCAAAGGATCCAAGATCAGTAACCCTAGCTAAAACTCTATTCAAATACACAGTAGAGAGAGAAAGCTTGAGAGATTGTATCCATGGCCATTAGAGCCCTCATACAGTGATACACATCATACACTTGCACAGTGGACGTAGGCCTGATTGGCTGAACCACTTACATAACTGTGTTCATCCTCTTCTCCTCATCACAGTCTCTTATATATATATATATATATATATATATATATACATACAGTATACCCTCATGCTGCCATTGTTAACATTGAACTAAGCTCATAAACACCTTGAAGGGTGGTGCTGTTTCTGGCATCATCATTTTGGCGCCGTCTGTGGGAACGAGAAGCTATCTCTTCCTCTTTTTCTGCTTAACCTCACCGGAGACTCTAGTGGTGAACCAGGCCTCCCCCTAGTGCGGAGCTGTTTCACCATTGAAAGAGGTCCTGTGAAGTACTAAGCTCATCTGCTACTCAAGCTCTATAGTGTTAACATATGGCACCAAACTTACCACCGCCTCTTTCACCGCCCGGGGGTGGGGGGCCTAGTTCCAGTCAGGCGCCCCCTAGTCCGAAATGGTGGAGGTAGCTGCAGTCTTGAGATCTTTAGCTGTAACACAAGCAGATATGCAGGAGCAATTTGCACAGCTCAGCCAAACTATGATGAGGCCACCTGGAGCCTCACCGGATATGATCACTCCGGCAGTAATGCAGCCTCATCCTGATGCCAGGGGACCACCCCAGGCACCAATGAAGGACCAGCCTGCACCCCCGTGGAGAAGGGACGTTGCTGACCCTAGGCGCTTGCGCCTGGGGAGGCAGGGAAACCCTTGCCCAAAGGACATGTATGATGATATAGAGGCGGAAGAAGCCCCGAAAGACTGCTGGGAGCCATACGAGGTGTTGAATAACACAGTATGGCCTCTTAGGCAGAGTCAAGGCTGTATCGGCCGAAGAGGTGATGAGGCCCAATAAAGAGGGTCAGCCTTTGATAGGTTGAGCAGAGGGTCGGCCTTCGAGAGACTTGGCCCGATAAATGACCTAAGACAGAGACTGTCGAGATCAAGGAGCGCAGCATGCTCTCAGAGAGGGAACAGGCAGGGTCGGCCAGACCAAGGCCGACACTGTGAAAGAAGAGGCAGGGAGCAGGAAGAGATCAACAGCCAACGTGGCGTGGCAGGGGAACCCTCGGTCCATCCCAGGGAAGTGGCAGGGGATAACCTCGGCCAAGTCGATGGCCGAAGACCATGGAATGATTCTATCCAACGCCTTGAGGAGAAGATAGGAGACCTCATTAAAAGCAGGGACCCATTGCAAAGGGGTTACTCAGAGGGCTCCCCATTTGTGGCTAGGATAGTGGGATTCCCTACCCCAGCTAAGTTCAAGCCTCCTACGGTGTCTCCCAAGTATGATGGCAGCACTAACCCTGTGCATTATATCGAGATGTATCAATCGGCAGCAGACATCTACTCGATACCCGATGAGATGAAGTGTAGAGACTTCTCTGGGACCTTAACAGGGGCTGCACACAGTTGGTTCACCTCCCTTCCGAAGAACTCAATTGAGAACTTCAAAGGCCTGGTTGAGCGATTCATCCACAACTTCTGCTTTGGGGTGAGGCCTCAAAAGAAGACTACCCACCTGCTGTATGTCAAGCAGGACAAGAGTGAGAGCCTAAGAGACTACATAGCAAGATTCAACAAAGAAAAATTGGAGGTAAAAGATTATGAAAAGAACATAGCCATGACCGCCCTTATAGGAGGTCTCCAGAAGGGGAAGCTATTGTGGAAACCGGCGGAAGAGCCCCCTAGGTCTATGGCGGAGCTGCTGGCAACCGCAGGGAAAGTAATGAATGCGGAAGAGGCAATGGCCACCAAGTATGAGGATGAGAACCGCGGTGGCAGTGGAAAGTCCCAAAGAAAGAAAGATGGGAAGAAGATATCGGGTGATGACAAGTTCGCTCACTATACTCCTCTTACTGTGAGCTGTGAGCACATCCTCAACGAGATCAAGAATGACAGGAATCTAAGATGGCCGGAGAAACTGAAAGCCCCTCCACATAAGAGGTTAAAAAACTAAGAGACTGCAGAGGGGTCAAACGTAAACATCTTTCGAGATCCGGAAGAGGTTGAATCCAAAGAGACCAAGATTGATAATAACTCAGAGACTGCAGAGTGGTCAAACATAAACGTCTTTCGAGATCCGGAAGAGGTTGTATCCGAAGAGACCGAGATTGATAATAACTCAGAGACTGCAGAGGGGTTAAACGTAAACGTCTTTCGAGATCCGGAAGAGGTTGTATCCGAAGAGATCGAGATTGATAATAACTCAGAGACTGTAGAGGGGTCAAACATAAACGTCTTTCGAGATCCGGAAGAGGTTGTATCCGAAGAGACCGAGATTGATAATAACTTAGAGACTGCAGAGGGGTCAAACGTAAACGTCTTCCGAGATCCGAAAGAGGTTTTATCCGAAGAGACCGAGATTGATAATAACTCAGAGACTGCAGAGGGATCAAACGTAAACGTCTTCCGAGATCCAGAAGAGGTTGTATCCGAAGAGACCGAGATTGATAATAACTCAGAGACTGCAGAGGGGTCAAATGTAAACATCTTTCGAGATCCGAAAGAGGTTGTATCCGAAGAGACCGAGATTGATAATAACTCAGAGACTGCAGAGGGGTCAAACATAAACGTCTTTCGAGATACGGAAGAGGTTGTATCCGAAGAGACCGAGATTGAGAATAACTAAGAGACTGTAGAGGGGTCAAACGTAAACATCTTCTGAGATCCGGAATAGGTTGTATCTAAAGAGACCGAGATTGAGAATAACTAAGAGACTGCAGAGGTGTCAAACGTAAACATCTTTCGAGATCCGAAAGAGGTTGAATCCAAAGAGACCAAGATTAAGAATAACTCAGAGACTACAGAGGGGTCAAATGTAAATGTCTTCCGAGATCCGGAAGAGGTCGTATCCAAGGGGACCAAGAACGGAATAGCCGAGAATGAGGAAGGTCGGAACCTCTTCAAGCAAGGAATCATGTTAGAAGGGGGATTCTCATCAGATAAAGACATCTAGAACCTCTTTGTTGACGGGTCTTCTTACGATAGTGGAAGCGATGCAGGGCTAATAATACTTTCAGCTCCAGATGGTATCAACATTGAGTATGCTTTGAGGTTTAACTTTAAGGCATCTAATAACGAGTCGGAATATGAGGCCATGATCGCAGGCCTCTCCTTGGCAAAGACCCTTGGGGTAAGACGATTCCTACTTCATAGTGACTCAAGGTTAAGGATGAAAGGATGGCCAAATACATAAAGAGAGTGCAAACAATGCTGGAAGGTTTCGAAGATGTAAAGATAAAGAGAATACCCCGATAAAATAATAGCCACGCTGATGCATTAGCAAGGTTGGCCTCGGCAACAAAGACTGATATCAGAAGAACAGTTCCAGTCGAGGTCTTGCCGAGGGGGACCATCGAAGAAGAAGAAGTTAGTAAACCTTGCCTCAGTTTGAACCTGGGGGACTCATGGATGGACCCCCTCATCAGATATATCAAAGAGGGAGAGCTACCAAAATCTAAGATAGAGAGGAGGAAATTAAGGTACAGAGCTGCAAAGTTCTCCATAATAGGAGACGTCCTATATAATAAGGGATTTTTATTACCTCTCCTCAGATGTGTTCATCCCATAGAGGTTCCTCGCATCCTACAAGAGGTACACTAGGGTTCTTGCTCCATCATGGTTGATGACCTCAGACCTTAGAACATCATAATTTGGTGACGAGGTCTGAGGTAAGACATGATACTTGGATGACCTCAAACCTTAGAACATCATAATTTTGTGAAGAGGTTCGAGGTAAGACATGATACTTGGATAACCTCAGGCCTTAAAAATCATTAATTTAGTGAAATTTATGGGGGTAACATCTTAGTTTGATGACCTCACACCTTAGAACATCATAATTTGGTGACGAGGTCCGAGGTAAGACATGATACTTGGATGACCTCGGACCTTAGACATCATTAATTTGGTGAAAAATTATTTATGAGGATAACATCTTAGTGGATGACCTAAGACCTTATAACATCATTAACTTGGTGGCCTCATATCTAAGACAAACATCATTAACTTGGTGGTCTCATATCTGAAACATCATTAACTTGGTGACATGAGAGTTAACATCATTAACTTGGTGGCCTCATATCTGAGACAAACATCATTAACTTGGTGGTCTCATATCTGAAACATCATTAACTGGTGACATTAGAGTTAACATCATTAACTTGGTGATCTCATATCTGAAACATCATTAACTTGGTGACATGAGAGTTAACATCATTAAATTGGTGGCCTCATATCTAAGACAAACATCATTAACTTGGTGGTCTCATATCTAAAACATCATTAACTTGGTGACATGAGAGTTAACATAATTAACTTGGTGGCCTCATATCTGAGACAAACATCATTAACTTGGTGATCTCATATCTGAAACATCATTAACTTGGTGACATGAGAGTTAAAATCATTAACTTGGTGATCTCATATCTGAAACATCGTTAACTTGGTAACATGAGAGTTAACATCATTAACTTGGTGGCCTCATATCTAAGACAAACATCATTAACTTGGTGGTCTCATATCTGAAACATCATTAACTTGGTGACATGAGAGTTAACATCATTAAATTGGTGGCCTCATATCTAAGACAAACATCATTAACTTGGTGGCCTCATATCTGAAACATCATTAACTTGGTGACATGAGAGTTAGCATCATTAACTTGGTGGCCTCATATCTAAGACAAACATCATTAACTTGGTGGTCTCATATCTGAAACATCATTAACTTGGTGACATGAGAGCTAACATCATTAACTTGGTGGCCTCATATCTAAGACAAACATCATTAACTTGGTGGTCTCATATCTGCAACATCATTAACTTGGTGACATGAGAGTTAACATCATTAACTTGGTGGCCTCATATCTGAAACATCATTAACTTGGTGATCTCATACTTGGAAAACCTTTATCTTGGTTAGAGACAAAAATCAGTGATATGCCCAAATATACTTTATCCCTTAGCCTTCTATTTACATTGAAGACTAAGGGCTAGGGGGTAATTGATATGACCAAAATGTACCCACGTCTCTTAGGACGATGGGCATCACATCTCGTGAGAGCCTCACATATCCTCAGCAGGGTCATCCAGATAAGGGTCGGCCTCAGTAAGGTCGGCCACAATAGGGTCGGCCTCAACAAGGTCAGCCACGACTTAATCCTCAGCAGGGTCATCCAAGTAAGGGTCGGCCTCAATAAGGTCGGCCTCAACAGGGTCGGCCACGACTTAATCCTCAGCAGGGTCATCCAGATAAGGGTCGGCCTGAGTAAGGTCGGCCTCAATAGGGTCGGCCTCAATCAGCCATGACTTAATCCTCGGTAGGGTCATCCAGATAAGGGTCGGAACAGAAGACGTTGGCCTCAGTCTCAGCCTCATAACTCTTATACAGTAGTTCAGACTCGACCTCAATACTTGCCTCGGCTTCACTTAAGCCGGGACCATAATGAATCCTCTCGAATTGGACGGACAATTAGACCTTACCAGTCTCGGCCTCATCCAGGCCGAGGTCATGACGAAGCATCTAGGCCGAGCTCTTATTGGCATATGTGTGGATAAGGACACGTGGACTCAATTCAGTTATAACAAATCATTCCCCTCATGTGGGGGGAATATTTCATCATCATTCTCTACCTGTGACAGTGATAGACGTCTTCATCAGATTGGCTAGATCAACACACACATGCTCATTGCATGCATAGGGGGTACATTACACCCCCCAGGTACTATATATAGAGGTCATCCTCTACCTTGCAAAGGATCCAAGATCAGTAACCCTAGCTAAAACTCTGTTCAAATACACAGTAGAGAGAGAAAGCTTGAGAGATTGTATACATGGCCATTAGAGCCCTCATACAGTGATACACATCATACACTTGCACAGTGGACATAGGCCTGATTGGCTGAACCACTTACATAACTGTGTTCATCCTCTTCTCCTCATCACAGTCTCTTATATATATATATATATATACATACAGTATACCCTCATGCTGCCATTGTTAACATTGAACTAAGCTCATAAACACCTTGAAGGGTGGTGCTGTTTCTGGCTTCATTAGTACTCACATGTTGCAATGGTCCATATTGAGATGCTCGTGCCTCTTTTTAGGCCATGTAGTTGTTGTTTTAAATTTCATGCGTCCAACACCCCATTATTTAACCTTAAATTATATTTAATTATCATTTTGATAAATTGGGGGTCCGATAAGGACACGGTCGGTTCATACATGTTGTAATGGTCCATATTGAGGTGCTCGTTCCATTTTTCGAGTCATTTGATTGTTATTTTAAATTTTCACCCCAAAGTTTGTCCACGCACATTGCAATGGTCCATATTAAGATGCTCGTGCCTATTTTTGGTCCATTTGGTTGCATTTGTAAAATTTCACCCCCAAACCTTATTTAGCACTTAAAATTGTGTATATGTGTCATTTTGATAAATTGAGGGTTAGATAAGGACATGGTTAGTTCACACAAGTTTAAATAGTTCATATTGAGGTGTTCATGCCTCTTTTCGACCATTTGGTTGTTGTTTTAAAACATCAATTCCCAAAGCCCATTTTTAACCTTAAATTGTGTTTAATTATCAGTTTGATAAATCGAGGGTCCAATAATGACATGATCGGTTCACACATGTTGTAATGGCCCATATTGAGGTGATCACGCCTCTTTTCTGGTCATTTAGTTGGTTTTGTAAAATTTCACCCCCTAGACCTTATTTTAAACCTTAAAATTGAGTATACGTGTTATTTTGATAAATCGAGAGTCCGATAAGGACACAGTCAGTTCAAATATTGCAATGTTCATATTGAGCTGTTCTTGCCTCTTTTCAGGTCATTTCGTTTCTTTTTTAAAATTTCTCATCCTAAAGCCTTATTTTTAACCTTAAATTTCATTATACGTGTCATTTTGATAGACTGATTGTTCGGCAAGGACACGACCAATTCAAATAAGTTTAATGGTTCATATTGAGGTGCTAATGCCACTTTTCGGCCAATTGGTTGAAGTTTTAAATTTCACTCCTCAAAGCCTATTTTTAACATTAAATTATGTTTAATTGTCATTTTCATTAGCCGAGGATAAGGATACAGTCAGTTCACACGCATTGAAATGATCCATATTGAGGTGCTCGTGCCTTTTTTGGGGTCATTTGGTTTCTATTATGAAATTTCACCCCCTAAGCCCCATTTTTTACCTTAAAATTGAGTATACTTATCATTTTAATAAATTTAGGTCTGATATGGACATGGTCAGTTCTCACAGTTTGCAGTGATTCATATTGAGGTGTTCGTGCCTCTTTTGGGGCCATTTTGTTGTTGTTGTTTTAAAATTTCACCCCAACCCATTTTTAACCTTACAACTGCATTTAATTGTCATTTTTATAAATCGAGAAGCCTATAAGGACATCGTTGGTTCACACACATTGAAATGTTCCATATTGAGGTGGTCCTGCCTCTATTTAGGCCACTTGATTGCTATTTTAAAATTTCACCCCCAAAGCACATTTTCAACCTTAAATTGCGTTTAGTTTTCATTTTGATAAATATAGGGTCTAAAAATGGCACGGTCTGTTCACACACCCGTTGAATGATCAATATTGAGGTGCTCGTACCTCATTTTGGGTCGTTTAGTTGATTTTGTAAATTTCCACCGCCCAAACCCTTATTATTAACCTTGAAATTGAGTATACATTTTATTTTAAAAATATCGAGGGTCCGATAAGAACATGGTCTGTTCACACTTATTACAGCAGTTCATATTAAGGTGCCTCTTTTCGAGCCATTTTGTTGCTCGTGTAACATTTCACCCCCTAAAACCACGTTTTTAACATTAAAATCCATTATACGTGTCATTTTTCTAAACTGAGAGTCCAATAAGGACACGGTAGGCTCACACAAGTTCCAATAACTCATATTGAGGTGCTCATGCCTCTTTTCGAGACATTTGGTTGCTATTTTAGAATTTCACCTCCAAAGCCCATTTTTAACCTTAAATTGCATTTAATTGTTATTTTGATTAGCCATGGTCTGATTAAAACACGGTCAGTTCACACATGTTGAAATAGTCCATATTGAGGTTGTCATATCTCTTTTGGGGACATTTGGTAGTTGTTTTAAAATTTCACCCTCAAAGCCCATTTTTAACCTTATATTGCATTTACTTGTCATTTTGATAAACTGAGGGTCTGATAAGGAAACGGTCGATTCACAAACATTGCAATGGTCCATATTGAGGTGTTGGTACCTTTTGGGGGGAAATTTGGTTGCTTTTGTAAAATTTCACCCCTCAAAACCTTATTTTCAACCTTAAAATTCAATATACGTGTCATTTTGATAAATTAAGGGTCCGATAAGGACCCGATCGGTTCACATAAGTTGTAATGACTCATATTGAGGTCCTCGTGCCTCTTTTCCGAGCATTTTCTTGTTATTGTAAAAATTCACCTCCTAAAGTCTTATTTTTAACCTTAGAATTGAGTATACTTGTTATTTTGATAAATAGAGGGTCCGATAAGGACACGCTTGGTTCACACACTTTGCAATGGTTCATCTTGAGGTGCTCATGCCACTTTTTAGGCCTTTTGGTTTCTATTTAAAATTGCACACCTTTGAAGTTGCGTTTAATTATCATTGTTATAAATCGAGAATCCAATAATGACACAGTCGATTCTCACACGTTGCAATGATATTCATATGCTCGTGCCTCTTATTAGGTCAGTTGGTTGCTGCTCTAAAATTTAACCCCCCCCCCCCCCAAAGCCCATTTTTAACCTTAAATAGCGTTGAATTATCATTTTGATAAACCAGGGGTCCGATAAGGACACAGGAAGTTCACACACGTTGCAATGGTCCATATTGAGGTGCTCCTGTATCTTTTCAGCCCATTTGATAGTTGTTTTAAGATTTCACCCCCTAAAACCCTATTTCCAATATTAAAATTTAGTATACTTATTATTTTTATAAACTGAGGGTCCGCTTAGGACACGGTCAATTCACACACTTTGCAATGGTTCATATTGAGGTGCTCATACCTCTTTTCGAGCCATTTGGTTGCTATTTTAAAATTACACCCCACAAAGCCTATTTTTAACCTTAAAATTCCATTTAATTATCTTTTTGACAAACATGGGATTCAATGAGGACACGGTTTGTTCTCACATGTTGCAATGTCCATATTGAGCAACTTGTGCCTCTTTCAGGGTTGTTGCTTTAAAATTTCACCCCCAAAGCCCATTTTTAACCTTAAATTGTGTTTAATTGTCATTTTGAAAAATTGAGGGCTCGATAAGGACATGGTCGGTTCACACACGTTGAAGAGGTCCATATATAGGTTCTCGTGCCTCTTATCGGTCCATTTGGTTGTTGTTTGAATATTTCTCTCCCTAAAGCCTTATTTTTAACTTTAAAATTGAGTGTACTTGTTATTTTAATAAACTAAGGGTCCGATAAAGACACAGGGGTTCACCCAAGTTGCAATGGTTTATATTAAGGTGCTAGTACCTCATTTTGGGCATTTACTGTTGTTTTAAAATTTCACCCCCCAAATTGCTGTTGTTTTAAAGTTTCACCCCCCAAATCATCATTTTCAACCTTAAATTGTTAATAATACGCAAATATTGCGTATTTCATCCTCCGAAAGCTACGCATTTTAGCCCCCTCGGGTGCCTTAATCTCTATATCTAATCCCGTTAACCAAAAAACCTCAGTTTATATTGTTAACATGCTATATGAGGTATAATTGGGCTTTTGTAGGTATTTAGGTACTAAGTATGGAGTTCAGACGCATTCCGGTGAAGTTCTGTACACATCCGCATGTTCAAGGGCATATTAGTCATTTCATAGCTTGGGAACCTAGCCCGACATCTCACGGAAGTTGTAGCCCTCCTCGCTAGCTTCGCGTGGCCGTGAACGGTGCGCGATTCCGAGTCCGTATTAAGAGATTAAAGTGATTTCAACGGACGAGAAAAGCTTGGAAACCAAAACAACAATGTAGTGTGCTGCCCCTGCTTAATCGATTGATCAACCTTTCTGTTCAGCCGAAATTTGGCCTTGATCGATCGATAAACCATTTTTGTCGATCGCTCGATGCCCTGTTTTCAGGAGATATTTTTCTTTTCTTTTCTTTCTTCTTTTCTTTTATTCCCACTTAATATATAAAGCAATTTTGTTGTAATAAGAACATATTCAGTAGATAAAACGTTTTTAGGTTAGAATAGCTTAGGTTTTGAGGGTTTTGAGGGTTTTGAAGAGTTCTTCTTCAATTGTTCTTGGATTGACAACCTTTTGGATTGAATGTTTCACTATTCATCATCCTCTCCATTATTATAGTTTGTATTTCTTTAATTCTTGCTTTCATAATTAGATTTACATGCTTTGTTAATTATATTCACATGCTTTCTTTACTTGCTTTCTAGTATAGATTTATCGCGTTTATTTATCGCTTTCATTTACCGCATTTTTAACATGCTTTCTAATTAATTTAAATTAGGTTGTATTTGAATTGAACTCACTCGAGTTGACGTGTTGCTTTGTTTTGGTGATGGTGTTTACGGGTCTATTTCGGGTGCGTTGTCCTAGTTATTGCGCATAGGAGATTTGATGGGGCATATCATGTATGTCCCGTGCTTACGACCTTCGTGCGTAATTTTCGGGATATTTGTTAACGCCAAAATCTTATTAGGCTTTTATGGGGATTTAGAGTCGTAACAACCCTTGGTTCAATTAACTGTCGAAACGAGACGCGTTCTTAATAACTCGTCGACCCATGTAACCATTTTATACTAATTAACTCGGGTGAGGGATATTCGACACAACCTATAGTTTTACTCGCTTTGTTAATCTAGTTTCATTTCCCTTGCCTAGATAAACGTTTCCCTATATGCATCTTTTCCCTTTTTGTGTACAATCATCTTTTACACTTTTATTTAGGAATATTAAACCTTATAAATTCTAGCAACTTGCCCCTGTGGATTTTTGATACCCAACTTACCGTTGGGCTTGCCTCGCAAGTGTAGTTGTAATTTAGGTTTGTTTGTATAGTCGCGGCGAGACGAAAACAACGACTGTGCACTTACACGTGCACGCCTCTCGTGCGCTATCAAAATGGCGCCATTGTCGGGGACTAGTTTGTTCTAGACTTTATTTGATTTAGTATTTCATAGTATTTTCTTTCTACTTGTATTATTTACTAATATTTTTTGCAAGACTTCCTCATTTGAGAACTTAGAAACGCTTGAATTCATTCCGCGCGCGCCTACTTTGTGGAATTTGCCACTTCGAGCCATTTTTGGGGTAATCATGTCTTATTCCAATTCTTTCGGTAATCATTGTTATAATTCTCAAAATTCTCGCAAACCTATGACTTTCGATTAATACTTAGAGTCCCAAAAAGTTTCAAATTCAAATATTACTTTGGGAGAGTATAACGAAAGTAAAAATTTGGGTTATTGGAATTTCGATGATGATGATAATGATTTTGGGCCTTTATCTCCTTATAATAAGAATTTTGAAATGAATTCGAATGGTTTTCAAAATTCCTATAATAATGAGTTTTCGTTTAAGTCCGATGGTAATTTTCAAAGTTCCCATTTTCATGGATCCGCACCTCAACCTATGACATTCGGTGAGGGTTTGCGTATATATGAAAATGAGAAAATTGAAAATCGCTATCGAGAAGAAAATCGTTGTTGGGAACATGAGTTGGATTTATTATTTGAGTCCGACGACGATTTTGCTTTCGAAACTTTCGAAGTCGAGGAATGTTTTGAACCAAATGAAGTACGTGTGCCTACTTTGGAACAAACCATTTTAGACTTTGCCCATTGCATAATAGATATTGAAAGTGAGGATGAAAATGACGTAATATCCATTTGCAATGAAATGATTTCTTCTTTGGCCCCCAAAGAAGAACATTTCATTGAAAATGATATTATTTCCTTAGAAACTCAATCTCCATGCGATGATGATTCATCTCATGAGTTTGAATTTCTTTCATCCCCATTTTCATTCTCTGTTATCACACCGTCACAACTACGCGATGATTCGGTTTCAAACTTTATTGTTTTAAACCTTTTCGCCGATGAGGAGTACTTGCTCGATTCGCCCTCCATGATCGCATCTTTGCCTTTGTGTGCGCCACATCCCATTACACTTGCTAAATATTTGGGAGGATATTCAGCTTTTCTCGATCCCCACTTGTTTTTGTCACCCGTTCAATCCAAACCCCCCTTCGTCCCACCAAAACTTTTAATTGGCGATGGTTCATTTCTTTCACCTTACACATGCCTTCCGTTATTCAAACGAAATCCATAGTTTTTGGAGGGCATGCTTGTATATGAGGGTACACCGGTTATCCTCCAAGGTTAAATCATTTTCATGGTAGGCCCTCGCCTATTTAGACTTCTAGTGTATAGTTAGTGTGTAGTCTAAATAGTAGGTTGTATATAGTTAGCTTTTTATTCTTTGTTTCTTTTTATCTTTCTTCTTTTTAATTTAGTTTAGTGTAATTAGTTAACTTTTTGTTATTTGTTTTTTCTATGCTCAGTACTAACTTGTTTTGTAGATTCTTTGGACTTGTTCTTAGGGGGATCACTCCAATTTTGGGTAATATCGCTCTTTTCCTCTCTTTGACTTGGTTCTTAATTTACATTGAGGAAAATGTCAAGTTTTAAGTTAGGGGGTGTGGGATACTCTATCCATTTCTTTATTTAGTCCGTGTTTTTGCTCACATGTTAGTTACTTAGTATTCTTTTCTTGAAAAATTGAAAATTTTCAAAAAGATTTTCTTTCTTTTTCTCCTTTTTGGGCTTTTTGCCTTTGTTTCCGATGATAAATTTCAATAATTGCCCGATCCAATTGACAACCCGATGATGCATGTTCTCGATTTCAGAAGTTATTAGACTTTAGTCCTAAATCATTGATATTATGAATAACTTGATGAATTAAACTTTAATCCCATGAGCACATGCCATTTTATTGTTCTATTGATTTGGTTTAAGATTTTTATAACTCGGTAATCTTTTGTTACATTGTATATACTTACACCGAGTAAGCTTTGTACCTTTCGTCATTTGTGAGTGTTATACACTATTCCTTCCTCTTTGAAAACGTTAAATTCGTTGGTAATCTCTCTATTCTTTCATTTGACTGTTCATTAATTGAGTTCATATATGAAATGTATTACTTGATCATGATTTTCAAAATTGTTTTGACTCAAGAATTGCGTAAACTTTTGGAAATGACCATAGGCCCTCTTTATTATATCACCCATATTGATCTTGACCTCACCTTATATGTTTTCCCTAGTCAACCCCTTTGAGTCTAAATATAGCCTTTCGTTTCATAACCCCAAATCCCATTACCAACTCTAAATTGGAGTTATAAACCAAATATACACTTTCCATACCTTTGTTTGGATTATTACTTGGGATTAAATGATGTTGTTTTGATGTCAGTTGAAATTTAGGCATATGAGGGTTTGATGATAAAAAGAAAGAGATGTGAAAAAAGTGAAGAAAAAGAGAAAGCAAAAAGCAAAAGAAAACAAAAGAAACAAATGAGAAAAAGAAGAGAACAAAAGAAAGAGAAAGTTGTATATGTTGTATATAGTTCGAATAAGCTTTGATTACTCTCCCCGATGATATATCTAATGCCTTTTTGGAACTTGTTTTCCATTTTGATATTTCCCGCATTTTCCCATTATCCCGAGTTTTCATTCCGAACACTTTGAATCCGTACATACATCCCTTTCATTTCATACCCTAGCCTAACCTACATTACAACCCTATTAAAGTCCTGTGTGATCTTAGGTTGATGTAATTTAAAAGTTGAAATAGTTTTGATAATCTGTGAAAATGCATTTCGCCTCTTTTAGTGTGCAGTATCCTTTCATTGAGATTACAGTTTTTCAGTTTATATATAGCTCTCTTCATTTGTGACATGCGTGCGGCCTAGTTTCCATTTACATTTACTCTTTATGCTCGCATGTTTCGTGTGTTACCTCCCTGTTTCGAGTGAATTAGCTTGATGAGTGTAATGCCCATGAGGATTGAATATATGCTTGCTTTAATGTTTATCCGATTTATTTAAATTTTTCGCCAAATCACACTTTGCATGTGCTCTCCCCCCCTCCCACATTTTAAGGTTTCAATTCTATGAGGTGCATTCTATAATGTCAATGATTTGGACTTTTGTTTGAATTCATTCACTTTGCTAATAATGCGTATGAAATCCTTTTCGCTATTGTTGGGCTTGTCCCATGTTGGTTTGGGCATATTTTGAGGAAACCATTGGATGTTTGTGGGTACCATCCCTGAAAATTGTCTATTCATATGGGCAGCCCAATGCGCTATAAATGCATTGTAATACCCTCATGGCAGGGTAAGCTATGATAAGCGAAGATAATCAAGATTAAGGCAAAACACCCAACATTAAAAAACAGTGGACGTAGGCCATTTCATTAACGCTAAACAACTTTAAAAATCCTTTGTCTTATTTATTTATTTATTTATTCATATTTATCTATGATTAATTAATTAGATCAAATCTAATTTTTTACATCAACGCCATCCATACAAGAAAATATGAGGTCTAAAGAAAATTGAGAAAAAATGAATTGATATTAAAAATTCCAATTAGTTGAGTGAGAGGGTGAGAGTAATAATACTAAATTAAATGATTAACAAATAAGACAATCTAATTTTGTCCCTTTGAGATCGAATGATTAAAAAAGTTGTCGTGTATATGATGGCTGAAAAAGCGCTCGTACATTGTTATCAGTATCCATTCTCGTTCATCTATGAGGAGTTATCCATTTGGAAACTGAGAAGTTCGATAATAGTTTTTACTTGATTGAAACTGTGATTAATCATAGAAAGAGAAACTAATATTATAAAGTATAATATTTCGAGTATTTTTCTTCTTTATGGTCATAACTTAAATCAGGAAATGTATGCCAACAAATATACAATGACAAAGAAGAAATGACTCTATCCACTTCAGAACCTTCAATATTATAAGTAATTGATTACGATAATGAGCAAGAAACCCCACTGAATTTGTAGTGAGTGACAAATAACCCCATGGAGAATGAATTTTGTTACAAATACCTTCTTAAGGGATTCTTTGTGGCATTTTTATTTACACATCAGTAGGGTATACAAAAATTTATGTCTAAATTAAGCAACTGATATATTGACAAATACATATGTGTGGTGTCCAAAAACTCATTTTTGTGTCATGTCGCGTCAATCCTAAACATGACCCAAAAACACGAATAAAACATTTTGGTCCAAAAAATCCTTTTTGTGTTGTGTTGTGTCCCCGAAACATTTTGGTTCAATGTGAGCAAATTAAAACATTAGGATCAAAGTGAAAAACACCAAAGTTGAAGGGTTAAGCGTGTAATTAAGTTGTTATTAATAAATTTTTTGGTTGTGATGTAGGTTTGAATTAGGTGCAACAAAAACATGGAAGATGAATTCGTAATAGACAATCATCCAAAACAAGGTCAAACCAATTAAACCGAAAAAAATGATAACAAATTCATAAAGTTAGGAATATAAATAATAAACGACAATGAAATAAATGAAGAAATAAAGCAAATAATTACGGATTGTTTGAAAATATAGTACCTGAAGAAACAAAGAGAGTACCGTACACTAGAATCGAGAAGTTAGCTGTTGAAATCTATGTGTGGGGATAAGGCCTCATGCCCGAATGATTTCATGATGACCTGCTTTCAGCATTGTTGGTCTGTCGTAAAAGAAGAAGTTATGACTTTTTTCTATAAGTTTCATGCTAGAGGCGCATTCCCGAGGAGTCCTAATGCGATGTGCATTACCTTGATTCCCAAGGTTAAGGGCAAAAATGATGTTAAAGATCATAGACCTACTAGTTTAATTGGGAGTGTTTCTAAACTCCTAAACAAAGTCTTATCTGTCAGACTTAAGCATGAAATGGATCCTCTCATCTTTGAAGCTCAAAAGGCCTTCTTGGGGGAAAGGCAAATCCTCGAAACGACACTTGTGGATAATGAGTGAAGGAGTGGGGAGTCTGGTATTTTATGAAAAGTAGACATTTTAAAGGTGTATGATCATGTGATCTGGGACTTTATATTTTATCTTCTTAAGAGAATGGTTTCAGAGAGAGGTGGTGCCTTTGGATCCAATGTTGAGTTTCAATCGTCAATTTCTCGATGCTTATTAATGGGGTCCCGAAGGAGTTTTTCCCCAACTCTCGCGAGCACTGGAAGGGTAATCCTTTGTCTCCGTTCCTTTTCATTTTGGTTATGGAAGCATTTTTTTGGATGATGGGGTGCGTGGTTGAGGCTAAGTGGATTAGAAATTTTGTGATTGGTCAAGCGGATGCATCCCAAGTTAGGGTGTCCCACCTTTTGTTTGAATATGACACCATTATTTTTCCAAATCTGAGGCCTGTCAGGTCAGATCTCTAAGGCTTCTTCTTGTGTGCTTCGAGGCTATGTCGAGTTTGCACATCAGTGCCGAGAAGTGTGAGATACTTTCGGTAGGGGAAATTAAGAACGTGAATATCTATTTGTCTAAGGGAGGGATATTAATGTTGATAAAAAGAACTTTGTCAAGTGTAATACCCCACATTTTCTTATAAATAATTAATGAAATATTAGTTTGGAATAAATAATTAATTTTGGAAATCGGGTATAAATAAATATTTTCATTGTTTTCATTCGAAAATGTCAAGTGAAAACTGTTCACTTAGTATGCTTGTGTGTGACTCCTTTTATGTGTATGATTACGATTGTGGGTACCTATTATCGATCAAGCCCATGAGAGTAGCCGACCATGCCCAAGTGAATTGATCAGGTGCCCGACCCAAATTAGGAGCCTTGATTAGCAGTTAAATTTGAAGATATGACTGAGTCTATCCCCAAAAATCTCAGAGAGATATTCAAGTGATACAGACCCAACGTGTTGGTTACAACCACTTTCAATTAACAGAATATATATTATACCCTTGGCCCGAGGCATAGGGGCATGTAGCAGAAACCCTTTTAAGAGTTATTTAATAAAACAGTAGACCTCTCTGTGGACGTAGGAAATTTGTCGAACCACATATATTCTTGTGTTATGATTGTGATTGTTTGTTGTTCTTAATTCTTGGTGATTGTTTTCTTTCATTATTATTTATGTTGAGATTTTTGTCACCACAATTGTTACCATCTATGGGAATCGATTATTATTTCTACGAAAACCTTCATCAACAAGAACCAGCAATGTCTCATAACAACAGTAATGTCCCTCAAGCAGGTGACATTCCGCAACAACATATCCCTCCAAGGGTAAGGACTAAAATTCATCATTCAAACCCAAGACTTCACCAGGAGAGGCGAGTTTATGAAGAAAGTCAGGGGCCACCCAGGTCCATGCAAATTTCCTGATTAATAGACGCCTATAAAGCCAAACTCCAATAGTATGAGGAGACCACTCGCCAACAGGAAGATGAGAATGTTTACCTCAAAAGGTGACTAGAAAAGTTAGAGAGAGAACTCCATCGAATCACAAGGTGATGCCACAACCGAACTCCTAGCCCTCAGGCGAGCAAGTCTTGCAGCCGAGGAAGGAGCTCGAGGCGCAGCTCAGAAATAACTACGAGGCACAGGTCATATGATGACCATTCAGGATGACTGCAACTAGCTCGCCATTACAGGAGTCCTAGTCGACAGAATGATAACATACGAAGTTTGGTCTGAAGGGAAATGGACCAGCACCCAGCTCATCGCGGTGCTAGATCTACAAGGGAGCTCTTAAAACTCAAATGAAGCCCCCTTTTTCAAGGGAAATAGAAGAAGAAGAGGCCTCAAAGAAGTTTGCGATCTCTAGGTTCAAGATTTACGATGGGAAGACTGACCCCATTGACTATGTTCGGCAATACTTGTAAGCCATAACTTTCTGGAGTCATAATGACGCACTCATGTGTCGAATCTTCCCTTCAAGCTTGCACGGTATGGCCCATAAATGGTTTGAAAAGCTACCTCATATGTCCATCTGAAATTTTAAATCTTTGGCTGAGCAATTTACAACTCGTTTCATAATAAGCAACTCCCACCCGAAGAGGATGGATGCATTGCTTACTATGAAGAAGAAGACATAAGAGAACCTCAGAGAATACGCGAAGAGGTATTGGGAAGTTTTCAATAAAATCGAGGATTGCTCGGAGCAGGTGAAAGGTTAAGGTTAACTTGTTGGATAGCTTCCTTTTAACGTCACAATGAGATGAGTTTTTTTGGGTCTAGCCAAGAGGCATTGGTCTTGACTATTCTGTTCTTGGTAGCATTCCTATATATTTCATATTGCTTTAGAGAATGCCGGTCAAAGTTGTGAATTTGTTTGAAAACGTAAGAAGAAAATTTTTATGGGGAGATATGGGGAAGGCAAAAGGAACACTAATTGCTATAATATTGGGATATTTTTATATGAGAGAGATTTTTAGTTTTCGTATTAGGTTTGGGTTTGCCTATTCTAATGTAATAAATTAGGAAGTATTAAAACGATTTCAATTTTTATCTATTCCTTCTATCGATTTTTTTTCTTCCTTATCTGGCGTGAAAATAGTTGAGTAGAAGGGTGAAGATGCCCTAGAAAAATTGAAGAATCAGTTTGCTACTCTCTCTCTCTCTCTCTCTCTCTATATATATATATATATATATATATATATATATATATATATATATATATATTTGGAACTCCAATCTATCCTCAAGATAAAGGTGCTCCATTGAAGAAACATTGTTAGTGAAGTATGGATTGCAACATACATAATACAGTTGGTTACTTATTTGCCATTTCCTCACTTTATTGAATTACTCTTGGGTGTTTAAAAAAGAGAGTAGAAATAGTTTATACTATGTTGAATTCTGTTTGGCTAGCTATTTATGTAGGTAGTGGCTTTAGTCAAAGCAGCAAATTAACGCGAGGAAAGGAAAACCAATTAGTGGGTAAGGGGAGGAGGGGGTGAATGTGGGCTTTCGTAAAGACATTATAAGGGTGTTTCTATATAAACACGCATTTTCTATATATAGCCCCCCCAAAATCATTTAGAAGAGTCAACTTTTAAAAGTGATAAAAAGACTTCCATACCCCTTTTAATAACCCCAAGAGGAGCTGTATGCAGTTTTTGACATAATTGTTTGTTTTTACAATTGAATCACAGTACTGTAAGAGATTGAGTTCCCATAAGGCTCAATATAATACTATTTAATAACCCCAGTGAATGGATACAAACTAGAACAAGTACAATTAACCCCTGTTATTTTATATAAATCTGAACAAATAAAAATGGCATTTTTTTTTTGCCTTCTTCATTGTTATCGTTAATGTCGTCATTGTAGTAATTATTAGATCTACTTCAAAATAAAGGGAGCAACCATTGTCTGGAACTTATTCGATATGTGTATTTTATTGAAATGGATGATACAAGAACTGATAGCAGGTGGTCTATTTCAAAAGAGTAATGCAACAAGGTATTCCGAATTTTGGAAGAAGAAATAGGATTGTAAAGTTGAGTTTTTAAAATGTCAAATTTCTCATTTCTATTCAATAAACCCCTTTCACATCGGTGCGATAAATGGGTTTAAACCCATTAGTGTGGGTGTTGTAAAAATGGGGGTTGTAAAACGGAAAGGTGGGTTTATACAAGAATACCCTATTATAAATAGTGAAAAAAACATTATAAGGAAGGGAGGGATTATTCCTACATCCCTCCCATCTTCTCCCACTCTTTTAGTGACAAATGATAATTGTACCCTTATATTTATCCTCCCATCTTCTTACACACCATTTGAGTGATAAATGACATTTTTGCCCTTATCTTTATATAAAATCTTATCTATTTTTTTTAATTAAAAAAACTGTTTATAAAATGTAAATTTGTTTTCTTAAAAAAGTGTTTTTTTAGAAATTTTATTTTTGATTAAAAACTGTTTTTTTTTTTTTACTTTTTAAAAAATGATCTTTAAAATAGACAGTTTAAAAACTGTTTTAGTTAAAAAAAACTCTTTTGATTAAAACTGTTTATTTTTATTAAAAACTATTTTTATTATAAAAAATGTTTTAATAAACAGTTAATTTATACAATTTTTTTAAAGAAAACTGTTTTTTTAATTGTATAAATTAATTGTTTATTAAAAAAATTCTTTCTTATAACAGTTTTAAAAAAATCAAAAAACCATTTCCGTTGTCTTAAAAAAAATTAACTATTTTTAAAAATTGTTTATAAAACTAAAACAATGTTTATATAATATAAAGGTCAATTTTATTACAAAAATAAATTGTTTTATTATTAAAATAGTCTTTTATGTATAAATTATTTTTAAAATAATCTTTTTACTATTTAAAAAAAATGGTCCCCGCGTGTATGTTTAGTCAGTCTGACCACCTATACATACCGCTGGCGCGGACCAACATATTAAAAAAAATGGTCCGCGCCAGCGCTATTTATAGGTGGTCTGACCGCCTATAAATAAAACTGCCGCAAACCATATTTTTTTTAAATGGTCAAAAGATTATTTTTAAAATTGTACAAAAAAAACAGTTTTAACCAAAAATAAAATTTGTAAAAAAAACATTTTTATAGGAAAACATTTTTTTAAACAAATTTTACGTTTTATAAACAGTTTTTTAATAATAAAACGATAGATAAAATTTTACGGTTTATAAGCAGTTTTTTTATTTAAAATATAATTATTTGTTTTTTTTCATGTATATTTGTTTTAATTGGAGGTGAGAAAATATAACATTTAAATTATATAAACATAAGGGCACAAATGTCATTTGTCACCCAAAGAATGTGGGGAAAGATGGGAGGGGTGAACATAAGGGCACAAAAATTATTTGTCACCCAAAGGGTGTGGGGGAAGATCGGAGGGGTGTGGGGGTAGCCCCTCCCATAAAGAATTATAAAACTTGATTTTCAACTCTTTTTTACGTGCGGAAGTACAAGTGCAGATTATAATGGGAAAACTAAACATGGGAAAGTAAAAGATAATCAAATTGTGTAAATCACCTTCGCCTATAAATATTTCGTTAACTAGCATGTAATGTGCTCGCCTATAAATATTTCGTTAACTAGCATGTAATCTGCACGATGTGCGAGCGACGTACATAAAACATTTATTTATTTTTTCTTATTTTTATGTTTTTTTTTCAAAAACAAAGATATGATTTATATATTCAAAGCAAATGTAGAATTACACATGAGAAAAGAAATTTAAAATACACCTTTTTTTATTCTCTCGAGTGTGACAATTAGTTCACTTGTACCTATGCTTTCCCAATAAATCTTCTTGTCACCTTAACACTTTCTTGTGATTCCGGAGAGAGATTCAAGCTTTTAACCTTAGTCACCACTAAAACTTGTTCATTAGTACACTCGGTCTGGTCTAGCAGAACTTGGTCGAATTTTCTTTTCTTGAACGGGTTGTTTTGGGGAACAATCTGTGGATTTTTATCAGGGCCTGTTTTAATATCTTCTGAGGCTTCACTTTTCAAAGGGAACACTAATTTCTCAAGTGCTGTGGCTTCATTCAAGTACTTCATTTCCTCCAAAACCGGTGTCCCCTTCCATTCTATTAAAAATAGGCTCCTGATCCATTACTGGACCTCGTTGTCTTCTGCTTTTATGAGATGAAACTATAGTAAATCAGCTTTATTGAGTAGATAAATCAGTTGCCTCTTTTCTCAGGAGTTGATGAGGAGTTTGAAGTTTAAGAGCTTTAGAATTTAAATTGGCTATAAGAAGTTTAAGAGTTTCCGAATTTCATTGTTTTTAGTTATTTGTGTACCTTCATAGTTGGGAAACGAAAAGACATTAGGTGAATATGGCGATTAAGGCATTTAAAAGGGCTTAAAATGAACAGGCAAATAGGTTAGTGTGCAATAATTGATATTAAAACCTCTAATACTATCGTATTAAATAATACATATAAGGTCGAGTTAATGAGTTTTAAATTTGTGAGATCATCTCTAGAGTCGTCGCCATAATTGTAAAAGTTGTACGGGCTAGCATACTTTGTTGCAAATGTAACCAATTTTGTTGACCCGGAAGTGATAAACTAGGCTCCCGCGTGACATTACTTGACGTGCGAGCCTTTTTTCTTGTCTTTTAGCCTTTTTCAACATAATTTATTTTCTTAATTTTTTTCACTCTTCTGCAGCACTTCACTTGCACTGGAACATTGTTTTGCTTATTGCCTTGGAGCAAATCAACTCTTAGGACGACCAAACATGCATTTAAACATTTTGAGTGTACAAAAATACCATAGAGAGATGATCTTACAAATTTAAAATTATCATAAAAGAATAGGATATGACGATTAACATTCCACTTTCGTACTTCATCACTTCAAAAATACTATTTGCAATACTTTTAATAATTATGATGACACTTATACATTACAAAAGTATTAAAATGAAGTCGTAATAGAGACACCCAAACAATTTTTTTTTATAATCCTGAATCTCCACATGGACGAGCCCTTTGGACTTCCACGTGCAAGCTAAACAGGGGGACACTGCGTCGGACCCACCTCCCACACGAGCCCCGCTTAAATACTGGCATACCCAGGGGGATCGATCTCAAAGGCCATGCGCCTCAACACGCAGTTCGCCCTTACCACTAGTCCACGGTGAGTCCAAACAATATTATAAATGGTCATACTCATAATTATAAGTCATTTTCCCTCCTAAAAAATAAGAAGTTAGTGCACGTATTGCTTTGGGTAAATTGGGATATGTAAAACTTTCTTATTATTGTATGATAGTACTCAAGTGTAGGCTTTAGTTAAACCAAAATTTTCACGTTTAAGATTTTCTTAATTATTTAAAACTCAACAGTTAATTTACAATCTTAATTTAATTGTTAAACTTTCCTTTTATATATCATCGATTGGGTCTCCTAATGATGATTAAAGGTTCATGAAGACTAAAAATAAAGGAGTACTTTTTCTTCAAAAATATTCAATTTTAGGCTCTTAGACGTGTTTAGCTTGATCGCTCATTAAAATAGTCTAGGTACCGGGTATAACTTAAGCCTTAATATTTATGTTCTAGATCAAATCGATACTTGAAAGTTAAGTCTTCGGCCCGTTACGCTCGATCTATCACAACCCATGGGCCACTTTTAAACAGATTGAGTATGCCTCATCCAGTTCATTAGAAAATCTTAGAAATGGATAATAAGTAACGGTCTGTGCAGTAAAGCAACTGAGCCCTAATTTAAAATCAAAGATTCTATTCGGGTTTGACGAGTCTCTATCTAGGGCTGTAAACGGATATTCGAAAATCCGAATCCGTTCGATATCCGAATCCGAATTTGCGGATATTTATCCGAGAAAATAGAAACGGATACAAATATGGATACTCTATAAAAATATCCGGGAAAACGAATACGGATACGGATAGTACTAGTATCCGACACGGATAATCCGTATCCGATGCGGAGTACCCATTTTACCGGATATCCGTATCCGTCTAAGATTAGTTTAAAATACTAGTTATATAATATTTTAGGTGTAAACTAACACTTAAAATAACAGTTGGGGGTATAAGTTTAATTATGAAAACCTTAAAATCTAACTAACCTAATAAACTAAAAACGCAAGTCGCTCATCAACCAAAAACACAACAACACACAGCGGCAGCCAACCCAAACCCTTCCTCTATCCCACCGAAACCCTTCCTCTCTCCCGCCGTTCGCGGCTGAAACCCTTCCTCTCTCCCGCCGTTCGCGGCTAAAACCCTTCCTCTCTCACGCAGCGGCAACCAGATGCTTCCCCTATCCAACAGCTAACACGCAGCCTCTCTCACGCAGCCAACACGCAGCGCTGCCAGTAGCTTCCTCTATCCAACAACCAACATGTATTGTGTTTTTTTTGTTGAATCTTGGTATACATAGAAATGATTCCTATAATTTTTTTGTTGGATCTTGGTATACATAGAGTTGGTATACAGCGCTGCTTCCCACATCTTTTGTTTTCCATTTGTTCATATCTTTTGTTCACCTCACCACAAAAGATGTGTTCAGCGATTCATGTTTAAATGATTCATTTACTACCTCAGTTCATGTTTAAACAATATAAAATATAAAGTATATTTTATATTGTTTAAACATCTTTTATTTTATTCCACCATCATACCTCTTTTTATTTGATTGTTACAGTATACTGAAATATTTTACCTCTTTTTATTTAATTGTTTACAGTATACTGGAATATAAAATATAAAATATATGTATAATCAAACTAATGTTATAAAATATATGTATAATTAAAAAAACAGTCCCTAAAATTCATTAATACATGGACTATTTATTGTTATTTTTTTAATAGTTATTTTTTACAATGGCTAAATAATGTAAACGGATACGGATATTATCCGAATCCGAGGTATCCGAGCGGATACGGATACAGATAGTTGTTTTAACTATCCGGGAGGATACGGATACGGATATGGATAGTGCATCTAGATAGCGAATACGGATATGGAAAATATGGTATCCGATCCGTATCCGTCCGTTTAACACCCCTATCTCTATCCTATCCTCTCTTTCCTCAGGATTTAATGGGTAATACCGTAAACTCTCTCTCTCTCTCTCTCTAGAGAGAGAGAGAGAGAGAGAGAGAGAGACTCATGTGTACACTAAATTTGCACAGTGCTGGCACACACCAATTTTTTAAAGTATTAAAAAAAATATTTTTGAGTTGATTTTTTTTATGTGATATTTAAACATTTCAAAGGACCCATGTAAAACCAATCAGCTCAAAAAAAAATTTTGCTATTTTTAAAAAATCAGTCAAACTTTCACAGCTTTTAAAGTGCTTAAAAGCAGCAAAAGTTTAACCGATTTTTTCCAAATAGAAAAAAAAAAAATTTAAGCTGATGTTTTTTACCTAGGTCCGTTAAAATGATTAAATATCACACAAAAACAATCAACTCAAAAATATTTTTTTTACTATTTAAAAAAAATGATCTGCAAACTTAGTGTGCGCAGGAATCTCTCTCTCTCTCTCTCTCTCTCTCTCTCTCTCTATATATATATATATATATATATATATATATATATATATATATATATATATATATACAGTCCTGCTCTTATGCGGACTAATCCGCATTTTAAGAATGCGGACCGGACATGTGTCACCTGGCGGTGAGCCCAGAAATTATCGCCTAAATTATAGGCACACTCTCTCTCTTTTTTGGGCTCACCGCCAGGTGACACATGTCCGGTCCGCATTCTTAAAATGTGGACTAGTCCGCACAAGAGCAGGACTGTATATATATATATATATGATGCAAAAAATTACAACAAATATACCCCATTTGAATTACACAATTTTCATTAGAACACTAAGAAAATTATTTTTTTACATATATATTTTAAAAGTTATCAATTTAATATTTCTAAAATACAGATAAACTTTTTTATTCCTATTTGTTTACCAAATAGTGTTGGGTACACTTTAAAACGAAATTAATTACTTCAACATAATTCATTTCATATAAATGAAGTAAAAAACAATCGTATGTTTTTCATTCTAATTTGTAGGTAAAGTATGTGGATTAAACCACTATGCTAAATATGCTAAATAGGTCTGAATCACATTAACATCCCCATAATCTTGTTTTAAGCTAACCTGCTTCTAATAATAACATGCCAACAAATAAATTTATACATACACTCCTCTAGAAAACTGCGTCAGAATATAAAAATCATTGACATCTATAATGCTATTAACACATTCTAAGATTTTGTCATTATAAAACACTTGAGAAATTTGGCCAATAAAGTTCTACATAAACTATTAAATTGCAAAAGAGAACAACTCACAAAGAGGGTCTATCACCCAACTTCAAATTGGGATATCGTCTCACACGCAATTACATATAAACATTATTAGAGAAACTCAAAAGTATAAAATAATATTATCTCAAAACAATGTAAATCTCTAAAAAAAAATGCTAATTTTCTTTGCCTATTGCATGTGATTTTTATTTCACTAATGTGGGATTTGGGTCAAAATACAGGATAACCAGATCCTAACAGCGTTGTACTAGTGGGTTAAGTGAATGGGGATCAATTTACCAATTAAACATTTTCTAGTTCATCTAGAAAATAATTGTTAAAATTCAAGATTGACCATTGACAAATTCATGGTTACAACCATATCAAGAAGTGTGCAACTACTAAATCCCAACTACATGATCAGATCCTAAAAACAGTGCCATGACGAGGCATAAAAAATAACAAAATTACTTTTGCATGTGTTGTACCATGATGAGGCCCACGTCATGTTATACCACAACTTGAGAACTTAGGGTATTTTTTTGTACTAACAATTATGAATGCAATTAATTAATCTCAATTATAATCAGATATTAATAACAACTCTAATCTCTGTACTTTAATTCTCAAAGTTTCAACCTTTAAATCTCAGATTTTGTCCAAACAATTATAATTGTAATTAACTAAAAAAATTTACAATCTAAAGCAAGTAAATACTTACCTTTAAGGATCTGAATCTGAATTCTTACATATATGAACAATTTCAATCCAGGAGACTAGCCCTTCCTTCTCTTCTCCAAGGTTATTTTCTCCCTTTGCTTCCTTCTCCTAAACTCTCCCTTAAGCATAATTATGAAAATATTAAAAAGTGGGCTTTCATCCACCCCTCTAAACCTTAAACAATCCCTAATTACATCATAATCCCGTTTTTATATTAAACCTTAGGTGTAAAAACACCACCATACCTTTATACGGGTCTTGCTACATCTAAAAAGTCACTATAACCTAATTATAACACTCGGGTACCTATTTTGGACTATTTCGACCCATTCCGGACCACCAATGCATCCAAAAAGGTCATTTAAGTCGCATAACTATAAATATGCAAACATCTCATTAATCGAGCCCGACATATGCTTACAATATGCATCGGCCATAACACATATACCAATCTGTCGATGTAACTCTCTATCGACATCATATAATAAATAGTCACTTTTCACTCATAAACGACAAGAATAAACCACATCTCTATTTACTTATCACAATAAAGTGAATAATAATAATAATAATAATAATAATAATAATAATAATAATAATAATAAATATTAGTCCTTAACTGGCTAATTAATATATACCAAAACCAGTTAATCTCATTTTTTTTAACTTGCTACCCCACACTTTATCGATATTTGTGTTTGCACCCCACTTTTTTATTTCTTAGTGTTTACACCCTACCGTTAGTAAAATCTATTAATTATTGTCAATTTTTTTTAGAAAAGTTCATCTTACCCATGTTTCAATCCAAAACAAAATAAAAGTTTATAAAAGTTAAAAAAATAAAAATTACATAATAGATCATTAAAATCATATTTTAAAGTCTAAAAATTATAGAAAAGCTATTAAAAATTTTGGAAAATAGATAAAATATTTTTAAAAGTTTAAAATCATGAAAAAAATATAATTTAGAAAAAAACATTTAAAAATATTTTAAAATCCAAAAATAATACAAAATGAATTTTAAATTATATAGAAAATTTAAATTACAAAAATATCATTTTTGAAAAACACCAAAATATTTTTTAAAATATGGAAATAACAAAAAAAATTAAAGAAAAAATAGAAATACTAAAAAAAAATAATGATATGTTAAAGAAAAAATAGTTTTCTCTTTAGCAACACTTATGTAGTTCAAGAATATCAAAGTGGATGTCAATACCCGAGCCCAAAATATTTTCTTGAACACACTAAATATAAACAAAAGAGTTTTAACAATAAATTACGGTATTTAAATCTAATTGTTGTCAAATTTATAAAATTACTGCAACTGCACGGGCTATTATTTTCATCACTATTCACATCAACAACTTTAATCGCATTTTTCCCCCAAGATTTCAAAACCTCATTTTCACCCGAACTACAAAGTTGCGAGTCTTTTAAAAATCTATCTGAAAACCAATGGCACGATCTCAACAGACACTCGAGTGAATTAATAAAAATCTTTTAGTACAACTATGTCAAGTGACACTGAAAGATATTTATAAATTTTTATAAATTCACTCGAGTATCCGTTGAGATCGTGCCATAACTTTTCAAAAAGGTCTTTAAAAGATTCACAACTTTGTAGTTCGAGCAAAAATGAGATTTTCAAGTCTTGTTAGTAAAAGATGCGATTAAAGTTGGTGATGTGAATAGTGATGGAAATATTTTTTATATTATTTATGAATTTATTAGAGTTTTTTTTTTCAATATTTTTCATACTTTGTGAATATTTTACCTAATATTTTAAAAACAAATTACAGGTTTTCCCCATTTTTTTATAAGTTTTTTTGTAATTTGTAATGTTTTTTCTATTTTTTTTTTTTTAAAACTTTTTTTAATTGTTTGATGTAAATTATATTTATTTTCATGATTTCTAGATTTTAAAATATTTTTTATAATTTCCAAAAATTTTAACATTTTGCTACAATTTTGAGACTTTAAAATATGTTTTTCATGATTTACTACGTAATTTTTATTTTTAAACTTTTATTTTTTTTGGATTAAAATAGGTTTAAGATGGTCATTTCTGGAAATTTTGACAATAACTAACGGATTTTAAAAAGGGTGGGGTGCAAACACAAATAAATAAGAAACTGGAGTGCAAACACAAATATCGTTATAAAATGTGGGTTGACAAGTAAAAAAAAACTTTAATTTTTCCAATTAAATTTATAAATTCATACACGCACTGTAACAATTTCCATTTTCTCACGTAAAGGTTGGCTAAGAACGATACGTCGAAGATGGGGCTTGTCTGTCAATTAATACCATTCTCAGCACCAACGTAATATAAATTATATAAAAGGCCCATGTTTAGATTTTAATTAACATGTCAAACATATAGAATCCAACTCAAACATAAATAGTGCGACAAGTCCGACATGATAATAAATATCCAAACCAATATAAAGAAAGTGAATCTTGGGCTTATGCCCATACAGTAATCCCAGATATAAATAAGTTCTGAAGCTGAAAAGCACCTAAACTAGAATCAACTGATCCGAATGTCTGAGGAGAAAAACGAGAATGCAAGGCTATCCCTGTCTAAGGGGAAAAACATTTAAATTTGGGTCAGAGCCCTAGGTGTGCAAGAATTAACTTAATCAATTTAAAATGCAATAATACACTTCATACAAAATAAATATTCCTCATCGTTACTCGCATGTGATTAACATCTCACCCCTCAGTTAAGTGTGATATTGCCCTCATCTCAATAAGTCCCAAGTAATAAGTGTGACAACGTGTCCATTTAATATTAATTGAATTAACTTTAATCATTTCCTACAATGAAGCCGATTATATTAAATGACCAGATTCCAAGGTATCTCGGTCTTATATATCAAGAAAGTTGCATAAACATATATTATGCACAATAATATAAGGGTTTCCATTATATATTTACAATCTTAGGCAATTTAAATAGTCTCAAATTAATCTGGGCAATATATATATATCACTGTTCTAAAAAACCCGCCTAGGCTCCGCCTAGGCACGCCTAGGCTTGAGGCTTGGGAGAAACGCCCCGCCTTAACATTTTGACGCCTTATGCTTGGTAAAACCCTTAAGGCGTACTTTTTCTCTAAAAACAACAATGCTTTAGTGAAACGATATCGCCTTTTAAAGATTTTTTTACAAACCGGACCATTATCTCATCCAAAATAATCAAATAGTATTTTTATTTGCAAATATCCAGACATATTTTTATGATATGGAAAATTTTAGTATTTTAATAGCCTTGTTATGGTTAAAAAATATTAAAATATATTAAAAAGACCTAAACGCCTTTTCACGCCTTTTTACGCCAAGGCCCGCCTAGGCTTCTAAGGCTTAAGGCTTGGTCTCCACGCCTCGATCACGCCCCGCGTTTTTTAGAACCTTGATATATATATATATATATATATATATATATATATATATATATATATATATGTGTGTGTGTGTGTGTGTGTGTGTGTGTGTGTGTGTGTGTGTGTGTGTCCTTTCATATATGTGACACACAAAGGCATCTACCGTTGGTGTCTCATTCGAACTCTATCGGCAAGTCCGGAGGAATCTCTTATCCTAAGCGGACATCACAAAACACATATAAATTGGGGGTGGTCCCTATGCATCTTAGACAATAGTCTCAATTTAATTTGAGTAATATATATATACTAAGGGATACCCTTGCCTAAAGGCACAGAAAAAGTACGAACATGACTCACTTAAAATGCAACACAACTCGAGTAAAATCAACAACAAGATATTATTTTGTTCTTTTTTTCATCCAAGTTTTTATTTAATAAAAATATGAATATATATTTTCTTTTTTTCATCCCAATTTTTATAATTAAAAATACTGTTTTGTTGTCTCTTTTCGGCACATTTTTTATTTACTAAAATAAATTAATTACCAAGAAAATTGGGTAGAATCAGACTTCCCTAAAGTTGGATAGATATAAACTTGAGTGAATTTGACAAAACCCAAAACTATTGCCCCAAAAGATACAAAAGTATAACACCTTTTTAATATTAATAATGGATAAAAAACAATGTAAAATTAAGTACAATAGAAACTTGATTATAAAGACCAGTTTTTTACTATTTATATAAAGAACACTTTAATACGGGAATGGGAGAAGTTACATCACTTTCATCATATAGATGCTTATATAGCTTAACAATCGGATACTCAATCATTTCGACACTTGCACAGCTTAATATTTGTCTACATTTGGCACCTATGTTCATTATAAATAATATATGTCCAGACTTATGTATAGTACCTACCTATACAACTAAATATAAAAACTTTATAACTTATAACCTTGTTGGAGAAGTAAACCAAGGTTTTAAACTTTATAGTTTTCGACTTCATCAGCAACAATTCAAGCTTTGCATTCACTCAAAATTCAAAATGAAAAAAATGGATTACTCATTAAGGATTTTCAGTTCAAATCCAACTCAAAAGATGCAATTTATACCACAATAATTAACCTTTGCGATGTCATATTCATTATATACAACGGACAAATATATAGACTTGCACACTAAGTTTTAACACTATGAATATATGTGTTCAATCAAATGTAAAACATAAATGAAAGTAGATGGCTAGTAGGAAGAACTGAAGGTTCAAGGGTGGAAGGCAAATAAGATAGCTTGGAAGAGCATATTTTGTGCACCGGCTGCCCAAAACCTTCGTAAATTTGCCTAAACCTATAAACCTCCGTAAATATCATTTCTCTAACTTCTAAAGACCTTTGATAATCATCTTTTAAAAGGGTGCTTGTATTTGGACCCATCTTATCTGTATAGAAACCGGTCCATTATTAAACCCACATATATGGGTGAGTATATATTCTATACACCGTATACCCAGGTGTGTAGAGAAAAAAAAACTAAACGGGTTGTTAGACGAATCTGTTCTCACTCGTCGCTTCTACAGATTTTCACTCGTCTCTACTTCAGATCTGCATTTGTAGTTCAGGTGGATCTCTTTCATTTTTAGCATTCGTCAACCATGGAAGTTTCGTTCAGCACAAACCATCCGTAATTTTTTTCGGCATTCATGTTATGTATTAGACTTAGATTACAATGTTAAATATGTAGCTTATCATTTCATGTTTTCTGACATATATATATATATATATATATATATATATATATATATATATATATATATATATATAGACACACACACACACACACACACACACCAGAGGCACCTGACACAGAGAGGAAAAAATCAGAGTCCAATTGTCGACTAATCTCGATGATTATTTCGTTAGATTTTTTTTTTCTGTTTTAGTTGGGAATGGTCATAGGCTTTTTTTTTTAAATTTCATGGACAAAGCTGCTGTGTGTTTTTATCTGAGATATAAGTCTTTGGGGTTTTTGTATCTGTTATGTTAAAGGCAACAGAGTTCTATCCATACGGTTATTTCGTATCTGTAGCATAAGAGTTTTATCCGATATATAAAGGTAAGTGTTGGTTACTCTTTTCTGTTATACGTGGGTTTAAAAAAGGGTTATAACAGTAATTGTATATTTAGCTTTACTTCATTAACTACAATTAGAATCGGTGGGGCTCTTTACAGAATAAAGGGGTTCATCCAAAAGTACCCTTTTAAAATGATGGGACGTTCTAGATGTACCACCTGGCGCCCACATTTGGCATTTTTTTTAAGTTTCTTATTACTTTTTTTAACAATTAATATATCAAAAAACAATTTTCCTATTAATATATAAAAAAAAGTTTTTTTTCTTATTAAAATTAAACCGCTTTTTTATTCAAATTAAAAAATATTTTTTTTCATAAATAAAAAAATACTATATTTACTAATAAAAAAAGCCATAAAACCGTTTTTTTAATTAAAAATAACATTTAATTTTTTTTTAATTTCAATAAAAAAAAACATGTTTAATTGGGGCTATAAACATATTTAGGTAATCTCTTTAATTTTCCAAACTGATCTTGTGATCAGAACTCTCCATTGTTGATTAAAACTAAAAACAAAAATGTGAACCAAAACATAACAAAACAAATTAAACCATTGCTTAGGCTCTTAGCCAAATACCTGGAATGCAAAAGACCTGAAACGAAAAGACATATTAATTAATGATACACAAATACAAAACTAAAAACGAAAGAACAAAGATCCTAGGTTACTCCATCCCCCCTTTTATCTTGCATCCGAATTATAAATTAACAAATCCGAGTTCACATTTTTTCTCTTCAACTTTCTCAACATCATCACATAACATGACTATAATTCAAATGAAAACACATATCAGCAAAACCCATATTACAAATCTCCGACACCTGCTTTGTAGAAACTTTAAAACCCCAGAAAAGAAAACCAATATATGCATACATACACGGGTTTTAAAAATATAAATTAAAACATGCATTCCCATAAATGATTGTGTTATAAAAAGGTTTTATTCAACCAAAAGATAATGAAAAACTGGTACGATAGAGTTTAAAAAACCCACCAAATATCAGGATTTGAAACCCAAAGCCAAATATCAGATTTTAAACAACAATAAAAAAAAAGAACAGGAAAAATAAGAGGAACAAACAGAATTTAAAAATGAGGTACAACCATTTAATGAAGCCTGTGAAGCTCGTGAACCTTCTTGTTGATCTTCATTTTTTCTGCTCTCTCTCTCTTACCCCACACTTCTGTTTGTATCTAAAACCACGAAATTAGGAGTAAGTTGAGTGAAACTAAAGAGAGTAAGATACACCCACAAAATTTGAACACACATAAAGCAATTAGACCTTCAAAACTAAACTCTGAGAAACCCCCTGAAACAAAATATGAATCCAAAGCCACAGAAAATCGAATTAAAGCATTGGGACAAATAAGAACGTGGGTAATAAACTAAACAATTGATTTCTTACTAAAATCGCTAAAACCAAACAAAACGTGAAATCGAAAACCATTAAAGCAGAAAAACAGGGGATTGTGACCGTGTAGCAAAAAAGATCCGCCCGAATGCGACTCCGAATTAACTCAATCCTTGCCGAAGTATCCTGAATCACTTCCGGCCCAAGTAGTTTGTTGTCCCCCACTTCTAGCCAACATGCTGGGGAACGGCAAGGCCTACCGTACAATGCCTCAAACGGAGCCATGCCAATCGTGAACTGATAGGAGTTGTTGTAAGCAAACTCCACCAGTGGGAGGTACTGCTCCCATCCACCCCCGAAGTCAATAATGCACATGCGTAGCATGTCCTCCAACATCTGATTGGTGCGCTCTGTCTGCCCATCGGTCTGCGGATGATAAGCCGTACTCAACCGCAATTCCGTGCCCATGGCCTCCTGGAAACTCTCCCAAAACCTCGAAACAAATATCTTGTCTCTGTCAGACACGATATTTAGGGGTACACCGTGAAGTCTCACAATCTCTGAAATGAAGAGCTGGGCATACTGTCCCGTAGTGTAATCAGTCCTAACGGGTAAAAAGTGAGCGACATTGGACAACCTGTCCACAATTACCCAAACGGAGTCGTGACCCCTCTGCGACGTAGGCAACCCCGTGACAAAATCCATGGATATGCTCTCCCACATCCACACCGGAACTTCCAACGGCTGTAGCAATCCTGCTGGTCTCTGATGATCCACTTTTACAAGCTGACAAGTGGCGCATTTCGAGACAAACTCAGCGATATCTCTCTTCATACCGCTCCACCAATACTGGCGTCTCATGTCTTGGTACATTTTGTCCCCTCCGGGATGTACCGCGAACCGTGAGCCGTGCGACTCTGCCATCACATCGTGCCGCAATTCTTCCCCTTCCGGAACCACCAATCTCCCATTGAAGCGCAATCCCCCGTCTGAGCTAACGGTATAGGACTCGGCTCCCTCTGCTAGCAATCGAACTATCTGCTCCTGACAGAACGAGTCATTAGCCTGTGCCCGTACAATCCTCGTGATAATCTGCGGTGTAACGGTCATCACAGACATGAAAGATTGGGCCACTGCATCCTGGTGTCCCAATTCCTTCCACTTAGCTTTCCACACCTCTGCCACCTCATCTGCTGGTCTGCGGCTCAACGCGTCTGCTACCACGTTAGCCTTACCCGGGTGGTACTGGATGTCGAACTGGTAGTCCTTCACAAATTCAAGCCACCTACGCTGCCGCATATTCAATTCTTTCTGCGTGAACAGATACTGTAGTGACTTGTGATCCGTGAACAACTGAAACTTCTCCCCCAAAAGATAGTGCCTCCAAATTCGTAAGGCAAATACCACTGATGCCAACTCCAAGTCATGCGTGGGGTAATTCTTCTCATGAGGTTTAAGCTTACGGGAACCATAAGCTATGGCATGTCTCTCCTGCTGCAATACACCTCCTATTCCTTGCAAAGACGCATCGGTGTAAACCAAATACTCAACTCCCGGTCTCGGCAATGCTAACACAGGTGCTGAGGTCAATTTATCCTTCAACTCATCGAATGCCAACTGACAGGCATCACTCCAAATGAACGGCACACCTTTACGAGTAAGATGTGTCAAAGGACCTGCTATCTCCGAGAAACCCCGAATAAACCTCCTGTAGTATCCTGCTAAACCCAAGAAACTACGAATCTCTGTTGGTGTCGTGGGCTGTCCCCACTCCCTTACCGCTGACACCTTCCCCGGATCAACAGATATTCCCTGATCGGAAATAATATGACCCAAGAACTGGACTTCCTTCAACCAAAACCCGCACTTCTCGTATTTTGCATACAACTCGTTCTGACGAAGTGTCTGCAAAACTTGCCTCAAATGCTCGGCGTGCTCCTCCTCTGTCTGAGAGTAAACCAGGATATCATCGATGAAGACAATGACAAACTGGTCTAAGAAATCCCTGATCACTCTGTTCATCAAGTCCATAAACACTGCTGGAGCGTTGGTCAAACCGAAAGGCATAACCCGAAACTCGTAAGAACCATATCTCGACAAGAACGCAGTCTTCGAGACATCCTCCTCCCGGATACGTAACTGATGGTATCCTGACCTCAAGTCAATCTTCGAGAAGAAAGAAGCTCCTCTCAACTGGTCGAATAAGTCATCGATTCGAGGCAACGGATACTTATTCTGTATCGTGACCTTATTCAACTCTCGGTAGTCCACGCACAATCTCAGTGAACCATCCCTCTTCTTCACAAACAAAACTGGAGCGCCCCAAGGTGAGGTACTCCTGCGAATAAAGCCCTGCCCTAACAGCTGCTCTATCTGATCCCGTAACTCTCGCATCTCAGCTGGAGCCATACGGTACGGTGCACGTGCTATAGGTCTCGTACCCGGTAGCAAATCAATAACGAAATCTATCTCTCGACTGGGTGGTAAGCCTGGTATCTCCTGAAACACATCTGAATACTCCCTGACAACCGGGATCGAATCTAAAGGAATCACAACCTCCTTAGAGGTATCCTCCTCTATGTAATACAGATGAGCGGTCGATCCTCCCTCTGGGCGAGGCATCGCCACTATAAACATCTCTTGCCCCGGAATGGCAAAAACAATGCTCCCGCTGAAGCAATCAATCATGGCCCTATATGCTACGAGCCAATCCATACCGATGATCACATCGTGAACATGCATGTCTAACACTAACATGTCCGCAGGTAATACCAAACCACCAACCTCTACCCCCACTCCCCGGCATATAAAGAAAATAAGTGACCCACTCCCTAATGGTGAGTCGACACACGTCACTGTGCTCTCTGCCGTAGCTAACAATCCTAAAGCTTTCGCGAAGTGTGTAGCTATGAAACAATGTGTAGCACCTATATCAAATAACACCCGTCCCATAGTGCCATGGATAGGAAACGTACCCTCGATCGCAGGCGGTGCCTGTGGAACTGCAGCCTGGTGAACATTGTAGACACGTCCATACTGTAGCTGCCCCTGTTGAGCTGGGACTGCTGGAATGTGTAGCAAAGCTGCCATCTGTGGCGGTGCAGGAAGAGCGGCGGGAAACATAGGTCTCTATGGCTCCTGGCGAGCACCCTGCTGCTGCTGCTGTGGGGCCCTTCCCCTATCAGGACAATCCTGCTTCTTATGACCAGTCTTGCCACAAGTAAAGCACTTCCCTGGGAAGTTCCCTCCCCTCTGCCCCTGCTGGCCGTTACCATTCCTCCCTTGGCCCTGCTGGCCCTGATGAAACTGCTGCCCATTCTGCCCCTGCTGGCCCTGATGGTCGTTTGGACCCTGATGGCCCTGGCGGAAACCTCCCTGTCCCTGCCTGTAGTTCCCTGACCGGAACCTCTTATTGTCCCCCTGCTGGGTACCCTGCTCAGTCTGTCTCTTCCCCTGACCGGTCTGTGCCCCGCTGGCACCATGTCCTCCAGTCCTGCCCTGATGGCTAGACTCCCCCGACCGCTTGCCCTCGGCCATATGAAAATGGTGGTCCTGGCAGTGTAATAATGCAGCGTTAACCACATCTGAATACGTGGCCAACGGTAGGTTCCCAAGCAGATGCTGACGGATTCTCCAATTCAACCCATCAGTGAACTTCTCTATCTTCTTCTTCTCTGTTGGAATCTCGTCTGGAACGATATTCAACAGGTTAGTGAACTCGGCCTCATACTCGGCCACTGTCTTGCCCTCCTGCTTCAAACTCATCAGCTTCCTCCTCATCTCTGTATGAACTGCGGATGGAAAGTATTTGCGGTCGAACCGCACCCAGAACTCCTGAATCGTGAGGGTATCCCTCTCCTCCGCGGTGGTGATAGACTCCCACCACTGTAGTGCAGATCCCACTAGCTTGAAAGTAGCTTGCACCTGTTTCTGAACATCAGTGCACTCATGCATCCTCAAATGCCTCTGCATGTCCTTCTTCCATTGGCTCGAGACTACCACGTCTACGCTACCTGCAAACTCCGGCGGATGCACTTTCTGAAAAGCATCACGTACACGTTCCCAAGCAGACGGGAATGCATTAACCTGTACTGGCGCGGCAACTGGCGCCTGAGGCGGTGCCTGCTGAATCACGGCAATCGCGGCATTTACCGCTTGGGCTACTATAGCAGCAACCTCAGCGGCGTTCAACATACCCTGAACTGGAGCGGGCTGGGGTTCGGGCGTTGCATTCCTGGGAACTCGTCGTGCACGTCGTGGAGGCATCTGAAATAAGAACAAAGTTTATAAGTTCACGGTTATAAACTTAATATAGCTGAAGAACGAAGCATACACAAAAGAGTACAACATTCCTAAAATATAGGGCTCTATATCAAAGAAAACGTAGCAGAAACATAATAGCCGTACAGATCCTAAAGGACACTAGAACCTGATGCTCTGATACCACCTGTGACACCCCGACTAATTAAATACCGGGTAGCTACTCCTTTATAAAATTAATTCAAAATGCCAAGTTGGCTCAGTTAATAGCATCACTGTCGAAAACATTTTATTATTTCTAACCACCTAGTATTTAAAAAGAAAGTTGCCAAATTTTAATTTAAGTCTGATTAACATGCAACAAGTGTAAAATGAAGAAATAGATAACACCATTCACCATGCTGAAGAAAAATGAATAACCATCACAATAGAAATAAATAGAGTCTGGAGGAAACCCCTCACTACAATCCCATACTGAAATAAATAACTGAAACTGAAATACTACATGCTAAAGTCTGAAAACTGAAATGTAAAAGATGCTCTAAATAGGAATGGGCAACATGCCCTACAACTGATAGATAGATCGTGGCTCTGGAATCCAAAAGATAGAAGCGTCTATGAGCAAATCCCTGTAGCTTCCACAAACAGCTACAGCTCGTCACCTGAATGAGTACCTATGCTTGGTGTCCTTGTGGCTGGGCACCTAAAATGGTTTTACAAAGAAAAAGATTTGAAAAGAAAACGGGTCAGAGCCCGAATGTGTTATATTTCAAAAACCTGCAAGTGCTTTAAAAACATTTAAAACATTAAATGCAAAGTACATGTTAGGACGTGCACTCACATTATATTCTCACCTCTCGTCTAACTGTGCACTCCTAACGCAAGTACCCATCTATAACTATCCATACTACTAGCTAAGTGGCAACGTATCTAGCTAAACTGCCAAAGGTTCTACCCATAATACTCGGTTCCATTTAACATAACAACGCTCGTGATTAAATAGAGGTTTAATTTAAACTCAGTTACTAAATATGCCATATATATAAGTATCAGTTAACTCCTTATATATCTCGAAACAATACCGTAATACAGTTACAACATTAACATGAGGATTCCCATTAATTAAATGTATATCATTCATCTCATAAATATACAATACAAGCACCCCGTAATCTAAGCTGTAGTGCACACATACTCTGCTATCCATCCCGGTACATCACGTACATAAGGATTACATATTCCGAATCTCTCAGGAATAGTTTACCGATAACAACATCACAAATAATGGAGGCGAACACAGTCACCATCACATGGGTCACGCACATACCTACGCTCCCATGATCATGCAGACTTATTAATATCACAATAAGTCCTTCTATGACCTATGTTCATCAAGGTACCAGTCTATATCCCCCCCGTAGGCACACAAGGATTAGAGGGTCCTAAGCGAACGAAACCTCCCGTGATAGAAAGTATGGTAGTTATGTCATACACACAATCCATATACCAATACTAAGTAAACACACATCTTAGTAATATCATATTTTAATCGTAGTACATATCGCATTCTTGTACTAACTATAATTATCACAACTTATTTTATTCCGGTTCATAATTATACGTGCCATAATTTATCCTCACATTGTAGTAGACACTCACGTCTCAACCCAAACGGTTCATTGAATATAACTCTAGTGTATGATTTACTCATCTCAATAACCCAACAGTCCCAAATCAATCACTATATCGTCAAAGGAATACTAACTCTACCCTTGAACCAGTTCCCGGTACTCCAAAAGTCAAAACAGTCCAAAAAGGACCAAACTGTCAACTCGTTAGAAGTCTCTTTCGAACGAGGCTTCGAACGAGTTTGGACTGTCAGGTCGTTAGAAGTCTCGTTCGAACGAGGCTGTTCGAACGAGATCCCAGTTCGTTCGAACGAACTGACCCTTCTAACGATATCTCGTTCGAACGAGATATCGAACGAAATCCCCACTCGTTAGTAGCGACTGGTCAACTCGTTAGAAGCTCGTTCGAACGAGTTCGTTCGAACGACCTGGGGGTTGCTTCTAACGAGAGGCCAGTTTCGGCCCAGAATTTCCCAAAAATCGTTTTTCACCATTTTTACTCCTCAAATCACCTCTAAAATTTATCCCAACGATTGTTTTAAAGTCTCTAAACAATTCTAAACATAGTATAACCACATCCTATCACGTTTGTATGGATTTCCTCACCCAAATCATCAATCAATTTACAATTATTTAAACTTTTCCCCAATTCATTTATGAACATGAACCCTAAAATTTGGAACCTTCAATTCATCAAATAAAATCCGTTTTTCTTTCACCCAAATCATGTATTAACATCAGATTAATCATTTACCTATCCTTCTACATGCAATCCTTCTCAAATTCCTCAAGTTTTATCATCTAGACTACATGGGTTTTCATATTTCATCAAGAACAACCATAAATCTGAATTTTCTAACATGGAAAAGACATTCTCAGTAATTAAATGGAAATAAAGTCACTTGCCTTGTTTGTCTCTGAATTTGGTGTGGATTCGGTGTAGAATTTCTGCAGAATTCCTCTTTCTCTCTCTCCTTCTCTAAGCTTTCTTCTTCAAAAAGCTATGGTGGCTAGGGTTTGCTTTGGGGGAACTTATGAAAACCTAATTTAATAAACCTCCGTAGCTTGTTGGGTTAATAAAGGTTGGTTGGGTCAATCCCTTATCAGATTACAACTCTCAATTTTCGTCACTTTTAATTACCCAAAAATACCCAATTACTAAAATACCCTTTATGGTGCCGGAATGGCCTAAAAATACACCGGGACCCAAACTATACCCCCGGCTAGTGTTTTCTGACTATCTCGACCCTTCCGGACGCGTTGGCGCACTCAAAACGACCATACGGATTATAGATTTTAAATTCACTTTTATTATCAAAATATTATACCGTGACGCGGCGGTCCCACGCGTCTCAACAAAATTTCCAAATTGCCGTATATAAATCCCACGACAAAATTTATAATACCAAGTTCATATATAATCATATATGCACCTAATCAAATACCAATTCGCATCACATTAGTATTTATAACCCAGATTAATTTCCAATTAATACGCATTTAATTAATTAATCCCAAAAATAAATATAGCCAAAAGTACGGGGTATTACAGGCCTGTAATAGTCCAATCTTGGATTTCTCTAGTTATGTTTAAATTTGTTTGATTAACAAATTCTAAAAAGTCTGTAGTGATTTGTAGGCTCATGCAAAATTCTTTTAAAATAATAATATGTAAAATAGTTAAGGGTTTGGTTCGAGTTATACTTTCCTTTTGTTATATAATATCTTTATCTTCCTTCCTTCTTCTCTTAAGCTTTGTTATTAATTTTCTCCGGTCTCGACCTCCTACAACTTTCTCTTTATGTGTCGCACCTTAATCCACTATTTTGGCATTGTACCTGTTTCTTGCCTGTACGCCTTCACGCCTAACGCCCACCTGGCTAACGACTCACGGCTAATCGGCACCTGATGGCAGTTCAACGGTATAACACCTTGTATGCTACACCAGAGGTTCCACATAATAGTCCTCTATGAACAGAAAGTTGGAGATAATTTGAATAATAATAACAACTCAACATAAGAGATTTCTGAAAAGAAAAATACTTTTATTGCTTTTCATAAGTAAATACAACTCTCACAATTCCCCTAACTATATGGGAATTACTCACTCATATACATATTACTCTTTATAAGCTTAAACACTCTTTTTAACTTTTAAACTTCCATATCTGAAATCAAACTGGCCCTTTTATAGCGCAAGGGCACTACAAACGACTGGTAATCGGCTACCAAAAATGATCCGATTAAATACATACAAAATTATTAAAGTCTTATACTATTTGCTTTACATAAAGTAAACCTGTCGTCTAGCAATAATTCAATCCTACGTCTTTCTGGGGGTCTCTTTCTTCTTTATGAAAGGAAGCTTTCTGGGGGCCCGAGTGGGGCATGTTTGAGTTGTCTTCTTCTTCACGCTGCAGGGGAATCTAGATAGGTCTTGTAATAATACATAGGTATAGAGCAGGGAATCTTTTGTCCTCAATAATTCTTCTGCTAATGAAAGGCCCGTTTGTGTCTTCTTCTACCTTGTCTTGGCCTGGGAGGGAATTATTGAAAAATTCATCAATGAGGCCCACAATTCTAAGGCTAGATGGAAAATATATCTCTACCAATTCCTTGGCTTCTTTCTTGAGCCTTCCATTGAATGGATCATCAACTTGGATTATTAGGTCTTCTTTATGGTAGGCAGTGTACCATCTGTCTTTGCCTGTCAATAATTCCATGATTTCTATTGTCTCCATGGTATAAGCAATCTAGAGCTTGGACTTATTAACAATTAAATCTTAAGTCTCGTCTTCTGATAGAATCCTAACATCTTCGAATATATAATTGGAAAATCTAACAAGTCTAAATCCTTCAAGTCTTATTACTCTACAGAAACTTGGAGCAATCTAATAGATTCTAGAAAATAGGGGAAGGAATTCTTTTATCTTCTTAACATACTCATGGACTATTTTTCCAAGAGAAATAGTCTTCAATATCCTTTATCTGAACGAGTCCAATGAACCAATGCTCTACAAGAGTTATATGAGCCATATCTGATTTTTCAAAAAGATATAATTTTGGAACTTCTTTGAAGAAATCTTTAATCATTAAAGAATCTCCATTTATTTCTAATAATAACATATTAAAATGATAAATAATGTTATTAGTTTCTTTTTGAAAGTCTTCTGTCAATGGGAGATTATTGTGACCAAATGGTATAACAATCTTAGTCTTAATAGTTTTTTTCTGATAATAAAAATCAGTAGGTCTAGTTTTGGAGGATTCTCCAAGAGTCTGAGCATAAGTCTGAGTCTGAGGTCTAGGCATAGCAGTACCACTGAGTTGGGTGACTACAAGTCTTTGAGTCCTTATGAATCTGGCAGTGGCTACCAAATTTTATTTGAACTCAATCCATAGTCTATTCTTCACGTTCCACCATATAGTGTCTATGAGAGTATTTTCGTCATCTGAAAATTCTCATCTAAATTTATTAAGTCTGGATATCTTTGATCAGGTATATATTGGGGAAAACACATCTTCCGAATGAGTCCATTTTGAGAAACAATCTCATTCTAGATTTTCCAGGAGGAACTAGGATATCATCAAAGTTCTCTAGGATTGGTCTTTCTTGAGAGTCTTGAATATGAGTCTGTCTTTGCGTTACACCAGGATTTGACCTTACGCATCAAAGATAGTATGCAACTTCGTCTTTGTTCAGTCTATTCGTCCCAAAAGAACTCATGCTATCTAGGTCTTCTGTTTGCAACATAAAATATGAAATCATATTAGTGTTAGCAAACATTGGCTCTCTTGATATAATGTCTGGAATGGTATTTTTACTTCCCTTAATATGTATAACAGAGAAGTCATAACCATTAAGCAATTGTTGCATCTAATAAGTCTATTAGTTCTTTATTTGGACAAGTCTAAGTTTCTCAATTTTACTGCATAAGAAGAGTCGGTATAAATAGTAAAATGTTTAGGTCTAAGAAAAAGCATATAGTTTTCTATTCCCCTTACTATAGCTAAAACTTCTTTTTCATGGGTAGTGTATCTTGTTTCTGGGTCTGTAAAGGTTCCAGAACTATATCTACAAAGTTTCTTCTTTTTTGTCTGATGATCAATGGTAAAGTATATTGCTCCCCATTACTTATCAGAGGCATTTGTTTCTACCATAAACTAGTCTTCTGGTTTAGGCAATTCAAGTAAAGGAATATTCTTGACTGCATCTTTAATTTGTCTTATGATATCAAAATCATCTTTAGTCCAATAAAAAGGATTAGTTTTGTCTGTTCCTTTTAATTTGGTAGTTAAGCTTTGTCTTTTTTAGGCAAGGTCTTTAATAAAGTCTGCAGCACAATTAAACAATCCTAAAAATAATTGTAATTATTTTCTATCTTTAAGTTGGTCTGGAAACTCAAGAATCTTTTTGGTTATGTGTTCTGCTAAGGATAATTTTCCTTTATTAATATGCATTCCCACAAAGTCTATCTCAATCTGAAATAATTGCATTTTCCTTTCGAAAATAACAATACCATGTTTGTCTAATTCTAAAATAATCTTTTTAAGATGGTTTACATGCTCTATCTCAGTCTTACTGGCTACCAGAATATCATATATGTAAACAAGGCAAAATTCTAAAAAATATCTAAATATATTATCCATTCTTGTTTGGAATACTTGAGGAGCATTCAAGTATCCAAATGGCATTACTAGCCATTCGTATTTTCCTTGGGACACACCAAAGGCTATCCAAGTAATACTGTCTGGATGCATTTTAATTTGCCAGAAGCTTGATTTGCAATCAAACTTAATGAATATAATTCTATTTTCAATCAAATTGATTAAATTATTCTTGTCTGGTGTCTTATAAGAATCAAATTCACAATTCTTATTTAATTGTTTATAATCTATAACCATACGTCTTTTTCCTCTTTTATGCTCAGATTCATTTTGAACATAGAAGGCAATGCTATTATGTCTACTTTTACTTTCTCTAATAATGCTTAACTTAAGCATTTCATCTATGTCTTTTTTAAATTCTTCTTTGTCTTCTTGTGAATATCCTTTCTTATAGGTTCCACCATTAATAGTGGCGCCCCCCAGGGATAATTTCACAATAACTTTGGTCTTTATCCCACTTAGCGATGGGATTTTCTCTTAAAGTAGGCTCTGCTAGTTTCCTAATCTTTTCCTTTTCTACTTCTATATCCATTTTCTTCTGTTTGGATATAGCTTGAACCTGTAATAAGGTATGCTGGGCTTGATCTAAAATGTCTTGTTGTATAAGAGCTATTTGCGTATAACACTTTTGGTCTGGACACTTACAATCCTTTTTAAGGGTCTGGTTATTTCTAAGGCTTCTTGTTGGTTTGTAGGTCTAGGTCCACCATGCTCAGCTGAAGAACTCTGATGTTTTATGGGTCTATAATTTGGTTTGACCTGCATAAGGTCAAAGGCAGTTTTGTGATTTATTAGAGGGGCTTTAATATTAAATTCCTATGTATCACTAATTAATATCTTATCGTTATACTGAGTATAAGGATGATATTTACTAATAAAGTTTTGTCCTAAAATAATGTTTCCTGTGAAACTATGACGAGGATCCATTATCCAAAATCGATGATTAACGGTTTTGTTGTTCTGATTTCCTAATTTAAAATAAATAGGAATAGTCTGGAAATATAAGGTAAATGGATCTCCATTAGCCACTTTACCATATATTTCTTGAGTGCTTTTTAAAAAATAGTCTTCAGGAAAGGCATTAGCCTTATAAATACTCTAAGAGCATCCTGCATATATAAAAGCTGAAAGTCTTTCAGGATAATCTTTATGTTGTATAAACATTTCTACAAAACAAACATGTGGTTTAGTAGAAATTCCTAAATTATTCTTTTCTAAAATAGATATTCCTTTCCAGGGTTTATCTATAAAATCTAAGAATGTTAGGTCTTCTGCACTACTATTATAGCTACTATCGTCTAATTCATAGGAAATGACTTTTCCTTTTAATTCTTCATTTTCTTGTAGTCGTTTGTCTATATTTCCATTATTGTCTTGATAATATGTTTTAATATCTAAGTCTATTTGAGCACCATACTGGCTAGTATAAATTTCTCTAAATCTAGTTCTCCAACAGTCTTCATGGTAGTGTAATTGACAAATAACACAAACCATAAATAATTTTGTTTGTATGGTCTCAAAGCATTCTACACATATAAAGTCTTTCTTACAACATTTCATTTCAAATGTGCAATAATGTCTTTCATCAAAGTAACACCTAGGTATATATGTTAGTAACTCAGGATTACTAACTGCCCATCTTTTCTTTAGAAAGGGGTTTAGTATACACTTATACCAAGCTTCTTCAAAGTCTATATATTCATTATCTAAATCGTCTTGATCAGTTTGCATCATATATAACTCTAGAGTGTCCTGAGAGTCTTCATACTCATCAGTATCACTACAGTCTTCCGAATCACTATATGTGTATACACTATAGATACTGGTATTACCATCATCTTCTATGTCTCATATTTCTATAGCATATACGATATCTAATTCTTCTTGATCTTCATAGTCTAATATTGTATTAATAATTTTAATACCTTCTTTATCTTTCTTATTAGGGCAGTCTTTAGCAAAGTGTCATTATTTGTCGCAAGTCCAACATTCTTTGATTGCAGTCTTAGATTGAACTACATCTTTTTCTTTCCTATAATTATGAACCTTATTATATTTACTAGTGTTCTTCTTAAAATATCTTCTTTGGTTAAATTTATTTTTCTTAGTCTTAGTGTTCCTTTCTCTAAAGGTAGTAGATGGTCTAAATCTATACTTCTTTGGAAATCCTAAAGGTCTAGTTTTAAACTTCCTATGTTTCTATTGTAATTGCCTTTTCAATTTCTTGGATTCACTACCACATCCCCATTGGATTGGAGCGATGTCTCTTTCTTCTTTGATTGGAGGGATCTGCTTGAAAGTTTTTTCTATCAACTTTCCTTGAGTTATATCACGTCTCTTAGATATGATATAGTCTTTGGAGAAATTGATTCTTTCACCAATGGAGTTGTTCTTAACTCCATCTACTCCTGGCCAATTCCTTTATTCATTAATTAGGATTTGTCCTATGGTTGGTATCTTCCTAAAGTATTCATCTTTTAAGGTCTCTTTAAATTCTTTAATTTGGTAATATAGCTGCTCATAATTATTGCTATATTCATTTATCTTATCTAGTTTGCAAATACTAAGGAGGGATAACTTAGTTTTTACTAGGCCTTGTTCATTAATTTGAGCTAAATGTCCAGCTCCAATGAATTCTGATGTAAACAATTGAATATATTCTTCAATTGATCTTTCTCCTAAGTTTTCTTTCATCTTCTCAATCTTAGATAAGGAGTCTTCATCTATAACTTTTCTTAAACTATCTAAATAATCTTTTGCAATACCTATAATGGATTTCTCAGCGTACTGTTTACATGAACTTGCATCCCATTGTTCATTTGATGCAAAAAACATGTTCATCTGATTACGCCATTCGTCTAAGGCCTTTTTCCTATCTTGGACATTGTCTAAGTTAAGTTATATCCCTACTAGATTTATGGCTTGACTTGCCATGGTCTTAACAGGAGTAAAACTCTTGTCACTAGTTGCAAAGTCTTTTATATAGTCGGGTTTAGTCTTAACTAAAGTGTTTGAGTATATAGGAATATTTATTCCTATTAGTTTACTAAAAAGTCTAGGAGTATCTTCCAACTTATTACTACTTTCTATCTCTTGTTTATTAGGATTTACTTGTGTAGCTGGCATTAATCTTTCTTCTCCTTCTTCTATTAGTCTTAAGTTTCTAAGAAATTCTTTCGTATTCTTGGATTCTTTTAATTTTAATATGCGATCTTGGGCTATCATATTAAATCTTTCTCTTTCTTGAAATCTAACTGAATGACTTTTCTTAAGGTTATCTTTAAATGTCTTCATGTCCAATTCTGAGGGTTCATGTCCAAAGTTTTGGATCCTAGCTTTTTCTTTAACTAAGTCTTTTTATTTAAATGATCTTCTAGGTTTGATTACAGGGGCTTGTCTTAGTAAACTAAGACTAGTCTTACTAATACATTCTCCTTCTGAAGGATCATTGATTATGGCTTCTCCCACATTCCTAAATCTAACTTCTTCAGTCCGGATATTCTTATTTACAATCTTAGGCATACCAAACTGGATAGTAACATTTCCAGTGACATCGTCTTGATTAATAAAGAGAGGTTTATTTTGTATAGTCTTAGTTTCTTAGAAATCTGGAAATTGCCAACGGGTCTTAGCTTTTTCTTTCATAGGTCCTGTGTTCCTAATACTGTAAGTATGATTGTAGTCTAAAACATTGGTTCTAACTAAGATTTCATCATTAAGTACACCGCTAGGAATTTTCGATTGCATTCCTTCATAAGGAAATTGGGAGAACTTCACATAGCTTTGGAATTCTATATTTATATTAGCGTCTGGGATAATATAGTCTTCATAGCCGCTAGCATATAAGATTAACTTAAAATGTTTGGTTATGTCTACGATTACTGTAAATGCCGAAATGACATTAAAGTATCCTATACTGTCTAACATTTCTAATTGGGCTATCTCAATAAGGCTTTTCTCAAAATCTTTCCATCTTTTATCTACTAAAAAACATAATATGTTGATATTATTTTGAGGTCTATGTAATCCTTGGATTCTTGCTTGAAAGAGTCTAAAGGTTAGGAATTGGAACTTCCTATCAGTTCCTCTAGATCTAAGTTATTCTGAGTCAAAGACTTGGAGCTCAGTATAGGATTTGTCTAATAGATGATTCCTACAATGGTAAGTCATGTTATAATTAGGAGTCTTAGGAGTGGAACCTTCTTTAAACAAGTCTATGTATCTAACGGCTAGAAGTTACCCATTATGAATGGAATTTTCAACAATCTTCCAGACAACTTCCCCCTATTCTTTCAATTGGAGAGGATTGGTGAAATTTCTCTCTTTCCACCATGTCCTAACATTGGAGGTTGAATCCTTAAGTCTTTGGAGTGTACGATTACTCTGTCTAATATTTGGGATAAAGCTAACTATCTTACTAGTCTTATCTAATCTGTCATTTATGACTCGTCTTCCTATGGTATTCTTTTCTCTAGCTTCTATAGGAGAGGGTTCTCTAAATTTACAAGTGGCAACCTATTTTTGTTCAAGTCTTTTTTCAATCCTTTCTAATAAATCTGAATAATCTTTTTATCTTTTTATCTGACTAAGGATTTCTTCTTTAAAATTCTTATTCTCTTGTCTTCCTAGAAATTTCTTCCCTATGTCTAGCAAGAGAATTAACTAGGGATTTGGCAACATTTGTGATATAGTCTTTTACTTCATTATATTTTTCTTGTTGTTGCATAGATCTAACTTATATAGATTCTACAGTTTTTTTTATTTTATCTAAACGAGTTAGAATAAAAGGCGAGTCTAATTTTTCTTGGAAAGGCTTATTATATACAGCCTTAATTCCATTTATAATTTCTTCATATTTTTCTTTTACTTGGGCCATGTATAGTCTAAGTTCATTAATAATACTATCCATTTTGGATAGGTTATGGCTTTCCATATTATTAAGGTAATTTGCTAAATTTTGTTGGAATTTAACCAAGTCTGTATAGAAGGTGGTTAATCCTTCTGTCTTAGCTTTTAAATCTAAATGCAAGTCTTTAACAAAGCAACTGTTATAGTCTTGGGTAGATGCTATGGATGTAGAAGTTAAATTTAATCTTTCTAATATGAGTCTAGTTGCTTTAGCAGCGTTGGCAATCTCATTTTCATTTATCTTGTAATAAAATCTATCATCATTGATCTTTTCTAAAATTCTTTAATAAAGGTCTGATACAGTCGGAATAGAGAGGTATCTCGGTACCTCATTCCAGTCTGATCTAACTATCTCCATTAGGAAGATAACTATCTAATCTAGGGATAAGCTTAGATTGTTCTTTAGTAAGTTTAATTAACTCACTGTCTTGATTTTTAATTAAAGTTTTAATCTCTAAAATGTCTTTGTTAAGGACTTCTATATGATTAGTCTTAATATTTATTTCTTGTGAAACATGTACTAGGTCTATTGGGATTTGGTTATGTAGGAGGGTACTTTAGATTATATATGGAGGCGTAACCCCTATTGAGTATGGTAATCACAAGTTAATTGGCCAAAGCTTTGGATTAATGATAAAACACATAAACATGAACCCAATGAGGATAGACTCAACTTAAACCCATAAAACTCTCGTGTATATCTTAAGAAACAGTAATGAACCTTAGAAGTAACTTAGCTAGAGGGGGATAGAAGTAAGCACCCTAGATTCGCCTTGGTAGGCAGGTAAAACCACACCAAAATACCCTCAGGAATCCCTGTCCTATATTAAAAGCTTCATAATGAATGATAATGGTGGTGGGTGAGTTTTAACTTATCTGGTTTGTAATAACTCTTTTTAACTCTCAGAAGGATCATCTCCTCAAAGGTGGTTGGGGTCCTTAAATAGCCCCCCACACCACCCCCGAGGCAACTCAGTCATTAAAGACTATGAAAGACATCCCTCATACTTTATGTCACAAAATTAAATGCCTGATGCACTAGTTGTCTCCACGTCATAAACATTAAATGCCAAGACATGCCTTTTGCCTAACCACTGTGTGTCAGGGGGCTGTTGTCGCAGAGGTGGATCACCAACTGCCTGACAGCCCCAAATACCACTGTGGTTTACTTAAGTGCAGGTCTGACATTGTTTAGCTGGCTAGTGACATCACCTACAGTAGATGTGACATTAAGTAGAGGGCTACATCGGTTCATAACTCAACGCCCGGTGGAACTCCAAGATGTACCGCTTGAGGTTCCACGGTCAGGGTCCTTCGGTGTTTTACCAGGTGTATCTAAGATGGTCAGGGCAAGCCCCAACGGTGCCTTACTTCTCAATCCTCCAAACCAAATCCCTCTATAGTTCCCATGGTGAGGTCATTCGATAGGGCATGAAAGCCCTCCCAGGTCCTGCCATGCCTGGTCTCTCGTGAGTACCGTTTGACCTCACCCAAACTGTTTTATTATTATCGTTATGTCATTACAACCGTTATAGCTTACAGTGAATGTAATCAAAGATACAATATGATTAACACAATAAGCTGAAGTATGAGTTGCCACGCTGAGCTGCCTCACCAAGCTGCCACGCTTGAGTTGCCACGCTAAACTGCCTCACCAAGCTTCCACGCTTGAGTTGCCACGCTAAACTGCCTCACCAAGCTTCCACGCTTGAGTTGCCACGCTAAACTTCCTTTTATTGCGTTAATCTTCAAACACTGTTGCTAATTAGGGAATTATCCCTAATCTCAGGATTACCTTCAAGCCCCCTCTACATTTGCCCCCTCGTGGAGAGATTTGTTGGAACAAGAAATGTCTGCACAAAATGTCTCAAACCGATGGAACAAGATTTGTTGGGAAAAAGATTCAGGCTTTTTCTCCTTTATTTAACACCGTTGGGACATCTTCTTCATTGAGGGTCTTATTAGATAAGTCTGACAAGAAATTTTATTGGCGCCAAAACTTAGACTTGTATAGGAAGGCAACGGTTAGTGTTCCCCAGACGTCACTTTGTAAATGATGTGGCGTCGTCCTCTCAACTGTCAAAGCACTTCCCAATGTGCCACGTGTTCATTGGGAATGATTGTAGGCGGCCTTGCACGTGTAATGGTGGGAGATTGAAACGACAACCCCAAAATTTTCAAACAGCCATATCCAGAGTACTTGAACCTTCTCTTTTGTTTTTCTTACTTCGTTATTATCTTCTTCAGACTGGCGTTTTCATTTTTTTCTTAGAGAGAGAGAGAGAAAAAAACTCCATTATTGCAAAAGCTTCAGTGTTTGCGAAATCTTCATTGTTCACCCTCTATACCACCACTTGTGATCGTGGTTCCCCATTCTCGCTCTCAATCCTTTCTTTTCTGCTACTGCCTCACTATTTTCCATGGCGTCTTCAAGCAATCCCACCGTGTCTGCCACCAGCGTTCCGTCTGCCACCACCACCGCTGCCTCCGCCCTGGATGCTGACCGCCAGGAACAGCTGAGGTTTTACCGTCGCTCTCCCATTTTTGGGGAGGGTGATGACTTTGCTATTGCCAGTAAGACTGTTTGTTTTTCTTCCAAGTTTGACGCCCTACTGTTGGGTGATGAGGACGAAGAATTGTCTAAATGGGGCTTTCTGCCCCCAGAAGGAACTCTCAGATTTCGCTTGGAGCGAGGGGACTTTTCATGGTCCCACATTGATTTCGAAGCACCTGGGGGATCCCCTACCCACTTTGCTACCTGGAACTCCCATATGCAGAGTTCCTATGCTGATATCCTCACCAAGATTGGGCTGTAACGGGACAAATGGTTTGGTGAGTTCACTCTCTCAAAGAATAATGCTGCCCTTCCTGTCTTGGTCTCTCGATGGAACGTGACTACTCATACGTTCATCGCTGCGTGGGGTGAGTTCACCATCACTCTAAAGGACGTGTGCGAGCTTTTGGGCCTCGATGAAACAGGTTATGAGCCCTACGACGATGAGGCTCTTGATGCCCAAGAGATTGCCGATCGTTTGGAGTTGGATCGTATATGCCGAAGCTGCATTGGCTCATCCAACAAAGCTACTTTTTCTCCCTTAATTAGTTATTTCTTCAAGGGTTCTGGTGAAGGCAGTTCTTCAGCAGATGCTCCTGGTCAAGGTACACCGTTGGAACTTCCCGCCTACATTCTTGTGATTCTTTCTCATTTCCTTTTGAAGGGCAAACCCAATGACCAACCCCGAAGGGACCTTATCAACCTGTCCCTTCGTTTGGCCCGAGGGATAAAACTCCCACTGGCTGTAATTGCCTTGGGATCCCTCTACACTTGGATGGATAGGACTTTATTTGACATGGAACACTCTCTTGGCCGTTACAACTTGGCCAATTTTGCCAACAGCGTGCTTCTGACCATCTTCCTTTACTTCCGCTTTCCCGCCCTAGCGGCCAAGACCAACAGTCCTCCTTCGGGGGAAACAATTCTGCCTCCACGGTCTTTCATTTATCACAAGAGACAAAGCCAAAAGGAGCTAATTTCTGTGATTGAACGTTTCGAGAACTTTGTTATGAGGCCTTATCAGGAGGAGTTCTTCTTTCACACTTGTGATTTTTTTCATCGTGAAGCCAGAGTGATACAGGACCCTTCTCCCGATATTGAGGATCCCTTGCTTCCCGTGGTTCTTCTGTTTTCTCCAGGCTATCTGCCCTCCTACACCGAGTGGGGATATACCAGCGAGCATTATAATCCCAATCGATGTAGCCGTCAGTTTGGGTTTGACCATGGGGCACCACGTCCAGTGTTCTAATCATCAAACCCCAAGGTCTCCTTTGGCGAGGCATGTTCCTTGTTTTCTTCGACCGCTGCGTGGGGCATATGTTCAACAATGGCTAGGCGTGTCACCATTCCCAGTATCAGTAGGCATGGGTATGTGACCCCTTTATTTTCCACCAAGTACTGGCCGAAACAACTGGCTAAAATTGTCGAGTTCGTTGAGGGAGATCCGGTGTATCCTCCCGTTTCTTCATTTTCTGCCCTGGAGTTGGGGCTAAAAGGCAACTCTGTGCTTGGGATAGAATTCCCTCTAAGTTCAACCCACAAAGCACCTCCCAACGAGTAGCGTTATCTTGCGCCATACTCCTTATGTATAAGGATGCCTCCCCAGCAGAGTCGCCAAATGTAGGAGGGTACTTTATATTATATATGGAGGCGTAACCCCTATTGAGTATGGTAATCACAAGTTAATTGGCCAAAGCTTTGGATTAATGATAGAACACATAAACATGAACCCAATGAGGATAGACTCAACTTAAACTCACAAAACTCTCGTGTATATCTCAAGAAACAGTAATGAACCTTAGAAGTAACTTAGCTAGAGGGGGAGAGAAGTAAGCACCCTAGATACGCCTTGGTAGGCAGGTAAAACCACACCAAAATACCCTCAGGAATCCCTATCCTGTATTAAAAGCTTCGTAATGAATGATAATGGTGGTGGGTGAGTTTTAACTTCTCTGGTTTGTAATAACTCTTTTTAACTCTCAGAAGGATCATCTCCTCAAAGGTGGTTGGGGTCCTTAAAAAAGCCCCCCACACCACGCCCGAGGCAACTCAGTCATTAAAGACTATGAAATACATCCCTCATACTTTATGTCACAACATTAAATGCCTGATGCACTAGTTGTCTCCACGTCATAAACATTAAATGCCAAGACATGCCTTTTTCCTAACCACTGTGTGTCAGGGGGCTGTTGTCGCAGAGGTGGCTCACCAACTGCCTGACAGCCCTAAATACCACGGTGGTTTACTCAAGTGCAGGTCTGACATTGTTTAGCTGGCTAGTGACATCACCTACAGTAGATGTGACATTAAGTAGAGGGCTACATCGGTTCATAACTCAACGCCCGATGGAACTCCAAGCTGTACCGCTTGAGGTTCCACGGTCAGGGTCCTTCGGTGTTTTACCAGGTTTATCTAAGATGGTCAGGGCAAGCCCCAACGGTGCCTTACTTCTCAATCCTCCAAACCAAATCCCTCTATAGTTCCCATGGTGAGGTCATTCGATAGGGCATGAAAGCCCTCCCAGGTCCTTCCATGTCTGGTCTCTCGTGAGTACCGTTTGACCTCACCCAAACTATTTTATTATTATCGTTATGTCATTACAACCGTTATAGCTTACAGTGAATGTAATCAAAGATACAATATGATTAACACAACAAGCTGAAGTATGAGTTGCCACGCTTGAGTTGCCACGCTGAGCTGCCTCACCAAGCTGCCACGCTGAGCTGCCTCACCAAGCTTCCACGCTTGAGTTGCCACGCTGAGCTGCCTCACCAAGCTGCCATGCTTGAGTTGCCATGCTAAACTGCCTCACCAAGCTGCCACGCTTGAGTTGCCACGCTGAGCTGCCTCACCAAGCTGCCACGCTTGAGTTGCCACGCTAAACTGCCTCACCAAGCTGCCACGCTTGAGTTGCCACGCTAAACTTCCTTTTATTGCGTTAATCTTCAAACACTGTTGCTAATTAGGGAATTATCCCTAATCTCATGATTACCTTCAAGCCCCCTCTAAACCATCTATTCATCAATATAAATGTATCTATTTTATGTTGGATGCCCATGAGTTTTTGAACTATTTAATAAATGAACCTATCGACACACTAGAGAAAATGTCTTGTGCTATAAATAGTGATCTAGAAACTTCATCATAGCTTGAAAAGATTGCAAATGGATCGAAGAATGTGCTTGCTAATGGTCCAAAAAAAGAGCCTCAAGTTACCTGGGTGCACAAAAAATTTCAGGTAACTATGCTTTGGTGCATTATATGTTCTCGACTTGTTTTTATGGTATATTTTATGAATGAAACTTTGTTGCCTTTGCAAGTTTAAATAGCTTAGTTACCTTGAAGCTTTCTGGAATCTTAAATTCCATTTGATTCGTGGTTAAATACTTTTCACCTAGGTGACAAGTAGCCGTAAGATGATTAAAGAGTAGTTTCACTTCTTTGGAATCAAATTTTAACCAAATCACTTGATTAAAGGTTGTACACTTATTTACAATATATGAACAATTTTTTTAACTCCCAATATGCTATGTTTTGATGATAACATTCCAAATTCTTAGGGTGTATCCTAGTTGGATCAGCTGGGCATTCACTATCATTCTCAACATTTAATTTTTGTTGGCTATGTATTCATTGGTGGTATTTTAACATGTATTTGCGAAATAGTTGAGACCTTACAATCCACTTGCGAAGTTTATCTGCATCAAAGGGGTTATTTTTTTTCTATTTTTGGCAAGGAGTATTGCTCAACATCCTAGTTGAAATGGGTATAATCTGATCTCAACATTTCTGGTTGGATATTAAGCACATTCAAGAAGCTATTAAAAATGTCTTGGTTTGCCTTGAGATGGTTATCTTCTTTGTTCTCCGACAGCATGCATTTCATTTTTCTCCTTACAGTTGAGACAAAAATGAAATTACGTAAAAGAGAATAAATGAAGAAGCATGTAGACGATTTGAAGCTGGCGGACATCATAACCATGTGTATTTGGAGAACTTATCATAGCACCAATGCCACTGGAGAGAGAACGTTTACGGGTTTATCTTTTTACCTGTGGCACTGGAGCTAGAGGAATTTATGGACTCAACTGAATTTTGAAATGTTATATGCCAATATCGATTCAGATTTGGTTAATTACTTTCTAAAAAAATCTCTGCTCTGGACCAATAATATATTGGAAGCTTCGAAAAGCATCTTAAATATGAGTGGGAAAGAACATTGGAACCAGATATTTTGAACTCGCCATATGTATAATTGTCTCTATTTATTTATTGTACCTCAAAAAATTTCACTTGATCAGTTTTGAAACATAATAATGTTAACTACTCCTTTTAAATAAATAGTTTGTATATGGAAAAAAATATAATGTCCAAGTCTTTGCCAAAGAAAGTGAAAAACTTAATTTGAATATGACAAAAGTGAAATTCTACTAAATATGTTAAATTACATAAGTGACATTCCATTGAGTATGATCACATGTGATGGTTGTTTTAATTTGATGAAGTTTTCCAATGAATATGAATTCACGTGTGGCTTGCCAGATTGACATGCTCATCATTGGGATGCATCCCTATTCTCGGATTGTGAACGACAAGAGAAATTCAACAATTTCATGGTAATTTCCATTTTTTTTATCTATTCTCTAGTTGGCAAAACAAGAGATTTATCGAGATATAAAAATTCTAGGAAAGCAAGACATAAAAAAATAGTTGGTATAAAAAATGACGTTTTTGTATTAATTGGCTAGGTAATGGTGTAGAACAGTAGAACCCACCACTCGCCAATCAAATATGAAACATCATTTTATGCCCTGCTTAGTTTTCACGGATACTATGGCTAACGTATTACTTTCATGCTGACAGGATGTGACCTTGGATGAAATAGTTGAAGCTCTTATTGCGAATAATGAAACATTTGAGAAGAAAACATCATTTTCACAAGTGAGTATGACTTATAGTAATCAAGAATTGTGTATAATGAATGCCCAATGACTTATTATAAGTGTGTAAAATGATTAAATATGGCACATTAAAGACATTTCGAAGAAATGTCTCCCTCTAACCTCATTTAACAATTAAAAGAGAGAAAGCCTGATAAAACATGAATAAAATACACAAAAATTACAAATAAATCAAGGTTTATGTTACTCCCCCAATTGAGAAAAACTCGCCCACGAGCGTGAAAAGAGGAGAGGCGACCGAGACATTCAAAAACACCATTCTCCCCAATAAAGGATGTCATCCATAGAAACGCCCGACATATCGACTTGTAAACTGGTGGGGGCGACTAATCAAGAATCCCAATAATGGGCGTCGAGGGGGAAAACTTAAGACAAAAACCTAGAGGCCTAAAAGTAGGTACAAATACATCAAGCGATACCAAAACAACTTGTCTAAACTAAACGCATCCTCATCGAACTCTTGGTTGGCGTAATTGACTATTATACGATTCTTTATGGGGTTAAAAATGGGCGTCGGGCTGAAAACTTAAAACAACAATCTAGAGGCCTAGATTTAGGTACAAACACATCAACCAATACCAAAGTAACTTGTCTAAACTAATCGTATCCTCATCGGATCGTAGGTTGACCAAATTGACTAGTATATGCTTCTTTTTGGAGTTAAAAATGGGCGTTGGGTGGCAAAAACTAAAAAAAAAAAACTAAGATTTAGATATAAAATCAGGCGATACCAAAGCAACTTGTCTAAACTAACTGGGTCCGCATCGGACTCTCGATTGGTCAAATTGATTCGTATACGCTTCTTTGTTGGTTAAAAGTGGGGGTTGGGAGGGAAAAATTGTAAACAACCTGGTAGCCTAAAAATAGATATAAACACATCAAGAAAAACCATAGTTACTTGTCTAAACTAATTGTGTCCTCATCGGAATCTCGGTTCGCTAAATTGACTACCATACACTTCTTTTGGGGTTAAAAAGAGGCGATGGAAGGAAAAAAATGAAAATAACAACCTAGATGCCTAAACATAGATACAAACACATAAAGATATATTAAAGTAACTTGTCTAAACAAATCGTGTCCTCATCAGACTCTCTGTAGGTCAAATTGACTAGTATACGCTTCTTTTTAGGGTTAAAAATGGGTATTGGGGAGTAAAAACTGAAACCAACTACACAACTGCCTAAAATTAGGTACAGAAGCATTAAAAGATACTAAATTAACTTGTTTAAACTAATCGCGTCCTCATCGAACTCTCGGTTACCCAAATTGACTAGCATAGGCTTTTTCGGAGGTTAAAAATAGGTGTTGAGGGATAAATATTGAAAACAGCAACCCAACGGACTAAAAATAGGTACAAACACATCAAGTGATACCAAAGTAACTTGTCTAAACTAATTGCGCCCTCATTCAACTCTCAGTTGGCCAAATGACTACTATACGCTTCTTTTGAGGGTTAAAAATGGGCGTTAGGGGGCGAAAATTATATACAACATCTTAGCTACCCAGATTTAGGTACAAACGCATCAAGTGATACCAAAGTAACTTTCCTAAACTAACCATGTCCTCATCGAACTCTCGGTTGCCGAAATTGACTAGTGTACGCTTTTGGGGGGTTAAAAATGGGCATTGGAGGGCAAAAAAGGAAAACAACCACCTAGCGGCCTAGGTTTAGGTTCATACACATCAAGCGATACCAAACTAACTTATCAATACTAATCTCATTCTCATTGTACTCTCAGCTGGCCTAATTGACAAATATATGCTTCTTTTTTGGGTTAAAAATGGATGTTGAGGGTGAAAATTGAAAACAACATAAGGTACAAACATCAAACGATACAAAAGTAAATATGGCTATTTGTTGTGTATCGATTACTCCTTAATAAAATTACATGTGTGTTAGTGGCATGTAAATGTACTAGTCTTTTATGTTATTTACTCATTTCTGATTACACATTTACTAAGGTTGATTTTGCTTAGCAGATTCTTATTGGGAAATATGAAGATTAATTTTGGGAGAATGATGTATACTTTTGCAAGGAATATCATAAAGACTACTTTTGGAAGAAGAATATATTTAGAACTTTAATGATGTGAGAATTCGTTTCCAGTTTATGGTTAAAAGTTTGATGGTTTATCTTGTACTACATTTGTTTTAGGAAGTTTAATGGTTATGAATGAAATGTAGTTTTAGATCGGTTTAATATCACCGAAATGCAGTGTCATTCATTTTGTCACGTGTATTTTGAAATTATGTTTTGAGTCAGTTTTGAGGGCATTGATTCTGCATTTTCAATGGTTGAGCACGAGTTATTAATAGTGTATTTATATTTATTTGTTTAATGAGAAATTAATATTTTTTAAAAATATAATAACATTGTTAATAGACTTTAACCGCTACAAATAAAAACATATAACACTCCTATTTGTAATGGTTTTTATCCGTTACAAATTATAACGGGTCAAAACCTTTACAATTTAGTAAATCCGTTACTAATATATGGGAGGGTGTACCATTGCCAAATCCGTTACAAAATAAATTGCAACGGTTTTAATATGTTACAAATTATAAACTTCTAACGGATTTTATCCATTACAAATTTCATTAGTAAAATAAATAACGACAATTTTCTAACAGATTTATTCCATTAAAAATAATTTTTGTAACGGTTTTTTCCTATTACAATGGACCTATTTTGGTGTAGTCTACATATTTCTTCCCATTTAGAATAGGCAAGAAACCTCTCTTCTTATCTTGGAACATCTCAAAATACTCTCTCTTGGAGAAAACATGATTTGAATATATCGAATCCAATATCCATTCATTTTGCAGAAAAAGAGATACCTTTGAAAAGTGTGACAAACTTTCCAAAATCTTCATCCTCCGTAAATGTCACCAACGCATTAATGAGGCCATCTCCATCCTTCTTTAAACGAAAATTTATCTTTATGTGAACACACTCGTCGCACTTGTAATATTACTTGCCTTTTCCATTACCCCTTGATCCAGACCTATTACTACCTTCATTAGATCCTCGATTGGTATTCCTTCCTCGATTTCCACCATGTGCATAAAAACCTGAGCCTGAACTCTCATCCTCGAAATACTTCATCTTCTCATAAAACAATATAGTAAATTCCACCGCATCCATTTTAACCGTATTTTTACCATATAAAATGGTGGTGACAATGTTCTCATACGACTCTAGAAAAGAACTAAGAAGCAATAAGGCCCATTCTTCTTCCTTTACTTTCACATCAAACCAAACGACCGTTGTTATTGAAATAATATGAAATTGAACGATAACGATGCATACATGTAAGTTAAACCTTTCCTCATTTTATATGGATTTTCTTATTTTGTTTAACCCGAGTTAAGTAATCTTTCACTAATCCCTTATTTAGTTAACCTGCAATCCCAGGAAATACATTCATGTATCTGTGAGATTTTCGTCCTCCTCCATCTTCAATCGGTAAAGCTCCCATTTGAGATTGAGCTTTATTATGATACTTTTTGTTAATTATATATTTTCTAACTTCTCCCACAACTCTCGATTTATGTACTCATCATTGACAGTTTTGATAATATTATCACTGATAAAGAGTTCGTTAGTACTTAAGAACCCTGACTCTATATCTTTCCAATTATCATCTGTCATCTTCTCCTACTTCATATTCTTACCTTTCAAAGCTCTCTATAATCTTTGTTGAATGAGGAGATTTTTCACGCTACCTTGCCATAAAGTGAAACTGCCACTTCTATAAGAATGATCCATCTTCCAATGTGAAGCTACATTTACGGACATGGTTGAATGAAACAACAAGCCCAAAACTTCCAAACATGACTCGTTTAACACCGAAGCCACACTTAGGACTTTTGTTATAAACAAGCTAGAAAATAACAAGATGAACACAAGAGATTTAATGTGGTTCGATAATAACACCTTGCCTAGATCCATAAGAGAGAGAATAATTCCACTATTTGACAAAATAAGTTACAATGGAAGGATTATCCAAGAGATATACTCATTATCAATCCAAGCCCCAAATACACCCAAATCTCAGTTACGAATCAAGTTTAAAACCATAAACCTCACTCTTTTTGCCTCTATTTTATACTCCAAAGGTTACATGTGAAAAACCCAAAATACCCCACACTAATAAACACATTTTCACAAATCTGAACCGTTCGTTACAGTGAACCTCCTTCGTTGGTCGCGCACCATACACGCCAATCACATTGTCCGCATTTCCATGTGGGTGTGAGTGACACAAATGTATCTAATTAACCATATTTTGTGAAATTTATATAAAAACATATTAGAAAATAATATGAATGTTTGCGTTTAGGATGGCAAATTTCAAGTGGATTTTTTTTGTCAAAAAATGTTAATTTGTAAGAGAAGATGGGAGCATTTTCCATAAAAAATATAACAATGGGGGACCTATGTCCTAATGTGAAAGTCAATCTTATGAGAACGACTTTTGAAAATTCATGCGGGAATGAAAACCCAAAGGTCACTACTGGAATTTGTCCTAATTTTTATATAAAGAATGCTTGTATAGCAAGGATCAAATATTTCCTTTATCAATAGGGATACTAGTTTGAGTCGTTTGTTATGATCTGGTGGACTTAATTAGATAAGTTGTTGGCTAACAAAATTCAAGTCATTATGTACCGAATGCTATTTCGTCTAATGTCTATTCTTTGTTACCACAAGAGTTCCAAAATCATTTCATTTCTTGGAATATTCTCATTTTCATCGATTCCCTATTCTAATTAATCACATACTATTATGTGAAGTATATATGTTCAATACTAAAATATAATAATAAACTTAGAATTTTCCAAGAAATTTTTTATTTTTCCTAAAATAAAAAATAGTTAAAATAACAAAGTTTTTATTTGCAGAAAAAATATTGAAAAATTGTTCTTATGTGGCACGTAGTTAAAAACATACAATTGTTTTATTAAACTTATATCACGTACAATTTTTTATATAGAAAACACAGTTAAAAAACAGTTTCCATTAAAACGATAATTTTTAAAAACAAATTCCCATTAATGTTTTTTAAAAACAATCAAAACACTTAATTTTTCTATTTAAACATTTTTTCAGTCAAATCTAATTATTTAAATAAAAACTTTTTATCTATAAATGGTTGTTATTAGGTAATGAATGAGGTCTATATTAGACATTCTTGACCCAAAAATGAGTGACTCAACTAACACAATCTGTCAAAATGGGGTCCAAACTCAAAGAATTAAAAACTATAGGGTTTAACTCAATGACGACGAACTAATAGAGACCAAAACCCAAATAGCCCCCAAAAAGACTTCATTTTAAAAAAGACTTCACCTATTTAAAATTCAATTATTTTCTTATATTTTTAATCTAATTTAATTTAAGATGTTTAATTGAATTTCAATTCGGAATGAAGTCATTTTTAATACAAATTACTTTATTTTATTTAATATTTTATATTATTTATTACTACAAATTTTTTTAAGTCAAGTTAATGAGGCCCACGTTGGGCATAAAAACTTAAATGCATCGATTGTTTGAAGAACTTTTCATTATGCAATAAAAATTGAGTAAATTCTTATTCTATAACTATTTCCTATCTACATATATTTGAGGTTAAAAATGACTTCACATAAAAAAGAAAAAAATGGCTTCACTTAAAAAAGACTTCACGAAAAAGGAACTTTTTAGGAGTCCTATTTTGAGATTGTAATTAAAACTTGTTGGGTATTATAAAATAGGGGCATTCGCATTTAGATCCTATTAAACCTTTTTTTATACATTCTAGTCCCATCATATTTTTCCCTTACATATAGGTCCTACACCTACTTTTTTTGATTTTGTTTCCACAATTTTACCCTTTCAAAACCAACCATCTGTAACTTCCTTGAGGAAGTTACATATAATGTTGGATTTTTTTTAATTTTCAAATGATCATAACTTTTAATTGACATATTCGTTTTTCGCAAAATTACTATTTTTGAAATCTGCTCGACGAGATCAATCAAACAAGATCCAAGAAGGCTATATAATTTCAAAGAAAAAAAATTACACAGATAATAAACTTTACTGCATGCACGAGAAAGAGAAATAGGTTTATATACGTAATATCTTCACAAACAGTAACATTTACTCTGTTATAACACATATATATATATATATATATATATATATATATATATATATATATATATATAACTACTCTTGTGCATACCAGTATCTATTTTAAGAGTGTGGAGCGGACATGTGTCACGAGAGAGTGTTCTTATAATTTAGCCTTTCTTTTTTGACTCACCACCAGGTGACATTTTTTCGATCTGCATTTTTAAAATACATATTGGTATGCACAAGGAAAGTACTATATATATATATATATATATATACGGTGGATCCAAACCTCTTTTTTTCGATATCATCTTATTTTTAACGGTCCGCACTAGCGGCATCCAATCCCCACCAACATCCACCCCCATTGTCGGAGCTCCAACAACCTTCATCAGAGCTCTGACTTTGGGTGGCATGGGGTGCCGCTGGCGTGGACCTTAGGAAATAAGAGAATATTGGATAAATGGGGTTTGGATCAACAGGAGCTCCGGCTTGGGGTCAGTAGGAATAGCATTGGGTTAGGTTTATATCTGTAACATTTTCACAAACAATAAATGTTACTGTTTGTGAAAATGTTACAGATATAAACCTAACCCAATGCTACCCCTATTCACCCCAAATCGGAGCTCCGATGGATTCAAACTTCATTTATCCAATATTCTCTTATTTTCTAAGATCCGCGCCATCGGCATCCCTTGCCACCCTAAATCAGAGCTCTGATGAAGGTTATTGGATCTCCAACAATGGAGGTGGGTATTGGATACCGCTAGGGCGGACCATTAAAAATAAGGTAATATAAAAAAAATAGGTTTTGATCCACCGTATATATATATATATATATATATATAGAGAGAGAGAGAGAGAGAGAGAGAGGATCAAGTGAGGTCCGTGAATAAGGTCCATTTTTTTAAAATAGTAAAAAAACTATTTTGAAGATGATTTTTTCTATGGTTTTTAAATATTTCAATAGGATCATAAAAAAATAATCAGCTCAAAATGAATTTTTTTTACTATTTTAAAATAAACGGTCAAGTTTATCAGTTTTTAACAGCTTAAAAACTCACACAGTTTGATCGATTTTTTTAAAATATAAAAAAAAAATATTTTGATTTGATTATTTTTTTATGGTCCTACTGAAATGTTTAAAAATCATAAAAAAAATCAGTCCGAATTTTTTTTTTATCATTTTAAAAAAATGGACCTCATTTAGGATCCTCAAACTGGAATCTCACTTGATCCTTTCCCTATATATATCCTCTCTCTCTCTCTCTCTCTCTCTCTCTCTCTCTCTATATATATATATATATATATATATATCCTCTCTCTTTCCCTATGATTTTTAAACATTTCAATAGGATCATAAAAAAATAATCAGTTCAAAATGACTTTTTTGCTATTTTAAAAAAAATCGGTCAAACTTTGTTAGTTTTTAAGTTGTTAAAAACTAACAAAGTTTGACGGATTTTTTTAAAACAGTAAAAAAATTCATTTTGAACTGATTTTTTATATGACCCTACTGAAATGTTTAAAAACGATATAAAAAAAATTAGCTGAAAAATATTTTTTTGACTATTTTATCAAAATTGGTTCGTGCCAGTGGTATACAAACAGAGTTCCTCATGAGATCCTCTCTCTCTCTCTCTCTCTCTCTTTATATATATATATATATATATATGTGTGTGTGTGTGTGTGTGTGTGTGTGTAATGTGTTATATGAACACAGTAAATGTTAATGTTTGTAAAAATATTACAGATATAAACCTAACCAATGCTACCCCTACTCACCTCAAACCGGAGCTCCAGTGGATCCAAACTCCATTTATCTAATATTCTTCTAATTTCAAAGGTCCGCGCACGCGGCCCCCTATCCCAACACTACTTACCCCAAATCGTAGCTCTGATGAAGGTCGTTGAAGCGCCGACAATGGGGGTGGGTAGTGGTTGAGATTGAATGTCGCTAGTGCAAATCTTTAAAAATATGGTAATTTCAAAAAAAAAAGTTTGGATCTAGTGTGTGTGTATATACTGAATTTTTATACCATTTTTTTTAACGGTCGGAAATGTATATTTATACCATTTTTTACATATCACCTCATCTCAACGGTTTTTTTATTGAATTTTTTGATGAAAAAAATTGGAGATGATCTTCCCACTGTAGAGATCATATCCATAGAGTTTCGTCAAAAAATTCATTTTTTTACTATTTTAAAAAAATGGTATGTACCGGGTATGCACCATAAGAAGTCCTTACCGAAGAGGGTCTCTCTCTCTCTCTCTCTCTCTATATATATATATATATATATATATATATATATAAATGTTACTGTTTGTTTGTGAAAATGTCACATATATAAAACTGTCACATATATAAAACTATTTTATATTCTAGTGCATACAGTAAAGTTTACTGTTTGTGCAATTTTTTTTCTTTGAAATTTTATACTCTTCATGGATTTTGTTTGATAGATCTCGCCGACTAGATTTCAAAAATAGTAATTTTGCGAAAAAAAGATTTGTCAATAAAAAATTATGATAATTTTAAGATTAAAAAAAACTCCAACCACTTATGTAACTTCCGGATGATTGGTTTTAAAACAGGTAAAATTGTGAAAAAAAATCCCAAAAAAGTTGGAATACGATCTATATGTTGGTTGAAAAGTATATACGACTTGTATATATGTTGATGTGACAAATGAGACTTAAATATAATTTTCCCTTGTTATCAAAATATGAATGTTAAATGTTTGGTATAAACAATGGCTAAAAATGTTCTATATGATACGTATTAGGTGACCCTTAATTGATACAAAAGGTTAAAATAAGAATTTTATTAAAATGACGACAAACGTAAAGAATTTTGATATTAAAATGATCTACTCATTGACAAGAGCCAACAATATTTTTTTTAATATTTTGTGATTTAAAATTTAAATTATATGTGTTTTCAAAGTTCTATATTAGAATAAATAAAATAATAATAATTTTCAAAGTGCTAGCTCTCTACTTCATTTCTCTTTTACTTTCTTCATTTCTCTCTCACTCTATCTTTCCTCTTGTCACCTTGCAACCCAACCTCTTCTTCTCTATCTTAACTCCCCCTATCCTACACACACCAAAACAGACGATGATCAGGTTGTTGGCAATACAAATTTAAATGATAGGACTATTTCAATAAGCCACCACTATGTAACAAAAATTTAGTGAAGTCATTATTTATAATTATTTTCTCCCTACATATATTTGAGTAAATAAGATTTCACTCATATATAAAAAAGACTACGCATAAAAAAAGACTTCACCAAAAAATAAAAAATAAAAACAAGTTAATTTGACATCTCTAGGCCCTTTAAAACCCCGATTTGGTGGAGTGTTTGCTTACTCTAAATTTTTCATAGACCGATAAAGAAAATAGAAATAATAAATGGCATAGAAGATAGGTAGCATTCCCTTCTTGTCAACCTATCCAACCCCGGTGTCGCTTGACATATTTTCATGCCGGTGATTCTCTTGTTTATGTCACCACTAAAGACCCGGCTGATGATCGCTGTTAGCCCTAGATTTCCATTTATAAAACCAATCTTAACATATATGGAACGTAATATTTTTTACGTGCCATATATTAGTATTACTACCCACATATATGGCACGTAATAATTTGTACTCAAGTGTATATGTGTTTGCAATACTACATAATGTCACACATATTTATTAACGAAAAAATTACACACATACGAAAATTTCATAATCCATGACATTCACCAAATCAAGTCGTAGTGGAACGTCAATTTTCAATGGGTTAGTAGGCGTGTAAACAGGCCACTCATATGGTTCTCTTCAATTCCTTATGAGTTAGACATTATTGTAGCAGAAGACATTTACTCTGTTGGTTACTATTCAATCTTTAGTTTGGGGTGGAAATGGGTCGTCTGACATTAGTATCTTGTCAACTCTAGTCGGGTTTGTGAGAAAATAACCTATACCCAAACTGACCTCTGAAACTTTTTGTGTGTACCGTGTCTCTTATCGAGTCTAGTTCGTGTTCAAGTCGTGTCATAACGATTCATGTCGTGTATTTACACTAACGGGATAAATTGAAATCCAATTCTTTAAGTTGGCATGCTTAGCGAGTCCACCCGATAAGCACCCACATTAATTAGAGAGCTTGACAAATAAGTTATATTTACATAAAATATTTTCTAATAGGTCATATTATAATATTTGTTTCCCAATATGTCATATTTATGCATATAATTAATATTCAGTATATGTTTACAAATATGATCTATCGAAACAAAAAAAAAATCATGAGATTTATTGGAGCAAAAAAAAGAAGGACAAGACTTATTGAATTACATACTTAATAAAAGTGACTACTTGTTAGAAAAACCCTATTAATTAAGGCTTCTCCCAAATCCACCAAAAAATTGTGTGGTTCGTGGCACGAGGCATATGGCAATTTGATATCCCCACCTTCAGTTTTGTCCAAAATTAACATAGAGGAATACCATCCCCAAACATCAATGGACCATACACCGTAGCACCCGATAATCTAAAGTAAAACAATAAACATGAAAAACCCATGTGATATGTTATAACACATTGTACTGCTGTAAAATTATTGGAGAAAGTTGGGTGAATCACAATCAACCTCAATTGACTGTCTAAATATTGTAGTATCATAAACAATGGAATCCCTTCCCGTAGCTGAACAAAGTGCCCATACATATCTTTCCATAACCATAAACTAAAAAAAGCCAAACATAACTCAAAATAATAAAGAGCTCTGTGAAAATCACTATGTTCTTCTGCATAGATTGAAGGTTCCCGCAGCCTGTTCAATCAAACACATGAACACAATGAATGCATTAATAGGACACAAAAAAAACTATTTGAATATATTACTTTCCAACAACCAAAATAACTCATCAAAATGCCCCAAACTTAATAGATCCTAACAAAAATTTCCTAATTTTAAAGATAATATTATTTAAAATGAAACTTACCTCTACCGACATAACAAAATCAAACTTTATAAAAAAGTAAATAGATTAAAAAATTCATTCAAATTGCATTTCCTAAAAACTAAACATCTGAGACATACATAGTCCATTAATCTGTCAAATTAAAAAAAATGAAACACAAAAAAATAAAGGAAAAATAAACATAACATAACATAAATTTTTTGTTGGATATATCTACTATATATATTTATTCTGAATGAAGTAAATAAGTTAGTGGGAGTGACCAAGTGGTAAGTTAGTGGGGGTGTGTTCATGAGGTCTCGTGGGTTCAATTCTTAGGGTGCATTAAATATTTTCAAACTCATTTTAATTTTTAATTAACCCGTTTTTAAGACTTTGACTGTTTCTTCCATCTGTTAAAATATAGATGTTAGTGGAGAGGTTAGTGGGTTAGTTACCTAAAACTACTACCCACATTTTTTACCATTTTTTTGTATAAAACAAAGGTTACAAATTTGAAAAAATAGACAGAAAAATTCTATTTCTCACTTTTTTTGCAAAAATAATTTTTCTATTTTCTACAATACACTTACGTTCGTCATTTATTTGGGAGTGCTGAAGTATCCTGAGAGTTCAAAGATTTAACATAAACTGATGTTTAAATCTGATCGTTGAATCTTGGGAGGTGTATGTTCACGAGGCTGACAACTACAAATATCAGCGAGCAATTTCACCTTTAGAGCTTTGTGTCAAACACAAAACTCGATCGATAAGTCCTTCTAATTTTATCTATTTCGAATTTGGGTTTTTCGTTTATTCTGCATATATTATTTCCAACAATTTTAATGATCTATTTTCATTGTATATATATCTTAAACTTTATCAAAACCTAGGGAAATATATGTTATGTTGAACCATTTTACAAATACCCATTTGAAACACAAACTCAGTAAGCCAACATATGTAACAGTTCACAAATGATACTCGATTGATCCACATAATGCAAGCACATTGATTATGGGTTGTGTAAAATCCCAATTTCAATCTTCCAGTAAAGGGTAAGCAATACTCAAAGATATCAATAATTAAAAAAAATACAAACTAACGATCACAACTAATACCTACACAAATGTTAAATGACTTATATCCGGAGTGCTTGGGTATACCAAAAGAAAGACATTGAATAATATAAAAAAAATAAGATACCGGTAGAGTGCTTAAATGTACCAGAATTGAATACTAATTTACAATACAAATAAATGAGTAGTATCTCTCAAAATCATACATAACAAACCACAAGTGACATTTCACCCATATGTTTCAGTATAACTCAAGTATAGAGAAAACACAAACTAAAAGCAAATGAGGTCTAAGTAGAAGTAGTACAACCAAAATATAACTTCATTTGTAAAAATTTCAAACACTTTTCACTCAAGAAATGAGGTTTATATTTATGGTTACATGTGATGATGATGCTTTCGATGTTTTGTCCACCATTGCAATTTTCTTTAAGAGAACAATTATTTTTCTCAAAGCAATGTAAATTCATAATATGTTAACCCAAAACCTTTTACAAGACCCTAATAATTAACATTAGTTGGACCACATTCTCCAAACTTTCTATTTATCCTACACTCCCCAAGATATTTTTCAAATAGGATCAACATTTGCACTATCAATATTGGAAGGGTATTTTTTTCCAATTAAAAATGGCATGCAAAACGGAAAGTGAAAATAAAAAGATCCAACACTATCTCCTGTAGCCATATTGGACTTATCATGGCTTCCATCACAAACGGTGGGATACTTATATTAGTATGTATGTATAATAATCGATGAAGTACGGACATGGATAGGGGTGTCGTGCTTGGCACGACACGACAAATCTATAAAATTTAGAACACAACATGACAACATATATATGTAGAGTCCATCTATTTCTACTCCAAATTAACCCTCCCTCACTCCACTTTGTGTGAAAAGATCTTAATGCCCTCAAAATTTGACAATGTAATCCAAAACTCACCCAACTCTAAACCCATTGATAACTTTCTCCATTCTAATCCAAAAAAGGGAAAACTCACATTTTCATCTACTTCTATTTATTTAAGATACTGTTTTTTAATATAATAATATTTTTACAAAAAAACTGTATTTATAACTGCTTTTTTACAAAAAAGTTGAAATACAATTGTATTTACAAAAACATTTAATAATAAAATTGTATTTTTACAAAAAAAGACAATTTTAAAAAAAAGCTCTACATTTTTTCTTTTTATAAGATACGGTTAGACAAAGTTTTTTTTTAATTATAAAAAACTGTTATGCGTATATATATTTATTTAAAAAAATAGTTTTTTAAAGATATAACCAACATTCTATTTATTTTAATAAAAAATAATATTCCGTTTTTATATATAAAATGTACAATTTGTTTTTTTCATAAAATAATTGTTTTTGTAAAATACAATCAAAATAATGTAGAATTTTCTTTCAATACACTAATATATACATATATTGATAGTTAAAGGGGTGAGTTTGTTGGGTATTATTTTTTAGCTGGGTGACCCACAAATTAGTGATAGTTATAAAATATGAATATAAATAAAAACACCCAAAAAACTATAAAAAAAAAAGTTAAAACAATTTTTTTTTTTACAAAACAGTCATGTAAGGAAGCTGTTTTCGTTAAAAAATAAAAAAAAAATCATTTCAACTCTTTTTTTTTAAAGTTCAACGATTGTTTTTAAAAACTGTTTATACGAACTAAAACAATGTTCTAAAACAGTTTAAACACTTATAATAAGTTAAAATAGTTCTCTATACAAAAAATATTTTTTTATTTTTAAAAAGCAGCTTTCTATAATAATCATTTTGTTTTTGTATAATAAAAACAATTCACTTTTTTTAACAAATAAAGAAACTGTTTTTTATACATATACAAATATTGATTTTTATCTTTTATGTCTTACACTAAATAAAGTGGGCGGTGTATTTTGAAGGTGTAAAAAGAATTTGACGGTTTTAAGGGTAATATAGTCCTTGACAATAAAGTTGGAGTGGGGGAAGATTGTATAGGAGTGGGGATAGTTGGACTCTTTCTCTACACACACACACACACACACACACACACACTTTATTACAAAACAAAGATTAGTGGTGAAACGAAAATATCAAAATTAACATGGTTATGTATTTCTTAACCGTAAGTCAAAAGTATGCATTGATATTGATCGAGATTAACTTCATTCCCATAAATTTTCTTGTTATTATTCAAGAACCTATAAAAAATTAATTTAACATTACAAGAGTTTTTAATGTTCTTCAATTTTTGGAACCCCTCAGTGTCCACGTTGTGCTCGCGAAGTGTTTGCCTTCTTTAAAATGCCAAAAAAATTTAGACGCCACATGGTGTGTCCACGGAGTGTACGAGTTGTGTCGTGCATGTGCAGGAGTATCCGACACCGGTACGTCAGCTCCAGAGAAGTGTCAGTCCTTCCTAGATAATAACATTATAGATATATTAAGTAATAGGTACTTAATGTTACAAAAAAAAATCATAAAAATCACCTCCAATATTTTAGGTATTTATCTCCAATATATTTGCAATCTCACTGGCTTTTTAAATTTGTTCACTGGCCAAGCTCATTAAACTTTTGAATGAAAGGACGTCACACCAAAATGGTGCACCTAACAAATAATTAGGCTAATTAGTTTCTACAAAAAATAATTAATTTAAACCATATTCTAAAATATTATTCAAAGACGACTGTGATTTGAGATAATAAATATGACAAAGTTATGGGGCCATAATGAACATGTAAAAATCTAAATTTTGGAGTAGAGAACCTACAAAGTTGTTGAGAACATAATGGATAGATTTATGGGGCTTTACCTATTAAATGTAGAGAACGGTTCCTGCACGGAAGTCCAAATGCGGGACTCCTGTCCGGATCTTTTTTAAAATAATATATATATATATATATATATATATATATATATATATATAGGAGTAAAAATTTTGACACTATTCAATAAAATCATAACACAATCAGGGGCTAGGATTGAACCAACAAGGCAAGGATCTAATGGTTGAAATTAAAATGCTCCTCTTACCATCATTACCCCTTCAATATTTGAGTTCCCCCTCTTTTAACACACCCTAATTCTTTTTTCCTATCTTCAAAATTCAAATTCAAGGGTAAGAGGGTATTATACCCATTTTGATCCTACTTTTCAACCTCTTGCCCTCACTACCAACCGGATGTCTCTCTCCTATCACACGCAACCCACGACCCTCGAATATTTACCCCCTTCCTCTCTTCGTCCTCTCTCTCTCTCTCTCTCTCTCTCTCTCTCTCTCTCTCTCTCTCTCACAGGTGAGGATTTGAATCAATTGCAATACACATGAATCAATTGCAATACACATGAATCATATTCTTTTTCTAACAGCACCCCACATAAAAATTATGGTGCGGTCATACTCTGCTATCCATTCCCCGTATCACTCGTACTAAGGGAAATACAAGTTCAGAATCACTCTCGAACTGTATTAATACATACACAAACAATATTGAGGCGAATCATAGTTTCCAAGTCCAAGAGGTCAGCACATACCCTCGCGTCTCTTAGGACCGTGACTATCGATTCGATAGCCTCTACCTAGGATTCCTATCTTCTTGGGTACAAATCAATATCCCCCGTAAATGTCCCATCGAGATAAGACTGTCCCAGCGCGGTAACCTCAGGGATAGCAAGTAGCGCGGGCATGGTTTTCACACGTATATAGTATATGCATACACACAGTCATATAAATATACTACTTTTACCATATCAAATTTAGGTTCATCTCATAACCCATAATTATAACATTTATCATTATTTCTCAATCTTTAGTTATCACGTATAACGGTTCGTCTCTTTCTTTAATTGAGGGATTAATCCAACTTACTACGTAACACTCATGGACTCTATCCTCCCAAGTATAGAATTCAGTAAGTCCTCATCTAATTTCCAACTTAACTATCTTACGCGTCTTTCCCTTTAATACATAAATCCATCGCCCCTTATATGTAAATATCCCAAAAATGTACATCTCGTCTTACATTAAAGGTCTTATAATTATTAATAAGTCCTACTAGTCTCCTTTACCTTTCAAATATTTTAATAGGGATGTCCAAATATTTTTACTCATTTAATTTGAATTTAACTATTTAAAAAAGGGAAATATGATTCTGACAGGAGGGGTCGATTGATCAATGGCATGGGCTCGATCGATCGAAGCTCTTAGCTCGATCGATCGATCAAGCAGGTATGGCGAATTCTGCCAGAAACCAGTTACGGGTTCTATGATCCAACTTCATCCAAATCCATATTTTTCATTCCCAATCTCCCAGAAATTCGTACTACAAACATTATAAACCCAAACTAACAATCTTCTACATAAAGCATGTGAATTCTCATCAAAAAACATAGATTAAAAGGGGCAAAACTTGTATAAACCTCATGAACCCTAGAAATTTCTTTAACCTTGTTCTAATTAATCTTTTTCCATAATTTCTTCTTCTGAAACATCATAAATCCGTGGTTCAACCTCTACATATGAAGGGGGATTTCCAGATTTCCATTTATCTCATTACTACATGCAATTTCCTATCTCCAACTTGGGTTTTCTTCCATGAAACTCATCCTAATCAACCCTAGACTAACATGAGTGATGCATTAATGAAAATAAGCAAGATAAACACTTGCCTGGGAATTTTAGATTTCTGATTTGTGAATGAATTTGGTGTGGTTGTGTTCCTCGTCGCGCAATCTACGCGTTGATGGTGGTGGCGGTGCAATCGGATGACTTTTTGGCTTTGGATTGCTTGGAAAGCTTTCTCCTTCCCTTTCCTATGGCCGTTCTAAAGTTTTGAGTCTGATAACCCTAAAGGACTATCCCAAATGGCTGGTATATCCTAATAATTTTCGTGGGTTTAATTACTCAAAAATGCAAAATGTCCAAAATGCCCTCCCGGGGTGCTAAATAGGCCTAAAAACGCCCCGAGACCCAAACTAAACCCCCGAGTACACTTTTCTTACTATCTCGACCCTTCCGGACACGTTGGCGCACTGAAAACGACCATACAGATAACTTATAAAAATATTTCACTTTTATTAATCAACATTTATTCCCGACACGACACAGGCGCGTCCCGACTTAAATTTCCAAAATTGTCATTCTATTCACACGTGATAATTTTATAAAATAAATCTCATATATTACTATACTCATCCAGAAACATTCAAAAATTTCAATAATTACTAACTCTCGTCACGCTAGTAAATATTTAAAACAACATTCCGGGTAAAAATTAAATTAATTTATCTCAATTAAATTTAATTAATGCCTAAATTTTAAAAACCATAAAAATACGGGGTATTACAGCCTCGAGCCAAGATTTGCGTGGTCGGGAACAGTGTACGAATCGAAATCCGAATGAAGGAAACACGAACCTTTAATTGGGGAAGAATTATAAGGATTTAATTTATTATTATATTAATATTTTAACAATTCATTTAATTACCTCCATGTCCCTTTCTCTTTCAAATTTCAGGAGCTTCTATGGGCGATTTTTGGCATTGGCTCTGGTTTTGGGTTCGCCCAAAATTGGTGTTTTTCGTCCAAAATTGAAGCTGGGGTCGCCTACGGAACTACTTGTGGGCCGTTTGGCTCGGGTTTTTGGAATACCCACTTTGGTATTTTGTTGGTTTTGGTCATTTTTGGTGGGTTTTGGTTTGAGCCATTTGGGAATTCGTTTTAGGCGTGGGTTTTGACAATTATCATGGTCCGAGAGTGGGACACACACACACGAGCTTGGATCGTTGATTTTTGGTCCCATTTCGCAAATGGGTATTGGGAGCATGAAATTGGATGCTTTGTTGCATTGCTGCGATGTGGAAAATTGTGGGGCTGACCTGAGCGGATCGATCGACCGCGCCCCTATCGCTGGTCGATCGGGTTTTTCATTTAAACCGTGTGTTCGAATCAGTGTGCTCTTCCCTTTTTCGGTGGTCGACCGCGACGGGCCAACCGGTCCCCTATTTTGGATGACATTACCTGTTTCCTCCTACTTTCCTTTCTTTTTTTTATTTTCTTTCTCTTTTTCTTTTATTAGTAATTATAACTATTCCTTTTTTATTTTACTTTTTATTTTCTTTTATTAATAATTATAACTTACTATAAAAGGAGAGACTTGTTTTATTTGTAGAGGGATCTCATTCTCTTCATTATATCTCTATTTTCATTTTAGTTCTAGGGTGTAGAAATATTGGGGATTTTGTGGAGACCACCCCTCTCCTCCATTTGTGTTATGGTTTGACACCCATTAATGTAAGTGGATATTATTCTAGTTTTGTTCATTTTATTTCCTTGCATATTTAATTCCTATGCCTAGATAAATGAAAGTGTGGAAGCCCCCAATTTTTAAATTCAAATATAATGAAATGGTTCAAAAGTTATTTAAAATTTTCTTTTCTTAAAGAGAACAAACCAACTTATGAAAAAATTAAAACTAAACGAAAAGTGAAATTAAACTACACACACAATTTTCATTTAGACTTAAACACACATTAATCCAATTCAAGTTAAACTTGCATGCTATCAAGATAAAGTAATTTTACACTTGAATTAAATTGAACATACCCAAACATTAAATTTGCACCAAATTAAATAGATTTTGATTTTGAACTAATTTTATCTTTTAGTCCTAAGCATGCATCTAGGTGATATAGCAAGATAAAATAAATATCAATCGCACTACGCCGGATGTACGAGGAAAACCCAAATGGGAAAAACCTCGGGCGGCCTTAGCCACGAATTCACTAAGTATGGTAGTTTTTACAAAGACTCGACACAAGAGGACTTACACAAACTGACTTGAGTCCGTCCAAGCCTTGACGCGCTCCTTCGATCTTCAACCTCCACCTAGTGTATAACCGTGGACTCCTCCACAGTCTCGAACTCCATCGATGGGGCTATGGTCACCGTCAACCCACACACGAAGCCTTTCTTCGAGTGAGAACACCGCAATAAACTTTTCTCCTTTTTTGGAGTAGAGAAGAACCCAAACTCTCTTCTTGTTGGTGTAGAGAAAACCAGGTGCCAAAAGTATCCAAGCAATGATATATCAATAGGTACTTGGAATAAACTAAATAAATGGGTGTGTATGTAATTTTTGATGAGTTTAATCCATAAAAATCAAACACAAAACATGGAACTTTTTCTTAAAATTTTTGCTCTCAAAAGACTCTTAGAATGTGAAAAAGTTGTCTTCAAAAAGTTAGTTCCCGCACTTAAGAAATATGTCAAAAAGGAAGTGGGGTAAAGTAGTGGAAAAGTGGAAAAAACTGGCTTAAAACTGTTCCCGCTATTTTTTCATCAGAAATCTCGTTCGAACGAGACTTCTAACGAAGAGACAGAAAGGAAAAAAAATTCTCGTTTGAAAACTCGTTCGAACTACTTCTCGTTCGAATGAGGTCGTTCGAGGTCGTTCGAATGACCTATCTAACGAGATCTCAGGCCATGGTTCTAGATAACTTCGATACGAACGCGTGGCCGCCAGTTTCGTGTCATTCTGATTTTTTTTGGATCTGATATGATTTTTCTACTGAAAGGTGCCCGAGAACAAAATATTTAGAACTATGAATTCAAAAAAAAGTTTAACAAGAAAAAACTAACACCCAAAATAAATTTCTAAAATACACCCAATAAAGAATGTTCCAAGCTCCTATATATATATATATATATATATATATATATATATATATATATATATTAAAATGCATTCATACCTTAGGAGCAATGGAACCATGTTCATGACGTAGAAACGAGGCACAACACATACGACATTTGATGAATCTTTAATATCTTGGCCGCTACGTCTTCAACAAATACGTCATAGGCTTGAATGGATAAACTTGAACTCTATCCTATGACTCAAATGTTTTTGTCCGGAATTGAGCCAAAACTACAAAGGCTCAATTGGAAACTTGTGTCCTTACAAATCTCCCCCTTTGGCTATTCCGGGACAAAAACTAAATAAAAATCCTAAAGGGCCGTCAAGCTCACTAGACTCAAAAATAATGTCCCACCCAAAATAAAAATACAATGCTTGACGCAAACAACCCAAGGATCAATATCTTTGCCGATGTTGAATGTTGCCATTTAAAAGCATTACTGCACACTTAAGCAAACTATCAAACGCATAGGGAATATCAAAATATTAAATGCAATTAAATAATTAATCCCCCTAAATTAATTCTTCCCTTTATCAAACAAATGACCTACTTAGAAAGATGTCTCCCCCTAAGATAAATCTCCCCCAAACTAAGATACGATAATAATAGGATTAGATACCGTTTCTCCCCCTATCATTCTCCCCCTTTTTGTTCAGGAATAGACAAAGGCTAAAGAATCAAAGCAGTAACATATATCCCCCAAATAAAGCATATAAACCCTCTAAACTAAGCAAGGGATAAAAGAATGGGATAAAAAGCTAAAACATGTAATTGTGCATATAGTGATGAGAACGTTAAAGCATATGGGCAACAAAAGTTCAACTAATCCAAACAATAACATCGGATACCAACTAGGATGCAATAAAATGATACCAATATGATATATAAATTATTAAGCACGTGATATCAACAAAGAATGCAATAAGATGGATACCAAGTATGAATTAAAGCATATATGGATTAGAAAACAAAGCAAAGACTAAACAAAAATATCAAATATATGTATACATAATATATATCAAAGAGACTCAAGTACATATATATAGATATAAACACACAAATGACACAGACTAAATATAATAGGAGTCTTTCACACTCGTATGGCAAAAATGTGTCATATGGAAATGGAAGTGTTGGGGTGTGAACTAGTAACGATTAAATTTAGACCCAATCACTTAAAACATGTTCACGGAGTTCTCAATTGATTGCAAACTTCATCACATTTGAATATAACCTCATGTGACAATATAAATTGAACTCAATGAACAAACATGCACAATGCATACAAGCCTAGCATATTGATGATTCTACAAACCAATAGAGTCATGACATGAAATACGCAACTAGGATAAACGGACATTGTGCAAACCGTTGATATACCATCCAATCTCCCTCAATATGCATTTATATTAAATTTGAATGAATATATCAATCAAACATAGGCCTTGGCAAATTATTTTTCTTGTTAATGCCGTATTTTCTGTTTTTAGGCCTTTGGACCACGTATTTCTTTTAGGTCCATTCAAAACGGTGGCTTACAATCGCAAAGGATCACTTAGTCCTTTCGGAGCCCCTCCCCGTGCACATTTTTATTTATCATGTTTTCATTTTTCACACAAATCTCACATGCAACGGATTTTGACATGCACTAGTCCTCCTAAGTCACAAATATGTAGATGACAAGATTGGTAGGAGAACACCTCACATAGCTCAAATATACATATGAAGTTAAAATTTCAAAAGAGCTCATGCATGTGTGAATAGAGGCATATAAAAATAGAATCCATTTGACCAACACAAAATTCAACTTCTCCATAAAAAATATGGTAAAGAATATTTTAAGGATTGACAATCTAAACCAAAAGTTCTAGCCACGTGGGAGCGTTAAAGGAGGGATTCAAACACAAGTGTATGCCACATAAAGTGTGTCAAACTAAACTACACACAAAATAAAATCTTTTTGAGTTTTTGAAATTTTTAACCAAAATAAATAATATATACTCAAAAGTCAAAGAAAAATCATTTGAATTTTTTTATTAAGCTTAAATTACCAAGAGATAAAATACAAATGATAAACACAAATCTTTTTGTATTTTTCAATTAATGCAAACAAAATGAAGGAAATCTAATACAAAAGATAAACAAAAATCATAATTCTAGCATGTGATAAGCATGGAGCATAGACTAGAAAATGATTAAACAAGCAGACATTTAGCATGTGAATATAGCATGAAGTACAAAAGCTAAAGTATGAAAACACTAACACATTTATATTTTAGATTTAGCAAGGGAGGAAGCATGTGAAAGTAAATGAGAATCAAAAACCCCATTTTGCAAGGCAACCAAGTCGGATTTCCTAACCCAAATTAATGAAGAATGACTATCTTGGGGTGTAGGAATTTTAACTACCTTGGTTGCTTTACGTTGGGATTTTCTAGGAATACGTTTAAGATCAAAACAAAATTTTCTAAGATGACTTTTTCGACCACAATGTGTACAAGTAAAAACATGTCGAAAAGATTTACTTAAGGAGTGATCTCTAAAGACTTTCCTAGTAGATTCTCCTAAAACATTGGTTTTGGCGTTATGAGTAAATTCATTACAAGTAATGAAGCCTAAACCACAAGTGTCATTTTTAATTTGGACCGTTCCTAATATTTTATCTAATTTTTCCGAACGACACTCCAAATCAAATTTGACATTACTAGAGTCTTTTAATTTATTTTGCAATTCTAAAATGTTAGACTCTAATAAAACATTTCGCTCTTCAAAAGCAAGAAGCTCCTTTTTCAAGGATTCCATTAAACCCCTAAGGCTATCTCTCTCGCCTTCTATATGTTCAAGCTTCTCTAGAAGATCTTTCTCTCGTCTCCTAAGGTCTTCAACCAACATGTTATTATCAATGACCTTGACACGTTCTTTTAAACTAGCTTCTAACTTCAAATTAGCTCTTTTCAATTTAATAGATTCTTTATAAAGATCTTGAAAAGCATTTTGAAGTTCACTCACATTAACCTCTTCTTCATTTTCACTCTCTCTTTCTTCTCCACTCGCACTATCATAAAAAATAAGGGAATCAAAAACTTTGACCTCGGAAGTGTCATGTGTTAAAGTTTCATCAATCGACGAGTTCTCACTATCACTCACATGACTAGCCATAAAATCCACAAAGTTGGGATTAGTGGGGGAATCGGGTCCCTCTTCCTTATCACTATCACTAAGGGTCGCATTATATGAAATGGGTCGCTTACCCTCTTTCTTTAGTTTAGTGGGGCACTCAAAAGCCCTATGGCCATAACCCTCACAACCAAAACACCTATTTGACTCGTCCCTATTTAAATTTTCATTAATGGGTTTAGGGATCTTCTCGACTTTGTCATACTTAGAAGTTTCAAATTTCTTAAAATCATTTTTAAATTTGTTTTTGTTAAATTTAAGAAATTTTCTAAATTTACGAGCAAACAAAGCCATGTCTTCCGAATCACTATCACTCTCGCTCTCTACTACTTGTTTGACCTCTTTTCGGGCTTTTAAAGCAACGCCCTTTTCAATTTTCTTTTCAGTTTTAGAGGGGAACATTTCTAGTTCGTAGGTTTGTAAATCACCTACAAGCTCTTCTAATTTCGTAGAGGCTAAAGTTGGTAAATAATTTAAAACGGTCACTTTTGGAATAAATCTATCGGGAAGGGACCTTAAAATTTTCTTTACAACTCGGTTGTCGGGTATTTTCTCTCCCAAGTTAAAAGATGAATTAACAATATCATAAAGTCTAGCATAAAATTCATCAAAAGTTTCTTTTTCATTCATTTTGATAGTTTCAAATTGAGTGGTGAGGTTTTGAAGTTTCGAAGCTTTAACGACACTAGTACCTTCATGAGTGAGTCGCAAAATACCCCACGCTTCTTTAGCGGTCTCACACGTCATAATGCGTCGGAATTCATCTGGTGTGACAGCGCTAAATAAGGCATTTAAACCTCGGGAATTAAAGTTAGAAAGTTTAAATTCACCCTCACTCCATCTATCGGTGGGTTTGGGAACACGCTCATTATCTACTAAATGAGTAGGTGGGGACCACCCGTTAACAGTAGACATCCAAACTCTCTCATCGATAGATTTTAGTGCCGATTTCATTCGCGCTTTCCAATACACGTAGTTTGAACCATCGAAAATAGGAAATTTTGAAAATGGGGAAAATTCCATTTTAGCCAAAAATTATTTAAAAGATCTTTAACGAAATAATTTATCGCTTTGGCTCGGATACCAATTTGAAAGTGCGGAAGCCTCCAATTTTTAAATTCAAATATAATGAAATGGTTCAAATTTTAATTTTTCAAAAGTTATTTAAAATTTTCTTTTCTTAAAGAGAACAAACCAACTTATGAAAAAATTAAAACTAAACGAAAAGTGAAATTAAACTACACACACAATTTTCATTTCGACTTAAACACACATTAATCCAATTCAAGTTAAACTTTCATGCTATCAAGATAAAGTAATTTTACACTTGAATTAAATTGAACATACCCAAACATTAAATTTGCACCAAATTAAATAGATTTTGATTTTGAACTAATTTTATCTTTTAGTCCTAAGCATGCATCTAGGTGATATAGCAAGATATAATAAATATCAATCGCACTACGTCGGACGTACGAGGAAAACCCAAATGGGAAAAACCTCGGACGACCCTAGCCACGAATTCACTAAGTATGGTAGTTTTTACAAAGACTCGACACAAGAGGACTTACACAAACTGACTTGAGTCCGTCCAAGCCTTGACGCGCTCCTTCGGTCTTCAACCTCCGCCTAGTGTATAACCGTGGACTCCACCACAGTCTTGAACTCCATCGATGGGGCTATGGTCACCGTCAACCCACACACGAAGCCTTTCTTTGAGTGAGAACACCGCAATAAACTTTTCTCCTTTTTTGGAGTAGAGAAGAACCCAAACTCTCTTATTGTTGGTGTAGAGAAAACCAGGTGCCAAAAGTCTCCAAGCAATGATATATCAATAGGTACTTGGAATAAACTAAATAAATGGGTGTGTATGTAATTTTTGATGAGTTTAATCCATAAAAATCAAACACAAAACATGGAACTTTTTCTTAAAAGTTTTGCTCTCAAAAGACTCTTAGAATGTGAAAAAGTTGTCTTCAAAAAGTTAGTTCCCGCACTTAAGAAATATGTCAAAAAGGAAGTGGGGTAAAGTAGTGGAAAAGTGGAAAAAACTGGCTTAAAACTGTTCCCGCTGTTTTTTCGTTAGAAATCTCGTTCGAACGAGACTTCTAACGAAGAGACAGAAAGGAAAAAAAATTCTCGTTTGAAAACTCGTCCGAACTACTTCTCGTTCGAACGAGGTTGTTCAAACGACCTATCTAACGATATCTCAGGCCATGGTTCTAGATAATTGCGATACGAACGCGTGTCCGCCAGTTTCGTGTCATTCTGATTTTTTTTGGATTTGATATGATTTTTCTACTGAAAGGTGTCCGAGAACAAAATATTTAGAACTATGAATTCAAAAAAAAGTTTAACAAGAAAATACTAACACCCAAAATAAATTTCTATAATACACCCAATAAAGAATGTTCCAAGCTCCTATATATATATATATATATTAAAATGCATTCATACCTTAGGAGCAATGGAACCATGTTCATGACGTAGAAACGAGGCACAACACATACGACATTTGATGAATCTTTAATATATTGGCCGCTACGTCTTCAACAAATACGTCATAGGCTTGAATGGATAAACTTGAACTCTATCCTATGACTCAAATGTTTTTGTCCGGAATTGAGCCAAAACTACAAAGGACTCAATTGGAAACTTGTGTCCTTACAATAAATTAGTGTAGTTTAATTATTTCTTACTTTAATTATTAGTTAGTTTTTAATTTAATTATTCTTGTTGTGTGAGTAGTTAAATAGGGTTTGGGTCGTGTGTCTGCCATTAATCGGCGTCGAGCTCCGAAAATTAGGTTTCGTGTAAAATTGTATTTAATTGAAACCATGCGAATTAAAATGGGATTATTATGCGTTTAACTTTCTTTGTCACGCAACGTTAGTGTTTAAACCGATAATCCGACTTTGAGTCGCGTGTGACCATTTTTTATTAAATATTAAATCTCGCATCGTTGGCTTAAATTCCTTCATGTGTAATGTTTATTATTAACTAAAAATGCTCGATTAAATATTTTCGAACCGAAACTCTATTTTCACGTGTTTAGCCCATGGTGAGTACGTGACCCCGACTCTCATTTTATTTAGTATTGTTAAGACTTAACTTCTTATTTTTGCCTTTTATTTAAAATCAACTATCACCTTTTACTTTTTTATTCTTGAAATAATAAATCAATTAAAATCTGTCGAACACTCCCTGTGGATTTGATACCCGACTTACCGCTATACTTGTATCGCAAGTGCAGTCGTAATTTAGGTTTTTGTATTAACGCGGTGAAATGAATACAACGATTAGCGCTTTGACGCGACGCTACTCCTCACGCTTGATCAATTATTCTATCAAATTTTAATATTTGTAAGTGACTAAAACCATTTCAATTTATTTTGTAACGGATTTGGCATTGGCACAATATCACATATATTAGTAACATAATTACTTAATTAAAACGGTTTTTACCCGTTACAAATATAAAATTTGTGACCAAAAACATGTTACAAAATACATTGTAATGAATTGGAAGTGTCATATTTTTGTAACAAAAGTTTTTATTTGTAATAATTGAAGTTCAATAGCAATATTATTATATTTTTAAAAAAAAATAATTTCTCATCAAACAAATACAAATGCACTAGTAATAACTCGTGCTCAACCAATGGAAGTACAAGACAAATGCCCACAAATTTCACTCAAAAGTAATTTCAAAACATACGTGAAAAAATGAATGACACCACATTTCGGTGATATTAAACAGATCTAAAACTATATTTCATTCATTACCATTAAAATTCCCAAACAAAAACTAGTACAATATAAATCCTCTAGATTTTAACAATAAACTTGAAACGAAGTCTAACAACATTAAAGTTCTAAACATATTATTCTCCCAAAAGTACTCTTCATGACATTCCTTGAAAATGATCTTTCCCTTAAACTCTTGAAAATAATGACCATACTGTGTTTTGGATCCCAACCTATGGATATCAGTTTTTTCTGCCCTATTTTTTTTATTTTGATCCCTCTGGACCAACTTTTTCTCCTTCGTCTCATTCTCTAAAAACATATTCCACTGATCCAACGGCAATTCAACACTGGGAGGCACTCTCTCTTTCAAAGACAAAATATCTGAGATCGCTGCCTCTTTCGGGAAATGTTTTTTCCAAAGGTTTCTCCTATATGTCCTTGATAATACGCAAATATTGCGTATTTCATCCGTCGAACCTACGCATTTTAGCCCCCTCGGGTGCCTTAATCGCTATATTTAAGGCCGTTACCAGACAACCTCGGTTTACACTGTTAACATGCTATATGAGGTATAATTGGGCTTTTGTAGGTATTTAGGTACCAAGTATGGGATCCGGACGCATTCCGCGCAATTTTCGTACACGACCGCACGTTCAAGGGCAATCCGGTCATTTCACAGTTTGGGAGACTGGCCCGACATCTACACGGAAGTTGTAGCTCTCCTCGCTAGCTTCGCATGGCCGTGAACGATGTGTGATTCCGAGTCCGTATGACAAAGTTACGGCGAATTGAGAGACGAAGGAAAGCATGCCAAAGCAGGGGAAACTGCAGGCTGCCCCTGCTTGATCGATCGATCGAGCCTGAGGGTCGATCAATCGAGCCTTATTATTTTTTCCACGATTTACACTGTCGATCGATCGACCACAGGGGTCGATCGATCGATCCCCTGTTTTCTCCTGCAGATATTTTCTTTCTTTTCTTTCTTCTTTTCTTTTATTCCAACTTACTATATAAGCTAGTTTTTGTTGTAATAAGGGGATCACTCTCATATTCTGAAATAGATAGTTTTTAGTTAGGGTTTGGTTTGGAGAGTTCATTTTCTCTTCTTCTTGGATTGACAATCCATGTGGTTTTGTAAGATTGAACTATTCACTTCCTCTCCATTAATATAGTTTGTTCTTCATTCTTTCCTTGCTTTGCAATTTAGTTTCCATGCTTTCTAACTAGTTTACTTGCTTTAATTCTTTCTTTCCTAGTCTAATTAGCACAATTTAGTTTAATTCACTATGAACCCTTAGATAAATAGGGTCGGGATTTCATTTCCGCCATTTTCAGGCCCCGAGCTCCGAAAACTAGGTTTCGTGCAAAATCGCGTTTAATTAAAACCGCGTGTATTAAAGTTGGATTGTTATGCATTTAACTTTCTTTGTCACGCAACGTTAGTGTTTATAGCGACAATCCGAATTTAATCCGCGTGCGACCATTTTCCATTAAATGTTTAATCTCGCAACTTTGGCTTAAATTCCTTATTGTGTGATGTTTATGCTTAATTGGATATGCTCGATTAAATTGCTTTCAAGCCTTAACTCTAGTTAGTAGTTGTTTCAATCCGTGTGGTAGGATGCGATCCCGATCCTCGCTTTCCTTTAATTTAGCGTTAACTTATTCTTTTCTTTTGTCACCACAACCAACCATCACCTTTTCATTTATTTATTTTACACTTTTACTCCTGAAGTAATTAAACAATTAACATTTAAAATTCAATCACTCCCTGTGGATTTCTTACGATACCCGACTTACCGCTGTGCTTGCTTGTCAAGTGTAGTAGTAGCTTAGGTTTTTGCATCGCGGCGGCGAAACACACAACGATTGTGTCCTCACACGAACACACTTTTACCGCACGATCAAAATGGCTCCGTTGCCGGGGAGTGTGTTTTAGATAGTAATTGTTTTATTATTTTGTAGTATTTTTCCTTTTTATATTTGTATTCTTTGTTTTAACCTTTTTGCAGGATAGCATATTTGAGCGTTAAGAAACTTTGATTCGCGGTTGCTCACTTTTTTGCTCGGATTCTCCATCTACAAACAATGAGGTAATCATGTCCTACTATTATAGTTATTGCGGTCATTCTAATGATTCTAACTTTGGGGATAGTTTTCAAGTTTTCCATTTTGAAGAGTTTCTTGAGTTTGAAAGACTTAAAAACATTTATTGGAATGAAAATCGCTATTGGGAGCTTGAGTTGGATTCGTTATTCGAATCCAATGACGATTCTTATTTCATTACTTTCGAAGACGAGTTTCAACCAAATGAGGAGTCCGAGGCTCTTGAGCCGAGGAAGCCTACTTTGGAAGAAACTTTTCTTCTTTACTCCCAAGGTTTGGAAAGCTTAAATGATGCTGGAATGAGACTTGGAGAACTTTGCGATGAGATGAATTCTTATGCACAAAATAACGAGGAGGTGGAAACTAGTGTTTCACCTCAATTTTTCAAAGAATTTCTCATCGAATGTGAATCTCTCTCCCCCGAAATTCAATCTCCTTACGACGATATGTTGATGGAGATTGAATTTATTTCATTACCATATACGTTTTCCGTCATTGAACCATTAGAATTACCGGTTGATTCCTATGAGTCGGTAGAAACTTTTAAAACTTCCACATTTTTTGCCGATGAGGACTCTTTACAGGACTTGTTTTCGATGGATGTTATCCTGACGTGTGCACCATCTCCCATTCTGTTTGAAAAAATTTTGGGAGATGATTTAACTTTTCTTGGACCTCAGGTGTACCTTTCCCCCTTGTTATCCAAATCCCCCATCGTCCGCCCAAAATTTCAAATTGGCGATGGTTCACTTTTTTCACCACCCACATGCCTTCCGTTTTTCAAATGGAATTCTTATTTTCCGGGAGGCATGTTCACTTTGGAGGGTCCACCGTTGATCTTTCAAAGTCAAATACCTTTTTGGGTGGACCCTCAACTATTTAGACTTCTAGTGTATAGTTAGTGTGAAGCCTAAATAGTAGGTTGTAAATAGTTAGCTTTTTAATTTTCTTTCTTTCCTATTTTTCTTTCCTTTTTATTTAGTCTAGTGTAATTAGTTAACTTTTTGTTATTTGTTTTTGCTATGCTCGGTACTAACTTGTTTTGTAGATTCCTTTGGACTCGTGCTTATGGAGATCGCTCCAATTTTGGGTAATATCGTTCTTTTACTCTCTTTGTGTTGTGTTCTTGAGGTGCATTGAGGACAATGCAACATTTATGTTAGGGGATGTAGGATATTCTATCCATTTCACGTGTAGTCCATTGATTTGCTTACTTGTTAGTTACTAAGTATGCCTTTTTGTGAAAAATTTGAAAATTTTCAAAAATATTTTCTTTCTTTTTTCTCCTTTGTTGGGAATTTTGCCTTGTTTTCGATGACAAATTTCAATAATTGCCTGATCCGATTGACAACTCAATGATGCATGTTCTCGATTTTTGAAGTTATTAGACTTTAGTCCTCAAATCATTGATATTGTGAATAACTTCATGAATTAAACTTTATCCCATGAGCATATGCACTTTCCTTGTTATATTGATTTGGTTTAAGATTTTTATAACTCAGGAATATTTTGTTGCATTGTATATACTTACACCGAGTAAGCTTTGTACCTTTCGTCGTTTATGAGTGTATACACTATTCTTTTCTCATTGAAAACGTTGAATTCGTTGGTAATCTCACTATTCTTTCATTTAACCGTTCATTAATTGATTTCATACTTGAAATGTGTTACTTGAGCATGATTTTCATATATTGTTTTGACTCGAGAATTGCGTAAACTTTGTGAAATGATCATAGGCAATCTTTGTTATATCACCCATATTAGCCTTGACCTCACCATATATGTTTCCCTAGTCAACCCCTTTGAGCCTAAATACTAGCCTTTCGTTTCATTACCCAAAATCCCATAACCAACTCCAAATTGGAGTTTTAAGCCATACATACACCTTACATACCTTTGTTTGGAATGTTACTTGGGATTGAATGTTGTTGTTGTATTGCGGTTGTAATTTTAGGCATATGAGAGTTTAATAAGAGTGATGAAAAGAAAAGAGATGTAAAAAAAAGTGAAGAAAAAGAGAAAGCAAAAAGCAAAAGAAAACAAAATTATTGTCATATTGTCAAAGTGGTAGACCCGGGACAACGTGGTCAGTTCGTACAAGTTACATTGGCCCCGTGCGAGGTGTTCGTGCCTCTTACGGGGCCATTTGGGGGCTGGTTTGGATTTTCACCCTCAAATTGAATGTTTTTAAGAATCATCTAAATATTTTTAAATTATTGTCATATTCTCAAAATGGAATACCCGTGACTACACGGTCAGTTCCTACAAGTTACATTGGTCCCGTGCGAGGAGTTTGTGCCTCTTACAGGGTCGTGTGGGAGCTAGTTTGGATTTTCATTCTTTAGGGGCTGCTTCAGGTTCGTATCAATTCCTATCAGCATTTTTATTTGTCTAAAAGAAAATGATTTTTTTATTAAACATGTATATTTTCTAATCTTTCTAGCTCCTTTAATTAGACAACTATAACCACAAGATGAGTCAATCGAACATGAACATAAAGAAATTTACAAACCTATAGATATGGTGTGTTGATTTCAATAAAGCCTATAGATTCCATCGTCTTGAGTATCTCCGATACAATCTACATAAGGAAAACATAGATCAACAAACTAAGCTTTACACACAAGAGTTCGAATATTGAGTAATTTTTTACATTCACCCTCACTGTTATTTGAACTTTCGTATTACACCCCCACTTATATAATAATTTAGAATACACTCACAAAAGCGTCACTAAAGCTCACATAATTTAATACAATGCCCTCAAAATGACACTTAGATAGATTTACCAATACTTTAGGGAATATATCTCAAACTTACAAAATGGGTTATAATAAATAAAAGCAAAGGAGGTTGTGAGAACAAACTCAAAAACCAGTAATTAATTTCAAATTTTTTTTACCTTCTCAAGTGAGCAACATATTCTTGGCGGCTCATGTTCTTCATATACTCCAGGTCTTGTTGATAGTTTTCCAACTGCCAAAATATCGCCGAAATTTCTATTTACATTTCAATAACCTGAAATACAGGCACCATGGGATTTGAATAGCATATCCCCAATAAGCATGAGCATGACAAGGAATTAATAATACAATAAGTCGTCAGATCATGAACCAAAAAAGGGACCATATATGGAACTGTAAAGTAACACTTCCAAACACACAGTTTAAATAACTAAAATACATTTCCGGTTCTATTTTGTTTTTATTTCCTGTCTAACTTTGTCTTCCTTTTCTAGTCTGACCTTCTTTCTTGCAACTGTTGTCCCATAAAGGAGCTTTATATCTACCTGTCCACCTATGCCTCTAGATCATAAATGAAACCAAACTATTATATAAACAATTATATAACTGTTTATATGACAATTAAATAACTATTTATATAACTGTTATATAAACAATTATATAACTGTTTATATGACAGTTATATAACTGTTTATATAACTGTTATATAAACAGTTATATAAACAGTTATATAACTGTTATAAAGCATTATTAGAGTTGCGCTTCGTAGGAAAGTAAAGTATTAATAGACTTAATTCATCCATCCCTGGCAATGTAATGTAGTGAGATTTTCTGGTGGAAGTGTCTACTACAATGCAGTGAGGGCTCCCCCAAACCCAAAACCCCACCCACAATGATCTAATGGGAAATTTTTGGGGTATATTACAACCACACCAATTTTGGGGAAATTTTTGAGAGTTATATTATTTTCGACAATTGTGGTTGCAGCTCTAAAATTAGCATTAGACATTTACCTTTTTTGTTATATTCCTATTGATGTGTATTGGACTCTACTCGATGCATATGATAGAAAATGGTATCGATAGATGCATAATCTTTGGAATGCTATCTCAAGGACACTTGGATGGGTGATCTACAAAATTGACGATTGCTTATCTATGAAGAGGTTGCACAATATAGTAACCCCACCAATTAGATTAATAATTTCAATTTTGAACCCAAAATCTCATCTCTTACAAGACTCATTAGAACTTTGAGCACTCACAACATTGAGATATGCACAGTAAGTTTTGGGTTAAGTTCCCCAATCCCCGAGAGAGAGAGAGAGAGAGAGAGAGATTTCTTTCGAACTCTCTTTAATCTCAGAAGACATCGGTTCATAGATCAATGTTGCTTATCACTTGATTCCTAGCAGATTTCTTCATAAAACTCCATTTTTTGTCAGATGCTCTAGAATGAAATTCAAACAAAACCACTTAAAATGAAAGAGTGAAATAAAGAGAAACCCATGCCACATGAACTATATATCTATATGGCATTATTGTGTCATTTTATATGAATTAGTTTATCTTTTGAATCTAACTTCTAAGCCTCGGCCTCATATAAAAAATTTCATTCGTCAATTGAATGCGTAACTTTTTTATACAAGTACTAACATGTGAGAATTGATGTAAAACCGAATAAAACAACTAAAACTCATATGCGTAACTCATTAATAATTTGGAGACGAAAAATTGATGGTGATTGGAGACTTTAATGTGGTGTCAACTAGAGAGGAAAAAGTAGAGGGTAGTGATCTAGATTTTAATGCAAGTCAAGATTTCAATGACATGATCTCTTGTAGTGATTTAGTAGATCTTGGATTCTCATGTTCAAGGTTTACTTGGACAAATAATAGGGTGATTGGCACAATTTTCAGTAGATTGGACAGGGGGCTTGCAAACTCTAAATGGTTGATTGACTTTCACAAATCATACATCACTCATTTGCATAAAAATTGCTCTAACCATTGTCCTCTCTTTCTCTCCATCAAAACTTTTGTTGATGATTGCCCCAAACCATTCAAATTCCTCAATATGTTGTGTGTGGATTATAACATTTATACTGTTGTGAAAAACTCTTGGTCAGTCCCATTGGTTGCTTCCCCAATGATTTTGTTTGCTCTAAAACTCAAATGACTCAAAGGATGCCTTAAGGAATGGAGCGCCATTCTATGTTAAAAACTAGCCTTAATTGTATGAATATTTAACTCATGAAAGCGTTAGAAAACAAGAACTCCAAAAGGATAAGACACTAAAAAATATGACGTCACAAGTATAGCATTAAAAATAGGATAAATTGAAAAAAAAAATGAACTATTACACTGGTTGCAAATACCTCCTGAACTATTAATTTTACAGGCAAAAAAAATAACACCTTGAACTATTCCAATAGTTTGTAACTTTTCATATTACGGGATTATTCGCAAGTAGAGCGATAACTTGAGAGGTTTTTTTTTATGCTGCCATTAAACTACTTTCAAGCGAATGTCAGTTAAAATATACCTGGAAGGACTGTTTCCAGATGCTGGTCTTCCCAAGGCTCAATGGATGCTTTTCATGGCTAATTTCTGACCTCGAGAGTAGACAATTGCCCTCACTTCTTGGTTCATTGTATTAAGGACTTGCATAGTTATCCAGCTTCCTTGTGATTTTTTACTAACAAGCCACAGAAACATTTAGAGATCCAAATTTTGTTCGCGTATGAATACCAATAGGTGGCTGCTAAGGGCACCCCAAAATTACTATCTAGCATCACATGCACTATTGTTTAAACCTAATGTACAATTAGTTTTAACCACAAGGTGGTGTTGAGGACTAATTATTGCGGTACCCCAAAATTATTGTGAATCCTTGAGATAGGACTTCAGTCTACCAAATAAGCACATGCCTATGATAAATGATCTTCGTTTCCACTTATGCTCCTGATAGGAAGCTGTAATACCCCGTATTTTTATGCTTTCTAAATTTGGGGATTTATTAAATTTAATGTGAGTTATTAATTTAATATAAATTCGGAAATTAATTATTTTTAATTACTAACGTGACGAGAGTTAGTAATCATTGGAAACTTTTTTAATATTACTAATGAGTAACGTAATATAATATTGGTACTATGAAATGTCACGAGTGAATAAAATGACAATTTTGGAAATTTGAGTCGGGACGCACCCGTATCGCGTCGGGACTAAATATTGATTAATAAAAGTGAATAAATTATAAGCCACCCGTATGGTCATTTGGAGTGAGCCAAAGTATCCGGAAGGGTCAAGATAGTCAAAAATATGTACCCGGGGGTTTAGTTTGGGTCTCGGGGGTTTTTTAGGCCTATTTAGAACCCCGGGAGGGCGTTTTGGACATTTCGTAATTTTGGATAATTAAACCCACGAAAATTACAAGCTTATATCAGATGCTTAGGGTTTCCTTCTAGGGTTAACACAACCAAAAGCAAGTGACGGCCATTGGAGAAGGAAGGAGAGAGCTTGCCAAGGAAATTCTAGGCCGAAAACTCCTCCAATTGCACCGCCGTCGCCCCCAAACGAGAGATCACGTCGCAAGGATCGTAACCACACTGATTTTCAGCACAAATCAGAGACCAAAAATTCCCAGGCAAGTATTTATCTTGCTTAATTTCGTTAATGCATCATTCATGTTAGTCTAGGGTTGATTAGGATGAGTTTCATTGAAGAAACCCCATGTTGGAGATAGGAAAATTGCATATAGTAATGATATAAATGATAATCTGGAAATCCCCTTTCATATGTAGAATTTGAACCACGGATTTATGATGGATTAGAAGTAGAAATTCTGGAAAAAGGTAAATTTTACAAAGTTAAAGAAATTTCTAGGGTTCTTGAGATTGATATAAGTTTTGGCCTATTAATCCATGGATATTGATGGAAATTCGCATGCTTTACGTAGAAGATGTTTAATTTGGGTTTATAATGTTTGTAGTACGAATTTCTGGGAGTTTGGATGTTAAAAGTATGGATTTGGATGAGGTTGGTTGATAGAACTCGTAACTGGTAATCTGCAGACTTCGCCATACCTGTTTGATCGATCGATCGAATCAGGAGTGTCGATTGATTGACGCATTGATCGATCGATTGACCCCTCCTGGCAGACTTATATTTCCCCTTCTAAATAGTTGAATTAAATTTTGATGAGTAATAATCTTTGGACATCCTTATTAAAATATTTTGGGAGTTAAAGAATACCAGTAAGACTTATTAAAAATATGAAACCTTTAATGTAGGACGAGATTTATATTTTCTTGAGGGGTTTTACATTTAAGAGAAAATGGAAATACCTGTTAAAGAGTGAGACTCAAAAAGAAGTTATGTTAAATCATGATTAAGTACCTACTAAAATTTCACATGGGAAGGTAAGAATCCACGAGTGTACGTAGTGAGTTGGAATAATCCCACAAATTAAAGTAAGAGACAAACCGTTATACGTGATGACTAAATAATGAGAAATAAGAGTAAATATCACAATTTTGGGTCGTGAGTATGTACCTCAACTTGATATGGTAATAGTAGTATATTTATATGACTGTGTTTATGCATATACTATTTACGTGTAAAAATCATGCCCACGCTACTTGCTATCCCTGAAGTTACCACGCTAGGACAGTCTTATCTCGATGTGACCTTTATGGCGATATTGACTCGTACCCTGGAAGATAGGAATCCTAGGTATAGGCTATCGGATCGATAGTCACAGTCTTAAGAGACGTGAGGGTATGTGCTGACCTCTTGGACTTGGAAACTATGCTTCGCCTCAATATTGTTTGTGTTTTGTTCAATACAGTTCGAGAGTGATTTCAAACATGTATTTCCCTTAGTACGAGTGATATGGGGACTGGATAGCAGAGTTTGCACGCACCATAATTTTTATGTGGGGTGCTATTAGAATATATATATTACATGGGTATTTAATATATATATTAAATTATGAAATTTGTGAATTACCTCCTGTGTTTATGGTAAGTAAGAAATGAATAATGATTTCAATTGAGAAATACGTGTTTTGAAAGTATAGTATATTACCGGGAAACTTTGTTAGCAAATAAAGGTTAAATGAGAACTTTGTTATTAAATGAAATCTACCTCTTAAACAGTTGAATTCGTCAATCTAAATCTTACGAGTAACCTAAGATAAGATAATTTAAATCGTTGGGAACTTTAGTGCGATAGGTGTGCACATTAGAAGAAAGGTGAGAATTTCTCAAGGGAGTTCCGCACTAATATGTTGTTGCATTGGCCAGTAAACATTTTAAATACTTGCTAAACAAATTCTAAATCATTTTTACAATCGGGATCTGACCCGTTTCCATTTTCTTTTCCCTCTTGTATATATATGTATATATTATAGGTGCCCAGCCACAAGGGCGTCTTGCATAGGATCCTTTGGAAGGAACGCCCTGCAGCTTAGGTGGGAGTTACAGGCCTCTTGCTTAGACGACCTCACTTCTTGATTCCTCTTCTAGAACTATTATTTCAGTTGGGCATGTGTCGCCCTTTCCATTATTCAGTTGTTTTATTGGATATTGTAATCCATTTATTTCCAGTATTTGCACTTTGGGATTATTATTGTCATGATGTTTTTCATTTAAGTATTAAATGTTGGATTCAATTAATTGAATGTTTGGTTATTTGTATTTATATATTCCTGGATAGTTGTTGCGTGACCCTTTATCTATGAATGATGTCCAGTTTAAATGTTGGTTTATATAAATAAAATTTGTAAAGAAATGTCTAAAATGGTTTTGACACTTAGCTTAATTATTTAGGGTGTTATATTGGAAAAGTTATTTTTACGACAGTGATGCTAAGAATGAACCAACCGTTCACCTTGATTATAATTTAATAAAGTACTGATCACCCGATATTTAATTAGGCGGGGTGTCACAGGTGGTATCAGAGCATCAGGTTCTAGTGTCCTTAGGATCTGTACGGCTTATCTCATTTCCAGATTAGCGTCTTTGATTTAGAGCCCTAACATTAGGAATGTAGTATTCATCTTTATGCGTTGGAAATTCGTGCTTCTGCAATTTGTCGATGTGAATATTGAAGTTATTCAAATTAAATTTTAAAAATTTCAGATGGCCCGTCAAGACGAACAAGCTAATACCATTGGGGAAGTTAATGATCAAGGACAACTCTCGCCTCAGATGTCTCTGAAAAGGGTACCAATCGCCGAATTTGTGGGCATTGTGGCACAAGCAGTTACTACTGCAGTCTTACAGTACTACGAACGCAGTGTGCATCTTAGAGGAGTCAAAAGACCTAGAGAGTTTAATCCAATGCATGTGACTGAAGTTAGCAATTGTGCGAAAGCACCGAAATTGCGACAACAATCCACTCAAGACCGAGACAGTTCCAGAAGTAACAAAATTTATGTAAAGGGCCAGAAGTATCAGGGCCAACAAAGTCAGGGTCAGAATAAAGTCACGAAGAGGTGTTTCAGTTATGGAATGGACGGTCACAAACGTCAATCTTGTTCGAATCAGACTGGGGAGAAACTACAACCCAACCAGCGAAAAAGTTTGGGACTCTACTATAAATATGTTCAGCCGGGTCATAAGTGGAGGGATTGTCCTCACCCTGACATAGTTTTTCCGCAAATTTCTCATCAAGGCTAGAAAGACCAGGTAAAAAGCGAGACTAGTCAACAACATAGTGAATTGAGGAAGTTCGAGGGAGGTGCTTCCAACGTGGTATAAATGGCCATAGGCGTCAGGATTGCCCAGAGAGGAATAGGGCCCCACGGAAGCAAAGTGCCAGTAATAAACCACAGAAGCCAGCTCCATTATCCATTCCAACAGCCTTAGTTCGGCAGAGGCAGTTATAGTACGGACGTGTCTATAACGTCCACCAGGCAGCAGCTTCGCAGGCACCACCCGCGATTGAGGGTATGTTTCCTATCCATGGTACTATGGGTCGGGTTTTATTTGATAATGGGGCGACCAACTGTTTTATAGCTACTCATTTTGCGAAGGCCCTAGGGTTATTAGCCACAGTAGAGAGCACTGTGACGTGTGTAGACTCACCACTGGGAAGTGGATCGCTAATTTTCTTTATATGCCGGGGTGTGGGGGTAGATATTGGTAGCTTGGTATTACCAGCAGACATGTTAGTCTTAGATATGCATGAGCACGATGTGATTATCGGTATGGATTGGCTCGCAGCTTACCGAGCCATGATAGATTGTTTTGGTGGGAGTATTGTCTTTGCCATTCCGGGGTAAGAGATGTTTTTAGTGGCAATGCCTCACCCAGAGGGAGGCTCGACTCCTCATTTGTATTACATAGAGGAGGATACCTCTAAGGAGGTTGTGATTCCCTTAGACTCGATCCCAGTTATTCGTGAGTATCCCGATGTATTTCAGGAGATACCAGGCCTACCCCCCAGTCGTGAGATAGATTTTGTCATAGATTTATTACCAGATACTCGACCTATAGCGCGCACTCCATACCGTATGGCTCCGGTAGAAATGCGAGAGCTACGAGATCAGATAGAGTAGTTATTACGTCAGGGCTTCATTCGCAGGAGTACCTCACCTTGGGGTGCTCCAGTTTTGTTTGTGAAAAAGAGAGATGGTTCACTAAGGCTATGAGTGGACTACCGGGAACTGAACAAGGTCACGATACGGAACAAATATCCGTTATCTCGGATCAATGATCTGTTCGACCAGCTGAGGGGAGCAACTTTCTTTTCGAAGATAGATCTGAGGTCAGGGTACCATCAGCTGCATATTAGGGAGCATGATGTTTCAAAGACTGCTTTCTTGACGAGATATGGGTCCTATGAGTTCAGAGTGATGCCATTTGGCCTCACAAATGCTCCAGCCGTATTCATGGACTTGATGAACCGAGTGTTCAGAGAGTTCTTGAATCAGTTTGTCATCGTCTTCATAGATGACATTTTGATATATTCACACTCTGAGGAGGAGCATGCCGAGCACTTGAGGAAGGTTCTTCAGACTCTACGAGAGCATCAGCTGTATGCTAAGTACGAGAAGTTCGGATTCGGGTTGCGGGAAGTACAGTTCTTGGGGCATGTTGTTTCTGAACAGGGGATAGAAGTTGACCCGAGTAAAGTGTCAGCGGTCAGGGAGTGGGGAAAGCCCACGACACCGACAGAAGTACGTAGTTTCTTGGGATTAGTCGGATGCTACAAGAGATTCATTCGGGGGTCCAAAATAGCGGGTCTATTGACGAACCTGACTCGCAAAGGGGTACCATATGTTTGGGACGATGCTTGTCAATTGGCTTTCGACGAGCTGAAGGACAAGCTTACTTCAGCAACGGTCCTTGCTTTACCTAAACTAAGCGTGGAATATCTGGTTTACACCGATGCCTCTTTACGGGGACTTGGGGTAGTACTTCAACAAGAGGAGAAGGCTATAGCTTTTGCCTCCCGCAAGATTAAGCTGTATGAGAAGAATTACCCCACCCACGACCTAGAGTTAACAGCGGTCGTTTTTGCATTGAGGATATGGAGGCACTATTTATTGGGGAAGAAATTTCGCTTGTTCACGGACTACAAGTCACTGCAGTACCTGTTCACTCAACGAGAGCTAAATATGCGTCAACACAGGTGGTTAGAGTTTGTGAAGGACAACCATTTCGACATACAATACCATCCGAGAAAGGTCAACATAGTTGCTGATGTGTTGAGCCATAGACCGGTAGACGATGTAGCGGACGTCTGGAGAGCAAAGTTGAAAGAGTTGGGTCACCAGGATGCAGTAGCCCGTTCCTTTATATCTGTCATGACAGTGACACCTACGATTGTTATGAGGGTTATACCGGCACAGACCGCAGACCCATTTTGCCAGGAGCAAATTGTACGACTTTTAGCTGAGGGTGTTGAGTCCTATTCTGTCAGTTCTAATGGGGATTTGAGGTTTAATGGGAGATTGGTGGTCCCAGAAGGAGCATAATTACGTCCTGCAGTGATGACCTAGTCTCACGGGTCCCAATTTGCGGTACTTCCTGGAGGAGATAAGATGTACCAGGATATGAGGCGGCAATACTGGTGGAGTGGGATAAAAAAGGATATTGCTGAGTTCATGTCCAAGTGTTCTACCTGCCAGCTAGTAAAGGTGGACCACCAGAAACCATCGGGGTTGCTTCAGCCATTGGAAATACCCGCGTGGAAGTGGGAGAGTATCTCTATGGATTTTATTACGGGGTTGCCTACATCACAGCGGGGCCACGACTCCCTCTGGGTGATTGTAGACCGTTTGACCAAGGTGGCTCATTTTCTGCCGGTTCGGCAGACTACACCACGGGTCAGTATGCTCAGTTGTTTAATGCTGAGATTGTCAGATTACATGGGGTGCCCCTGAATATTGTGTCAGATAGAGACAAGATTTTCGTGTCGCGTTTCTGGGAAAGCTTTCAGGAAGCTATGGGTACAGAGTTGGGGCTGAGTTCAGCCTATCACTCACAGACGGATGGACAAATAGAGCGTAAAAATCAGATGTTGGAGGATATGCTACGCATGTGTGTCCTTTATTTTGGAGGAGGTTGGGAGCCACATCTTCCACTGGTGGAGTTCGCTTATAATAACTCTTATCAGTTCACGATTGGCATGGCCCCATTTGAGGCTTTGTATGGCAGGCCTTGTCATTCCCCAACTTGTTGGCTAGAGGTGGGGGATAACAAGTTGCTCGGACCAGAGGTGATTCAGGAAACCTCTGCTAGGATTGAGATGATCAGGAATCTCATTCGAGTAGCCCAGGACAGACAGAAAAGCTACGCCGATGCGAAACGGTTCTTCTGAGAGTTTAATGTGGGGAACCACGTATTACTGCGTGTATCTCCTATGAAAGGAGTGATGAGGTTCGGAAAGAAAGGGAAATTAGTCCCGAGGTACGTGGGACCATTTCCCATTATCGAGAGGATTGGGCCGATAGCATATAGATTGGGGTTGCCAGAGCATTTACATCAGATTCACGATGTATTCCACACCTCGTCGTTGAGACGATACCTTCGGGATGATATAACCCACACCCACATCGCGATAGATGAGATAGACTTACAGCCTGACAGATCTTACGAGGAGAGACCAGTGTCTATCCTAGACCATAGCGAGAGGATACTGAGGTCGAAGGAAGTTCCACTCGTACGTGTCCAGTGGGAGCATCATAATGTGGAGGAATCCACCTGGGAGCTAGAGGTAGATATGCGCGAGAGATACCCAGATTTATTCTTACCAGGTATCCCTTATTTTTTGAATTTTGGGATGAAATTCCGTTATTAGGGGGGAAGTATGTAATACCCCGTATTTTTATGCTTTCTAAATTTGGGGATTTATTAAATTTAATGTGAGTTATTAATTTAATATAAATCCGAAAATTAATTATTTTTAATTACTAGCGTGACGAGAGTTAGTAATCATTGGAAACTTATTGAATATTACTAATTAGTAAAGTAATATAATATTGGTACTATGAAATGTCACGAGTGAATAAAATGACAATTTTGAAAATTTGAGTCGGGACGCGCCTGTGTCGTGTCGGGACTAAATATTGATTAATAAAAGTGAATAAATTATAAGTCACCCGTATGGTCATTTCGAGTGCGCCAAAGTATTCTTAAGGGTCGAGATACTCAAAAATTTGTACCTAGGGGTTTAGTTTGGCTCTCGAGGCATTTTTAGGCCTATTTAGAACTTCGGGAGGGTGTTTTGGACATTTCGTAATTTTGGGTAATTAAATCCACGAAAATTACAAGGTTATATCAGATGCTTAGGGTTTCCTTCTAGGGTTAACACAACCAAAATCAAGTGACGGCCATTGGAGAAGGAAGGAGAGACCTTGCCAAGGAAATTCTAGGCCGAAAACCCCTCCATTTGCGTCGTCGTCGCCGCCAAACGAGAGATCACGTCGTAAGGATCGTAACCACACTGATTTTCAGCACAAATCAGAGACCAAAAATTCCGAGACAAGTATTTATCTTGCTTAATTTCGTTAATACATCATTCATGTTAGTTTATAGTTGATTAGGATGAGTGCCATAGAAGAAAACCCATGTTGGAGATAGGAAAATTGCATGTAGTAATGATATAAATGATAATCTGGAAATCCCCTTTCATATGTAGAATTTGAACCACGGATTTATAATGTATTAGAAGTAGAAATTCTAGAAAAAGGTTGATTAGAACAAAGTTAAAGAAATTTCTAGGGTTCTTGAGATTGATATAATTTTTGGCCTATTAATCCATGGATATTGATGGAAATTCGCATGCTTTACGTAGAAGATGTTTAATTTGGGTTTATAATGTTTATAGTATGAATTTCTAGGAGTTTGGATGTTAAAAATCTGGATTTGGATGAGGTTGGATGATAGAACTCGTAACTGGTAATCTGCAGAATTCTCCATACCTGTTTGATCGATCAATCGAACCAGGAGTGTCGATCGATCGACGCATCGATCGATCGAGATCCTGCCATCGATCGATCGACCCCTCCTGGCAGACTTATATTTCCTCTTCTAAATAGTTGAATTAAATTTTGATGAGTAATAATATTTGGACATCCTTATTAAAATATTTTGGGAGTTAAAGAATACCAGTAGGACTTATTAAAAATATGAAACCTTTAATGTAGGACGAGATTTATATTTTCTTGAGAGGTTTTACATTTAAGGGAAAATGGAAATACGTGTTAAAGAGTGAGACTCGAAAAGAAGTTACGTTGAATCATGATTAAGTACCTACTGAAATTTCACATGGGAAGGAAAGAATCCACGAGTGTACGTAGTGAGTTGGAATAATCCCACAAATTAAAGTAAGAGACAAACCGTTATACGTGATGACTAAATAATGAGAAATAAGAGTAAATATCACAATTATGGGTCATGACTATGTACCTCAACTTGATATGGTAATAGTAGTATATTTATATGATTGTGTTTATGCATATACTATTTACGTGTAAAAATCATGTCCACGCTACTTGCTATCCCTGAGGTTACCGCGCTGGGACAGTCTTATCTCGATGTGACCTTTATGGGGGATATTGACTCGCACCCTAGAAGATAGGAATCCTAGGTACAGGCTATTAGATCGATAATCACGGTCCAAAGAGATGGGAGGGTATGTGATGACCTTTTGGACTTGGAAACTATGCTTCGCCTCAATATTCTTATTGTTTTGTTCAATACAGTTCGAGAGTGATTCCGAACATGTATTTCCCATAGTACGAGTGATACAGGGAATGGATAGCAGAGTATGCACGCACCATAATTTTTATGTGGGGTGTTGTTAGAATATATATATATATATATATATATTACATGGGTATTTAATATATATATTAAATTCTGAAATTTCTGAATTACCTCATGTGTTTATGGTAAGTAAGAAACGAATAATGATTTCAATTGAGAAATACGTGTTTTGAAAGTGTAGTATATTACCGGGAAACTTTGTTGGCAAATAAAGGTTAAATGAGAACTTTGTTACTAAATGAAATCTACCTCTTAAACAGTTGAATTCGTCATTCTAAATCTTACGAGTAACCTAAGATAAGATAAGTTAAACCGTTGGGAAGGTTAGTGCGATAGGTGTGCACATTAGAAGAGAGGTGAGAATTTCTCAAGGGAGTGCCGCACTAATATGTTGTTGCATTGGCCAGTAAACATTTTAAATACTTTCTAAACAAATTTTAAATTTTTTTTACAATCGGGCTCTGACCCGTTTCAATTTTCTTTTCCCTCTTTTATATATATGTATATATTACAGGTGCCCAGCCACAGGGGCGTCTTGCATAGGATCCTTTGGAAGGAACACGCTGCAGCTTAGGTGGGAGTTGCAGGCCTCTTGCTTAGACGACCTCACTTCTTGATTCCTCTTCTAGCACTATTATTGCAGTTGGGCATGTGTCGCCCTTTCCATTATTTAGTTGTTTTATTGGATATTGTAATCCATTTATTTCCAGTATTTGCACTTTGGGATTATTATTGTCAGGATGTTTTTCATTTAAGTATTAAATGTTGGATTCAATTAATTGAATGTTTGGTTATTTGGATTTATATATTCCTGGATAGTTGTTGTGTGACCCTTTATCTATGAATGATGTCCACTTTAAATGTTGGTTTATGTAAATAAAATTTGTAAAGAAATGTCTAAAATGGTTTTGACACTTAGCTTAATTATTTAGGGTGTTATATTGGAAAAGTTATTTTTACGACAATGATGCTAAGAATGAACCAACCGTTCACCTTGATTATAATTTAATAAAGGACTGATCACCCGGTATTTAATTAGGCGGGGTGTCACAGAAGTATGAATCAGTCTTTCATTTGTGGTAACAAGCAGAACTCTAAAAGTTCTGGAGTGTACACCGGAAAGAGATTAAGAACTCTAAAACTTTAGTACAATACATTCTTAAATTGCTACCATAAGACATGTGTGCTTATTTTCTTTTTCTATATTCTTATCTGTATAAGATAAAATTCCTTTTCCCCTTATTCAATTCCTCATTAATAGAAAAATATCTCATTATCTACTACTACAGTTTTATTTCTTCTTTTTACCCCTGTTCTTATCTTAATTAGTTGGAGTTTTTTTACCCATTTTGGATTCCTCATTCTTGAAGAAAGTTCATCATCCCAAAGAGTTTAATGAAAAATGGCACTTATTTTCAAAACATTATCTTCCTTACAATAACTAAAAACTGTATGACCCCCAAAAGTCGCCAAGATACCAACAGTCACATTATTTCTTGAAAACTGATTCACTTGAAAAAGAAAATAAAAAACATAAAAATGACTTAGGATATTAAATGAAACTAAGAGATTTTGAAGCTTTTGTCACCTCTGGGCCTGTTTGTGGCTTGAAGTTCACATCGTTAGGCTAGCTATTGGACACGTGCTCCATGTACCACTTTCGGCTGTGGGCAGTGTTAGTGGGAGCTGTCGAAGGCTTGGGCATTAAACTATTGTCTAGCTGTTGACATAGAACAAGAAGAGCAATTTTCAGAAGGGGAGGAAGACGAGATGCAAACTAGGACAAATATCTTCAATCAAAACATAATTCTAGAACTCAAACAGGACATTGCACCAAGGTAATCTCTCTTTAGCATTTTATCAAACATGTAATATACGACATTTTCAATAGATTGTAACACACAAAAATATCAAGTATGTAAAAGAAGTTTATTATGGAGACTTTAGCTAAAGGAAACACGAACCAAAATCCATCGGAGCTGAAACCCCGGTCTCTCACTCATCTTCTCCCTTGTCGTATTGTCACCACCTTGAATTATACACAATACTATCCTAAGGAAAAAATAAATCGCAAAATTAGGCATGAAAATATATAATACAATGAATAAGAATCAATGTTTCATTTCAGATATACTTCACTAGAGTATGAACTCAACAAAAATATCAACTAAATAATTTCTAAATCTAACACACAATTGAAAAGCCTAAGTAATAATGAAATTTGTTATAAGTGAAGATATGTTTCATCGAAGTACTCGACAAATACATTAAGTCATCTATTTAGAAAGATAATATGGAACTGTTCGTTGCCGAAGACAAAAGTAAAATTGATGCCATGACTAACTGGTCCTTGCCTAAGATAGTTAAGGCTCTAAGGTTATGCATTGGATTAGCAGTTTTTTATAGAATTTTTTTGAGATGTTATATGTTCTTATCAGCAAGCCCCTAGCCATGATGCTCAAGAAGAACTTTTAATGGTCAACTGAAGTTATAAAAAATTTCCACAAGCTTAAAACAGCTATGACTACTACTCATGTTCTAGAAATACCTGATTTTATTCAACCTTTCATGCTAGAAATTGAAGGCACACTCGCAAGGAACTGTCAATAGCCTTCTCAATGGGCCATGCAGTAGTATTTTCGGTGGCCAAGGTTTTGTATGCGTTGCAGCAGTTCACGTGGAAGCGCCAACGAACGGTGAAGTTGGGTGGGGGGTGGGAGAGAGTTTAGGATATCCGGTAAGCAGAGGTAGGGACAGGGGAAGTATACTTTCAACATAAGTATACTTTCAACTGTCGTGCATATGTATCATTGTATAGCTTCTGGACAATAAAGTGATATGATGATGTTGGTACCAAAGTCTAATACGATTCACTTAGTGTGATAACTCTACAAACACCAAGATCTTTCAACCTTTTGACATTATACGGGAACAAAACATAACAAAATGTTACAAAATGAAAAAATGACAATGTTCGAGATAGAAACAAGTTCAGTTGCATTCCATAAAGCAATTATGAGAAAAAGAACAAATGCATTATATGGCTAGTACACCATTAAACTTCATCCATGTCCACATTCCCTTTTATCATATTGATGAACAATTTAAAATCATCCTACCCATGATCATTTTCTCCTCACCCAAACATTGTAGCGTTTCACACTGTTGTATCACGATTTGACATCAATTCAAAAAGTTTTACTGCATTCCCAACCTCACCTATATCAAAATAGCAAATTATCATATTCGTTTGCTACATAATATCATTTTTATGAAAACCTACTTCCATTAACATCAAAACTAGCATCATACCATCAAATAAAAGCTCCAACTCATTTTTGAAAATAAAAACTTTTACAAAGAAGAATTCAAGCATATATTTGCGGATCCATGTTAGTCTCCTCTATGTACTGTTATAAAGTAGTGACTATAGCTAAAAGAAGAACAAGAAATTATTACCTAATTTCTTTCTTTCCTAACAATTTCCCCCTTTGTTGTGTGCCATACCTAACAATCGATACTCAACACCGGTGCTAGTAACACATATACACATTATACTGATCACATACAACAACTAGTAGGTAATATTAAATCTGACAATCGAAAGCCCACAACTAGTGGTGACACCAACATGATCAATAGACTTATATAAGTTCAATGCCCACTCACAATAGGAGGAGGTCAATGTAAAAGCACACCGACAACCAAGGTATGTGAGTGGAAGCTCAACATTCGAATCTCAAGGTATGGTGGTGGGATGAAAATATGAATATAATTTAATAATGATACTAGTCAATCCACCAATGAAGTGTTTTCCAAATGATGCTCCCATAATTCCACGCGAGCCAATCCATACATAATTGCTACAACTCAATTTAGTAAAAACGTGTACACGGTCATACTCCTTGAGTTACATCTTAATAGTCACCGTTTGAAAGTAAAACTTTTAAAAAGGGGGGTTTTCGAAAAAGGTCCTCATAGCGCTCAAAGTGTATAAATAGGACACTCCATATAATTTTATAAATTTAGTCCCTGTACTAAAAACATCATGAAAAATGGTGAAAATTGGAGTCGCTGGCACGGACCAAAAAAATAAATGCAGTTGTACCAGAGGGACTAGATTTATAAATGTTGTTGTACCACAAGGACTAGATTTATAAACTTGAAAAGCATTGTCATAAAAATCCAAATATAGAAAGGAACATTACCTTTTCCTTAATTCTCTATTAAAAAAATTACAATCCAAATTTATTATTATGAGAATTACAAATATATTTAGAATACAACATATACACTTGAATCATTACTTTTCCCTATACAATATTGGAATGTTTTTAACTAACCCACTTTTAGATGTATTCTAGAAACATGAGTATAAATTTGGGACATATCAAAAATAAAAATAAAAATATTCATCGCTAGGGCTAGCTTTGTGTTCAAACTCTCACCCTCATATAGGATCTGGGGGTTCGATTCCCCCCCCCCCCCCCCCCCCCCCCAAATAATATGTGGATAATATCAATATTGAGATTCGAATCTCAACATACTATGAACTATCGAATCTGAAATAGAAACTTAATCAGCAGAACTATTGAATCTCAAGCAACATACTACGTATTACCTGTGTAAGAGCCTCCAAAGTGACAAAAGTGACGAACGAAAGACCTGAGACTCCAAAGTGATAGCAAACGTGAAGAACTCCAAAGTGATGGCAGACATAAGACTCCAAAGTGACGACAGACATGGGACTCCAAAGTGATGGCAGACATGGGACTCCAAAGTGACCAAAACATGAGAGATAAAGAGCCGAGCGGGAGACTCCAAAGTGAGAGTGATGAGTGAGCAGGAGGGTCAAAGTGAGTAAGTGAATTTTTTTTAAACCATTGTATATGTTAGTCAAGTGTACTCAATTTTGTCACAATTAAAAACACTGGCAAATTTTGGCACTGTTATTAAGTGTGCCAGATTATCATTAAACTGTGCCAGAATTTGGCACAGTTTAAAACTGTGCCAGATTTTTAATACTAGTGTGTGCCAAATTGCTGTTTTTGGTGTAGTGGTAGTTTTGCGTTCGATTGAAGCCATCAAATCTTTTGTAAGGATTTTATAAGTTATATTGTATATTATTGTTATTATAATGCATTTTTTTAAAATATTTTAATAAAATCATGTCTTAGAATTGGTTTTAGGTCATAATATGTTATATTATAAATTCTTAATGTGTTCTCTTTGCATTTATATATTATTTCCTACATATTTTACGTTTATATCGATTCATACCATTCGATTCACAATTCACGGTTCATAGGGTTTTCGATTCTTGATTCGATTCAAGATTTGACAACTATGACTACTTGGTCTATGAATCTTCTCAAAAAAATGGACTTATAATGATTAAGGATTTTAAATTTCAATGCGATCAAATTTCATGGATTGATGGACTATATAATGGGCGTGATATTGGTCTATGACTCGGCCGCTAAATTTTCAACCCAGTCTCCATATTACTATCCATCGTGGGTAATACGCGACGATATGATGTTTAGAGAGACCAAATTTTTATGTGAAAGAATAATGTAATTTTTTTTATAAAATAAGTATAATAACACATATCAATGAGATAACTTCAAAATCATCATATATAGTATGCTATATCGTCTAACTCAAAATCCTAATGCATGGTGCATTTGTCAATATTGTTTCAAAAGTTATAGCTACACGATCTCCAAATATTTTCAATTAAAAACGAACATATAAAGAAATTGGAAAATTATAAACTTGTATGTATAATATGTGTCTAATATATACACATATAACTTTATTATACATTTCAATACACAGAACATCTATAATTAAATGATGGAAATCGAATATGTTACGTACGAGCAAGTCGCGAGTACAAACGGATATTTAAGCCGACTTTTGTTCGGGTCGACGATATATAGGTTGAGTCACCGATATGTAGTTTGGGTCAATCCGAGTTAGTAAGTTTCATATATTCAACTACTCATAACGGATCCCTGCAATACCTAGTCAACTCAGAGATGTTGCTCAGTTCCATCCAATACTTTGAACCACGGTGTAAAGCAAGGACTCTGGTATCTTAGCCTTTAGGTTGTGAGGTAAGATCGCATGCCAATAGGATACCCCTTGGATGTCCTAAGTGTCCTTTTTTATGATTATGTATTTAGACGCATATCGGTATTAGAAAATACTTCCAGTAATTGGCATAGAGATCTTCAAGGGAAAATAATTTCCACAGAAAAATAATATAAAAAAATCAATCTGAAATCACCCGAGTCATAGATGAGAAATAAAGTAACCAAGCCACAATCAAAATGAGGCAATAATACTACACTATCTTGACCCTTTTACGACCCTTATACTCGTTATGGACTTAGATGACTCAAAACACGTAGCATATTCAGCAATACAAACATGAATAAATTATTTAGGTATTCCATAAAATTGAGCACCAACAGTCCACACTTGCTTAATCCTCAATATGGTTTCTTTTAAACCAAGATTTTAAAATTAGCATCATTGTGACAAGTCATGACTAGCCCATGTTACTTATTAAAGCGGGAAACGAATTGATTGGAATTATTTTTTAACAGAGAAATTGATTATTGCTAGGGTCGATATAAGAGTTGAGTTTGTCTTGGATTCATTTCCATGGAGTGAGATAAGTCCTATCCTCATTACGATATTTCGAAATGACGAGCCAACTCGCTAACATGACTTTAAGAGTAATTCCAATCTCGAAAACTATATTACCCAAAGAAAATACATAAAAAATGACAGGCTTCCACTCATAATACGCTTCCTTAGAAATTTAACATTTTTTTTTATTTAGAACACTATAGATTGGAATTTTGTGACTACAACACCCCCTTTTCCTTCTTTTTTCCCCAAATAAGCATCTTACGTTTATGATCCCACAAAAGAATGGGCATGTGTTTAGGCAGCTGGTATGTCTTTTTTTACCAAATATTTAATAAAAATTCAATTGGGGCATTACAGGTGAACTACAATAACTAACTCGGTCCAGGGGTCAAATGAAGTAATAAACATAATACACTCACATTTTCACACTTACATAAAAGAAATAGTTTTTTCTCAATCCATATTTTTCATTCTAACAAGTAATTAGTATTCAAAGTGATTAAAATGGAGAGACAAAGGCACACTCCTACTACAATAATAACTTAAATGTGAGGCATGATCAATCAATTATCTTGATTATTATTTTAAATAAATGGGGAATTGAATTATAAGATCATTATGAGTAAACACCAAAATATATCATAAGTCTATATTAAAAGAAATAAATCATAAATAATTTTTTTTATATAATACGATAGAAAAAAATACACAAAATTGAAAGCAAAGCAAGGAAACAGTGATAAAAGAAACTACACGAACAAACAAAGAAAAATATAGAGATAGTAGCCAATGCAACTTGAGCAATGAGGTATATATATATATGTGTGTGTGTGGGTGTGTGTGTGTGTGTGTGTGTGTGTTAAGGCTTCCTGTTTTTACAACATCTAAATGAAGGAAAACTCAACTCTATAACAATCGGTCCTTTCACAATCATAGGCAACCCTAAATTCGCAATGGGTTCCACGTTGAGGGACATATTCACAAAAAGTTTAAATTGGAAACATGCAACGCTGAGTGATATATCCTTTTGCATACAATTAAATTCAAGAAAATAGTAGAATGCATGTAATGGCCATTACATGAATACAAGTTTATCATAATTCCGTTAAAACAAAAATTTAAAGGAAAAAGATTTCTAAAAGGTATACTTTGAACATCATACGTAGGCATACCAAAAAGCAAACTCCACATGACGTCGGTGGGAAAAATTATATTAGCATGTATAAAAATAGAAAAAAAATAAGAAAAGAGACGGAGATTAATTTAGGGTCGTTCTGACTTTCACCCCAACTTTGTCCTAATTATTATGTTACCCCTTATTTTTCTTAAGAATTTGATATACATACCCGATAGTGATGTTCAAGCTCAAAGTGTCATTTTTTCAGTGTGTTTTATGACACCTTTTGAGTTTTAGTAATACTTTTCGTGGTGTGTTGCAATTTTTTTAAAAAGATTTGTTTTTTAAATCTCTAGCCTAGGAAATTCCCCGGCGCCAGCAACTTATGTTATTTATATGAAGAGGAAAAAAATCCTTGAAAATGTGTCTTATTAGAATGTATGACAGAATCAACAGGTGACCTTGTATACACTAAATCGAGAAGTTAGTAACAATTTACTTCAAGACATAACTAGATTTGGTAAGGAACAGCGTATATTCCATCTATTTTATAATAAAACCAATTAAAAGTTGCTTTGACTAAAGCCAATACTACATAAAGGTCTACACAAACAGAATATGATCAGTTTCTAATCTCTTTTTTCCTTCACATTTTCCTATACTTAGCAAAAAAAATAAAGAATAAAGAAAAGTCATAAAACGAATTAAACTCACCCTCAGTCAACTGTAAGCAGCAAAGAGAAATGTTTATCATATGTTTTAAACACCCAAGATTAAATCAATAACGCGAGATGAGGGCAAGTAAACAACCAATTGACTGGCATTTAAGAAAACAATATGAAATAGAATAAGTCAAGACTAATGCCTCTTGGTTAGACCCAAAAAAACTCCTCTCATCGTGACGTTAAAAGGATGGTATCCAACTAGTTAACCTAAACCTTTCACTTAAACTTGAACAAGTAAGAACCTCGTTCCTTAACTCAACATCTCTCAACTCATTTGAAATCGTTCATGCTCATGATGATTCTACCAGCACTCAGTCCCCCCCCCCACCCCCCACCCCCCCAAAAAAAAAATAATGAAAAAATTTCCTCATTTCCCCATGCCTTCTTTCACGATAAGCATGCAATAAAAGAATAGTAAAATTAGATACATCTAAAAAAATTCACAGTAAAATTAGATAGATCTAAGAAATTTTACTTTCTAAAAAGAATAAAATTAATATAACATTATTATTCAATAGTTAAACTATTGAAATGATTTCTATTATCATTAATATTTACTCAATTAAGCTACCTTGATTGCTTAACCTGAAAACAAACAACAAAGCAAGAAAACATGACAGTGAAGTAACATTTGGATAGAGTGATTTTTATAAACCTCATAGGAACATTTGGATAGAGTGATTTTTATCTGATCCGTTTGAAAAAAATGCAAGTATCTGAGTTGGGAGAAGAATTTGACACACGACTAAGAAAGGGGGGAAAAGGAGAATCAAACATACAGTTGGTCATAGAGTTTCCCCATCTTGAAGGTTAAATATCAGAGGGAAATGCAATATTAAGAAAAGAAATTGAACTTGACCTAGACACTCCTTCCAAATACAAACTAGAAAACGGGACTACCCAATTACATATGACATGGTACAAGGCATAAGCAAGTACAATGGAAAGATCAATCACAGTTAAAACCTCATTGTTAGAGTAGAGGTTGTTGGAATACTTTATATATTCCAAATAATTTAAGGTGAACTCACATATTAAAATAGTAATTATGAGCTTTAATTTATATTGGGAAAATGAAGTGATCTAATTAGGTAAGTTCAAAAGACATCAACAGTAAGTATGGAATATGAAATGTGTGGTTACCCAAAAAGTCACCTACTGGTTACTCAAGAGTCACATATCGGTTAATCAAGAGTCGCCTAATTAGAATTTATGGGGTTCTAATTAGATGTCTATAAATATAATGAAGGGTTTTGGTCCCAAAGGCTAATGCACTAAAACACTCTCCTCCTCATCCCCATCAATGAGAGAGAACTCATAGAGAGAGAGAGAGAGAGAGAGAGAGAGAGAGAGAGATTAGTCTGTGGAAGACCTCCAACTCCCAAGTCTCAATCACCACTATGGATTCAAGTATACAGTTTCAACAATTCCTTTATTGGTTCATCTCAAAAATGTAATATGTTGATGAATTTTATTTAATATTCCAACAAGTGGTATCATAGCCACTCCATAATAGATTATTGAGATTGGTACTATGATTGTAATTTATAAGTTATTTTGTTTGATTTATCATACATATGATCTAGTAGGAACTCATAAGGCTTTTAGAATTCTATGTAGAATTTATGCATGATTTGTGATAATTTTCATAATCATAGTCTCAAAATGATTAAGGATTATTCATCCATAGTGATTTTTCGATTTCCTAAAAAGGGTTAAATTCATAATGGATTTGGATGAATTATTTCAGTTTTCGTTCAAGATTAATATGATTTTTTTTCAATCAGTTTATATTCTGAAAATTATTTTCAATTCTGTTTTTTTTAATTAATTCTAATTCAGTGTTTGTGGGAATTATTTCCAAATTAGTTTTTTTTTGTAAGAATTATTTCCAAATGCAATTTTTTTAGGGGGGAACTGAGGCAAGTATAAAATTAGATGGACTAAATAATTGCATATTTAATTAAAAAAATATTTGGTTTGAGATATTTAATAAAGTTTGATTCCCATTCGGGGTATTTTTTAAAAAAACACCAAAAATGTATTATATATGAAATTAATTAATTAAAGTAATATGTTGCCAAAGTAACCTCTATTGCATAGATTAATTTATTTTAAGATATAAAAATAATGTTAATATATTTATTATTCCTGCGGGTAATAATCGACCAAAAGGAAGATTATTATTTGGCTGAATAATAAATACACATGCATAATTAAATATATGATAATTCTATAGTTTTCATGTGGACAATTAATCGGTCCAAAGGAAAGTTAGTTGTTTGACCGAATTCTATAGTGTACAATTAATTATCCCAAAGGACGGTTAGTTGACCGGATTTATCATCAATATTTTTTTATTGACTGAGAATACCACTTACAAGTTAATATCTATGTCCAAAGACTAAATGTTAGTGTTGTGATAGGTCTCTCATTGATGGGCCCACCATTCCACCATTACAGTTATTGTTGATACCAAAATTAGTATGCTGACATGGACGAATAATAAGAAGACACGTGTCATTCTACGTGGCATAATAGCAACGAGGAAGTTCATTTCCCCGACCAAGTCATGTTCGCTCCGAGCAACTAGAACACTCCGAGGAACTCCAGCGCTCCGAGGAACTCTGGAACGATGAGCAACTAAGGCGGTTCGAGCTGCATCTCGACCACAGCATTAATTGCCAGATAATCAACAGTTCAACTATTCATTAATTGCTTATCACCTTGACGCACACGCTTGAAGAACATTAAATAGATTACCCTTTCATATGTATATCATTTAATGTATCACCATTTCATATTATAGCCTCAAGGCTATAAATACATTGTACTACCCTCATTCAAGGGGACCGGAATTTCTTGATAGAACTTGTAATCAAGAATTCCCAAAACACTCAACAATAACATAACAATGGACGTAGGCCATTCTTATAAGGCTGAACCACTTTAAAATTCTTTGTCTTATTTATTTATCTGTGATTGAATAATTAGAGCGATCTAATTTTTTACATCAACAGATTGGTGCCGTCTGTGGGAAACGACTGTTGTTATCGTTTTTCACCAAAAATCATTCATCATCAATGGCAGATAATCCGGAATCCAGCAATCGAAATGCTGGAAATGCTGGAAATCCTCCAAATCCTTCTGCACCTCCAGATCTGGCTGGAATTATGACGAATCTGGCTCAAGAACAAAACTCCATGCAAGAAACAATGAGGCAACTCATACAAACCCTTCATGGCGGTGCACCTGCACATTCAGGACAGCGAAGTGGTCAGAGGCAGACCTATTTGCATTCTTCACGATCCAGGCGTACAAAGACGTATCGTAATGAGGAATCTGATGATTTCTCTTATCAACCTGGGCAAACTTCATCGATAAGGGCCACGGTTACTGAGCAACGTGTTACTCTCTCCCCAGAGAGGACTAGTGCCTTGGAAAGACTGAGCAGGGCATCTCCTTTTAGTCGATTAGGCCCAAGGAGGAATAAGAGTCCACCTAAAGTCATGTTGAGGAGTTTTCGACAACCATCAGATCTAAGAGAAGGATCAGCACAATCGCGGCCAGTTGCTCGTCAAGATAGGTCTTAGGAGGCTACTTCAGAACAATCAATTGCTCGAACCAATAGGCCCGAGGAAGGAAATGATGATGGAAAGGTTCCATTCAGCGGTTGGAGGATAGATTGGGAGAAATGGCTAAGGCGAAGAACCCCCTACAACGAACTTTTGTTCGAGGGACACCTTTTATACAGGTCATTGTGGATTTTCCTACACCGTCGAAATTTAAACCACCTGTGGTGACCCCCAAATATGATGGAAAGACAGATCCTGTTCTTCACATAGAGCAATATCAAGCTGCTGCCGACATCTATGTTATCCCCAACGAGATGAGATGCAGAGCATTCTCGGGAACTCTTACTGGATCTGCCCAGATATGGTATAACAATCTTCCTCGGGGTAAGATTTCAACTTTCTTTCAGTTGGCCGAATTATTTATTGGTAATTTCTGTTTTGGAGCAAAACCAGTAAAACGAGTAGCACACTTGTTAAGTGTTAGACAAAAACCTGGTGAGAGTACTAGAGATTACATAACTCGTTTCAATAACGAGAAGCTAGAAGTCATAGATTATGAAGAAAAGATAGCAATCACTGCCTTGATGAGTGGGTTGTTGCCTAATAAGTTGTACTACACTTTGGCCAAAGATCCACCTACAACTATGTCAGAGTTGATGGCAAAAGCGACCAAAATTATGAATGCCGAGGAGGCTATGGCTGCGAAGAAGAATATGGATAAAGAAACCAAGGTGGAAGTCGACAAATCGAAGAAGAAAGAGCATAAGGGCAATGGCGGTGACAGGCATTCCAAGAATAATAAGACGTCATGGGAAGTCTTGAACAAATACGATAATTATACTCCTTTGAAAATGGGTATTAATCATGTCTTGGAAGAAATCAAGAATAGCGAGGAGGTAAAGTGGCCGAAGAAACTAAGGTCAGACCCTGATTCGAGGAATAGGGAAAAATATTGCGAGTTCCACAAGGATCATGGCCATATGACCAAAAATTGCATAGCTCTTCAGAACGAGATTGAAACACTCATCCGAAGAGGAAAGCTAGCGAAATATGTTGATCGGGGAGGTGAAAGAAGAAATAATGACCGGTCTAGAGAGAGGTCTAGATCTCCTCGTCAAACAGAGGAGAAAAAGAAGATAAACCATGAAGATGATCCAGATGATGACCCCGACCTTCCCAAGAAACCAAGGCAGCCAGAACGAGAGGTATTTTCCATACGTTTTGGGTCATTTGATTCTAATGTCATTACAGGAGGAGATACAGGAGGAGGAGACCTTACTGCAGAAAGAAAGGCTTACCTCGGAGAGGCCCAAGCTTGCTCATACATTCAGCGAATAAATTTGGCGGAGGAGGATCGCCCGAGGAAGGTAAACAAAGATAAGCTGGTCATTGGCTTTTCGAAAAACGACCTGGCAGGTGTTCTTTACCCTCACGACGACCCTTTGGTGATCAAAATGAGGATGAAAGAAATAGTGATTTCAAGGTTTTGGTAGATAATGGTAGCTCGGCAGACATCATGTACTATTCATGCTTTGACAGTTCAAATTTGAAATTATCTCAATTGGAACCTTATCACAGACCCCTCCTGGGTTTTGCTGGCGAGAAAGTTTTTTCACTTGGGACGATCAAGTTGGATATATTCATTGGAACTTGGCCTGCTTGTCGAACAGAGAGAATACGCTTCTTTGTGATGGATAAGAATGTGCAGTCAGCCTACAACATTATCATGGGAAGAGTTGGTTTGAAGAAGTTCGAAGCAGTTCCATCTACAGTACATCAGTGCTTAAAATTCCCAACAAATTTCGGAGTAGGAGTTGTGAAGGGAGATCAAAAAGTAGCTCGGGAATGCTATTATTCATCTGTTGAGCAAAAGGAGCTTGAAGAATCAAGGAAAAATACTACTACCTACCAGGTGGAAGAAGGTACAGAAATTGAAACACTTGATCCCAGAGATGAATCCCAACTTGTAAAAGGACAGGTGGTGGAATCTACAGAAAATGTTATTCTGGACGACGAGCACCCTGAACGAGTAACCCAGATAGGTTCAACGTTGGATGCTTCAATAAAACAGGAGTTGATAACTTTCTTGAGAAACAGGAAGAAAACTTTTGCGTGGAGTCATGAAGACATGCCAGGAATAGATCCAAACTTCTTATGTCACGAGCTCAATGTGAATAAGGAGATCAAGCCTATAAAGCAAATAAGAAGAGTATTCAGTCCCGAGAAGAATCAAGCTATACAAGAGGAGGTCGAGAAGCTCCAGAAAGCCCAATTCATTGAAGATGTGAAGTATCCATACTGGTTGGAAAATGTAGTGATGGTGAAGAAGAAAAATAATAAATGGAGAATGTGTGTTGATTTCACCGATCTCAACAAGGCATGCCCAAAGGATCACTTTCCATTGCCCAGAATTGATCAACTAGTGGATGCTACCTCGGGACATGAGCTGCTCAGCTTCAGGGATGCTTACTCTGGCTACAACCAGATCAAAATGAAACCTAGAGACAGGGAAAGTACTTCTTTTATCACCCCTAGGGGAACTTATTGTTATAAAGTTATGCCTTTTGGTTTGAAAAATGCAGGAGCGACATACCAGCGGCTGATGAACAAGGTTTTTACCGAACAAATCAGTTGCAATATGGAAGTCTATGTCGATGATATGCTAACAAAAAGCAAGAAAGTTGTTGATCATCTGGTTGACTTAAGTCAGACCTTTGATCAACTGGATAAATATCAAATGAAGCTCAACCCGATGAAGTGCACATTTGGAGTACGAGAAGGAATGTTCCTCGGGTACATCGTCAACCAACGAGGCATAGAGGCGAATCCAGAAAAGATCAAAGCTCTTTTAGGGCTGCGATCTCCAACGACAAAGAAATAAGTACAGAGTCTTACAGGACGAGTTGCAGCTCTCAACAGATTTGTATCTCGAGCAACTGATAGGTGCCTTCCATTCTTCAAAACACTCCGAAAAATTTTCGAGTGGAATGATGAATGTGAAAAAGCCTTCCAAGACTTGAAGAAATATCTGGGAACACCTCCACTGTTGTCCAGGCCAGTGATGGGAGAAAAGTTGTACTTATACCTGGCAGTATCAGAGAATGCAGTCAGCTCGACATTGATCAGATTGGAGAATGGAGTCCAGAAACCAATTTATTACACAAGTAAGGCTTTCCGAGGTGCAGAGATCAGGTACCCAAAGCTGGAAAAATTGGCATTGGCATTAATTGAAGCAAGTAGAAGAATGAGGCCATACTTTCAGGCCCATACCATCGTCGTGTATACCGACATGCCATTAAGACAAGCCCTTCATAATCCAGAAAAATCAGGGAGACTGATGTACTGGGCAATAGAGCTCGGTGAATATGATATTGTATATGAACCCAGATCATCATTAAAAGGGCAAGCTGTAGCAGACTTTATAGCAGAATTTACATATCCTGATGCCCCCGAGGAACAAAAATTCCTCGCTGATCAACCTGTGGATGTTACAGGATCAACAGACATAAGTCCAGACCAACTCCGGTTGGTAAAAGGGCTTGTGGGTGTAGAAAGATCGCCAAATCCAAACCCAGACCAACTCCGGTTGGTAAAAGGGAGAGAAGAGATGATCGACGAGGTGCGAAAATCACCAGGGGAGGATGAAAGAAAACAGCAGATATTCCATCGAGGAGTTCTGTCAGATAAGAAATTTGAAGACGAGTTACCTACAGGGAGATTATATGTAGATGGCTCATCTTGCACAGCAGGTTGTGGAGCAGGGATTGTTTTGAAAACCCCAGACGAGATTGATATGGAATATGCCCTGCGATTCCAATTCAAAGCCTCCAATAATGAGGTTGAGTATGAGGCCATGATAGCAGGTCTTAATTTAGCAAAGATTATGGAAGCACAACAAGTGATAGTATTCAGTGATTCTCAATTAATTGTGAATCAGATGATGGGAACATATGCAGTTAAAGGAGAATTAATGATCAAGTATCATGCAAAGGTGATGAAGTTGTTGGCAGAATTTGATGCCATTCAGTTGATCAGAATACCAAGAATAGAAAATGAACAAGCAGACGCACTGGCCCGACTAGCATCAGCTACTCGTACCGAGCTGCGAAGAACGATACCAATTGAAGTGCTAGAAAGTCGGAGCATAGATGAAGACCTGATGATGAATGTTATTAACCTTGATTTGGGACCATCCTGGATGGATCCCATCAGGGCATATATTGAGGAGGGAGAATTGCCGAAGGACAAGCTTGCTGCCAAGAAATTGAAATTTAAAGCTGCTCGGTATGTACTAACTAATGGTGTTTTGTATAGACGAGGAATTATGGTAGGTTTTCAGAGATGTGTACATCCCTCCGAGGTGAAAGAATTGATTGAAGAGATCCATGAAGGGTCCTGTGGAGCCCATGTAGCAGGTCGGACACTTTTGCAAAGGGTGATGACGCAGGGGTATTACTGGCCAACGATGAGGGCTGATTGTATAGCCTATGCCAAGAAATGTGATAAGTGCCGACGTTTTTCCTCTATCCGACGAACTCCACAAGCATTGTTGACACCCATAACTTCTCCTTGGCCATTTTCCATGTGGGGAATTGATTTGGTTGGACCATTGCCAACGACCCGAGGAAGATTCAAGTACCTCGTCGTTGCAGTGGATTATTTTACAAAGTGGGTAGAAGCTGAGCCACTTATTGATATGACGTACGAGAAGGTATACCAGTTCGTTTGGAAGAACATAATTTGCCGATATGGTCTCCCTCATGCTTTCATCACAGACCATGGAACACAATTTGATAACGAGGAGTTTGCCGCCTATTATCGTCAGTCAAACATTTTGAAGACTCATTCAGCACCAGGCCATCCTCAAAGCAATGGGCAGACTGAAGTGATGAACAGAACATTACTAAATGGTTTGAAGAAGAGGCTAAGTGAGGCTAAAGCTAATTGGATTAATGAGCTACAGTCAGTATTGTGGGCCTATCGAACAACTCCCCGAGCAGCAATTGGAGAATCACCATATATGTTAGCGTTTGGTAGTGAGGCTGTAATACCTGCCGAGTTGGGTCTTCCAACACATAGAGTGCTGAATTTCAATTCCCCACTCAGCGACTTAATGAGAAGATTGGATTTGGATATGCTCGAGGAGGTTAGAGAAGAGGCAGCCATTAGGAATGCTTCTTACCAACAACGCACAGCTCTGTTCTACAACAAGAGGGTGAAGAAATGTGACTTAAAAGAAGGAGATTACATGCTAAATAAAGTCATTCAGAAGCACAATAAGTTGGAAGCAAACTGGCATGGACCTTACCGAGTTACACAAGTTGTTCGACCAGGAACTTACAGAATAGCAACTCTAGAAGGAGAGGAATTTAAGAATGCATGGAATGCTGAACACCTACGCAAGTATTATCAGTGATGTAAAATGTAAAGCAGTTCCATCATTATGAATAAAACGATGAGGTTTCACCATCTTCTTTCTTTTATTGAAAGTTTTTCGGGGAATACTCGTGTACAACACTACGCTGTTCAGCAATAAAATCAACATTGATAGTTCAGACCCACGATCAACTTTGGTTGGTAAAAGGGCGAGAACAAACCATACTCCTTTGGTTAGGAGGCGTACACTAGCGTGACCAACTCAGGTTGGTAAAAGAGCTAGTGGACATGATAGTTCGAACTCAGACCAACTACGGTTGGTAAAAGAGCAAGAACACGATATTCCCGAAATACCAGCTCCGGTTGGTTAGGAACCCATACTCCTTTGGTTAAGAGGCGTACACTGGCTCAGACCAATTTTGCTAAAAGAGTTAGTGGACATGATAGTTCGAACTCAGACCAACTCCGGTTGGTAAAAGAGCGAGAACAACAATGCCAATCTCGGTTGGTTAAGAAACAAGATAAGCTCTCAAATGCCAATTTATGTTGGTCGAGAGGTAAGATTATTACAGAAAATACAATAAGTCCCTCGAAGAACAAAATATTCCAAACTGAATCAAGTATGGTTAGTCGGGGATAAAAACCCATTAACTGTAATTGGTCGACGAGGAGAACTTATCGACCTTGGTTGGTCGGATACATTTTATGAAAAATTTACCAAGTATGGTTAGTCGGGGATAAACTCTCATTAACTATAGTTGGTCGACATGCATAATTTAACAACCTTGATTGGTTGGAAAATTTTTAAACATTTTTATATACTCATTACTTTATTATTAAGTGATCGAGCAACATTTCTGATACTTGTAACTTTTTATTATTAAGTTGGTCGATGAACCACACAATATTGTTATGCAAGCACAAATATGGCATGTTTGACAAGCACAATACAATAGCAATACATATTTGCAAATAGAAAATGAAAGTCTTTCATTAAAATTCAAAATAAATTACAAGTTACATATGTGTACTAACAATTACATTGAAGATCCTATTATATTGGTTTTTTCCCCTCAGCTTTTGAAATAGGTTCCTCGCCAGCTGGCGGATCATTTAAAGTCTGAGGAGAGTTAATAAAGTTCAAGTCCTTCAGCATTCTGACATTCAATATTGAAGGTGTGTCCAATAGATGCTCGGGCCGAGATACTTCGATCTGAGAATGAAGATTGTAGTCACCAAGGTATTTTGAAATTAAGCTCCGAGGAATGGCACGAGCTGGAATCCATTCCATGTCAAGCTTGAATGGTGGATTTGGTAGATCAAGCAGCCCAGGAGCATGGTAATCCCATAAGTAATGGCCTTGTTCTAATTTCAATATACCTAGGGCATTCAACCATCCCTGTTTGTAGCCCTCATTATTGGCATTTTCAATACGAGCATCCAAATGACAGAGTTCTTCATTATAGCCTGCCATCCAGAATTCACGAGGTTGTTTATGGAACTGGAAAGTTAGTCTCTCCAACTGCTCGTGAAGGCTTTTGGCAAAAATGCCCTTATTATCTAAAGCAGACTTCGTCGCAGTAAGTTGATCCTCCAAACTTTGGGCTTTCTTGGACAGTTCAGACAAAGCACGATCTTTTGCATTCAATTGGAACGCTTGAGTTTCCAATGTTGCCTGAGTACGAGCTTCTTCAACAGCACGACTAAGAGTTCTTGATCGACCCCGAGCAGATGGAGTACTTTGTTCCTCGACCACATCTTGAGCAACTCTTCCTCGTCCACGAGAACCTCTTCCTCGCCCCCGAGCAGCAGTAGAGGTGCTAGATCTTCTCAAGGTGTCCAATTCTTGCCTTAGTTTGGCATTTTCAACCTCTAAAAAGGAAAATCCCTCGTCAGTCACTGGGATTACAGCTGTTGAAGAAGAAGCTGCAGACTTATACTGTGATAGCTCTTTCTGCAAATTGTTATTTTATTGTTCTAGCAGCTCGGCGATTTGTCTACAAGCTTCAACTTCACATTTTAGGGTCCTCTCCCTGACATCGTAGGCAACAAGCATCTTGTCATAACCTGTTTCAGCACTAAGTTGTTTGAGTTTCTTCTCATAACCATCGTGCAAAAGAACTGAAGACTCTTTGTATTGCTGATGAAGTTCGTCGAGGGTACCTTGCAGGTCTTCAATCATTTCATAATAGGCCACGTTATTGTCCACAGCTCGGTCAAGTAAACCCTTCAGGTACTGATAAGCCTCAACTGCCTGCTCTGAAGCATCATGGCCAAGGATGTCAGCAATTTCTGATACACTCAGGTCTGTGTGACCAGCCTTATAATATTCGTGATATTGCTGCATCAGCTTTGTATCATTGGCAGAGATCAGTTCCATCCTAGCCATAAACTAATAAAGAAGAGAAGGCAAGAGTTAATAAAAGAAGCAGACAGAACATCAACAATGTAGAGGAATAAAAAGAGGTGATTTTATTACATCATCAAAAAGAGTACATCGTTCAGAATACAAAGTACAAGTAAAAGAAAAACAGAAAGAGAATACCGAACAACTTCACACCTTTTCCTTGTCTCCCAAGACTTTCTCGGGAGGCTGGGACGAGGAGCTTGGTTGCTCGGTGGGAACAATGATTTGATTGGCAGAAGCTGGGACTTGTTCTGGAGGAGCAGGCAAGGACGAAATCTCCTCGGCGGTTGTCTGGTTGGGTTGTGGAGCAAGGACTTGATCACCCACTGACATTGAAGACTCTTCAGATGCATCTTCGTCTTCATCTTCATCTTCAATTACAGGAGGAGGGCCAGGAAGATGTTGTTGAAATAGTTCAGAATCCTCGCCCACCTTCAATTCTTGCAAGGCAGCAACCCAACCATCTCGGAAGTATTTCAAACTCCCATACTTCACCTGGGTCATCATTGCTGCTACCCCCTATCCCATCCTTTGTCCCAACCAGTTCGAAAGGATTTATTCACAGCTGTTTTTCTCTTCATTTTCTCCGAGGAGAGCTTCTTGGACAGAAGATCCTCGGTGGCTTTCAACTTGGCCTCCACCTCCTCCTTCTGGAGATTTACTTCTCGCAGAAGGGTCATCTCTTCCTCAGCTGATTTCAGCTTATTTTCAAGCTCCCCGAAGGTAGTGAGCTTCTCAGTGTATTTCTTATTATCTCTCTCCAAGTCCACCACCTTATTTCCCAACTGCACCTTCTCTACCTCAGACGCAGTCAACTTCTTTTCCCATTCACCCCTATCCTCGTCGTATTTTTGACGGGATTCCTTCAAAGATTGGACCAAACCCTGGAAAGCATCCTCTACTCCAGACGAGGAGCTTGAAGCCTTGAGCGCTTCATCTTTCTTCACTATGGTGTTAAAATAACTCACCAGCTGAAAAAGAAGGTAATGACAAGTCAGTGCCGAGATACATATATTGACTGAAAGAAAGAAAAATTCAAGATAAGAGAAACTTACTGAAGCAATATGACGAGTAGCTAGGGATGTTAGCATATCCCTAGACATGTTTTCTTCAATTCCTTGGACTTCAGGAATGGTCCAAGTCTTCACCGAGCTCATTGCAAAACTCGGGGGAATAATGGTTGGAACACCAGCTCCACTAGCTTGGAGCAGGGGAATGGCTTCAGAAAAACTGACCGAGGAGGATTTCTTCAGTCTCCTCGGTGCCTTTTCAATAACCTCAACAAAAGAAGAACTTTTGGTTGGAGAGATGGTGATTACTTCAACAGGTACATCCTTCTGCACAGGAACCACTGGGGGCTTCTCGGCAGTCTTCTGAAGAGCAACAGAAGGGACAGCATCCACTTTCTTTGTCCCCTTCTGGACATTAGTCTTGTTTCTTTTCCCATCTCCAGCAGAGGAAGTCTCCTCGAAGATAGCGGGAACTCTTCTCTTGCCCATATTCTGACTAAGAGGAATGTGGGAGTCTGCTGAAGAATCTTCAGAAGCTGGCAATGGTTCACTAATGCTAACCACAGGACGAGCAGTAAAGGAGGATGTATAGCTCCTGTACTGCATCAAGTATGAAGCAGACCTGACGTGCTCGTCTGCAACCTTCTGATGCAAACTCCAGATATGTTTCAAATGCTTTATATTAACTTCTGTTTCTTTGGGAGTTTTTCTCTTACTGTCAACTGCAAATAAATACACATTGAAATGTCAATCACGCATTTTTTCAAACATAATGAAATCATAATTTCAGAAATAAAATAAAATGAAAATAACCTATCCCATTGCCATATGGAGGGCATTTGGGACCTTCATATACTTCATCTCCAACTAGAGGGGCATGTTGCCAATTTTTTATAACTACCCCATTTTCAAAATAATCCATGTTAGCATCAGGGAGGTTGACTACTAGAGCCCTATTCAAAAATCTAGTTTTTAAATAATAAACATCGTCTAGAATAGCCCATCTATAACAGTACATAATCTCAGGAATTCCTATACGAGTTCCCTGAGTTTGATTTAACCTATGCACCCCATTAATTATTCTCCATGTATTGGGGGCTATTTTTGTAGGAACAACATCGAAGTGATGACAAAACTCTAAACACAAAGGGTTTGGTGGAAAAGAAAATCCACACTCAGCAATAAAGAGGCTGGGGAACCAATGTCCCTCAGCCAAACGAAAGTAATTTGAAGGTTCAGAAAGATCCTCCAAAGTTACCCAAGATGGAATAGAGAAATTAGAACGGAATTTCTCAAGAGATTCAATAATGTAAACCATGATGAATAAAAGAAGAAGGAAGAAGAGCTTACAGGGGAAAAAAGGAGATCTGTTGACAACGAACGAAAACAAGGATGAACGCACAAGAGAAACAAAGGCTATGGAAAACTCGAAAGCAGAAAAATTGGAAAAGGTAGAAGACGGTGTGATTGCCTAAGAAGTTTAAATACTTTACCTTGGGAAGCGGCAAAAGAAATGATTACAAAAAGGAAACTATTGCGCTACCGGCGGCTAAAAGGACAAAAAATGCACGAAGATCGAAGCGCTTTTAAAAATGCAAAAAGGCTGATTCTGCGAATTTGGAAGGAAATTCAAATACAAAGAAAATGCTCCTAAAACCCAGGAAAGTCCTTTAATATTGCCATATACCAAGAAAGAATGTTCCATACTCCTCAAAGTTCGAAATATAAAACATTGGGGGCTTCCGTTGATACCAAAATTAGTATGCTGACATGGACGAATAATAAGAAGACACGTTTCATTCTACGTGGCATAATAGCAGCGAGGAAGTTCATTTCCCCGACCAAGTCATGTTCGCTCCGAGCAACTAGAACACTCCGAGGAACTCCAGCGCTCCGAGGAACTTCAACGCTCCGAGGAACTCTGGAACGACGAGCAACTAAGGCGGTTCGAGCTGCATCTCGACCACAGCATTAATTGCCAGATAATCAACAGTTCAACTATTCATTAATTTCTTATCACCTTGACGCACACGCTTGAAGAACATTAAATAGATTACCCTTTATATGTATATCATTTAATGTATCACCCTTTCAGATTATAGCCTCAAGGCTATAAATACATTGTACTACCCTCATTCAAGGGGACCGGAATTTCTTGATAGAACTTGTAATCGATAATTCCCAAAACACTCAGCAATAACATAACAGTGTACGTAGGCCATTCTTATAAGGCTGAACCACTTTAAAATTCTTTGTCTTATTTATTTATCTGTGATTGAATAATTAGAGCGATCTAATTTTTTACATCAACAGGTTATATATAAAATTTATGACCTCCATTTATCAGTTTATTTTATTATAATATGCCATGACATAAATTTTAACATGGAGCTTTTGTAATTTAATTGTTCGTTTGGATTAAGTTACTTCTTATTCTGTTAATATTACTGTTAACATGACCTCAATTCATGTGCTTAACGGCACAAACTTTAAGAACTAGAAAGAGGACATTCTGATAGTTCTCAGCTGCGTAAATTTAGACTATGCGATAAGTAAGGAACAACCCGCTCCTTTCACGGATAAAATGCTCCTCTGAGGTAAAGCGAACTTTGAGAAGTGGGATCGTTCTAATCGCTTAAGTCTAATGATGCTAAAACGCAGTGTTCTAGAAGATTTCAAGGGCGGTATGTCCGATGAGGTAACTGCCAAAAGTTTCCTTCAAGATATTGAATTACTTTTTGCAAAGAACGAAAAAGGATGAGACAAGTAAACTTTTATATAACCTTATTCAAATGAAGTATAAAGGCAAAGGAAACATACGAGAGTACATTATGGAGATGTCAAACATCGCTTCCAAACTTAAAGTACTAAAGTTAGAGCTGTATGGTAACTTTCGTGTGCATATTTTATTGATATCTCTTCCTGCACACTGTGGACAGTTTATAGTGAGTTATAATACTCAAAAGGATAAATGTAATCTTAATGAGCTCATTGTTGAATCATGAAAAGACAACTGAAATTGCTCATATTGAATCTACCTTAAGGAACATAAAGATGAAAAGGACTAATGATAAGGGTACTGCAGTTGTAAAATCAGAAGCCAAACCTAAAGTCCAACAAAAGAAACAAGTTCATGATTCAAAATTTGCTTGTTTTTTTCCAGAAACCTGAGTATGTGAAGAAGGATTGTTCCAATTACACCTCATGGCATGTAAAGAAAAGTACACCTCTCACTTTGTTTTGTTCTGAAGTTAATTTGGCTTTTGAACCAAGACATACATGGTGGGTAGATCTGGGTGCTAATACTCATGTAAGTATGTCTATGCATGGTTGCCTGTGGAGCCGAACGCCAAATGGTGGTGAAAGATTCATTTATGTGGGCAATGGCACAACAGTTGGAATTGAAGCAACTTGGACCTTTAGATTATCTTTTGAGACTAATAATTTTATTTAATTAATAGAGACTTATGTAGTACCATTCTTCAGATGGAACTTGGTTTCTATTTTTGTTTTGGACAAATATAGTTATTCTTGTTCATTTGGAACATTGGTTGCGACTGGTTCTTTAATCGATAAATTATATTTATTAAACACCAATGCTTCATTTAATGAAACCTTGCAAAAATTAAAATTAACTGATGAGAATTTCGTTGCTTAATGGTACAAGCATTTGGGTCATATCTCCCAAGGGAGAATTGAAAGGCTTGTGTTAGACGGAATACTTTAACCCCTTAATTTCACTGACTTTGAAGTTTGTATCGAGTGTATAAAGGGGAAATATACAAACATAAGGAAATTTAGTGCCAAAATGAGTTATGATGTCTTAGAATTGATGCATTCTGGCATTTGCAGTCCGTTCCCTATGGCTTCATGGAATGACCAATGGTATTTTGTCATTTTTATAGAAAATTATTCTCATTATGGGTTATATTTAATTTATGAGAAGTCTCAAGATCTGGATGTGTTAAGGCCTTCAAAGCCGAAGTTGAAAATCATCTAGGCAAGAATATTAAAGCTGTCAAATCATACTGTGGTGGTGCATACTATGGTAGATAGGATAGATCGGGTGAACAACGTCTAGAACCTTTTGTCAAATTCCTAGAGGAAATCAAAGAAGTATGATTTGTCACTCTTTTTTTCCAGGGTTACTGTAGGGAGAGACATTTAAGACCGCAGTATATATTCTAAATAGAGTACTTTGTACGGCAGTAGTTAAAACCCCTTATGAACTATGGATATGCTCAAAACCTATCATTAAACATTTAAACATTTCGTGTGTCCAGTTGAGGCAAGACCTTATAGGACAATTGAAAATAAACTGGACTCAAGAACTATTAGTTGCTATTTTGTTGGGTACGCCGAACAGGCTAAGGGTTTCAAGTTCTATGATCCCTCAACTAAGTCCTTTTTCGAGACGGGAAATGCGATTTTCTTGAGGATTTTGAGTTTGAGTGGGAAGATACGGTTAAGAATAAGAATGTAATCTTTAAAGAGGAGTCAATTCCTCTTCCAAACATTGTTCAACCTACTGACAGTGTTAAAGAAGACAACAATGAGGACTTCTGATAAGAAGCTTTTTGCGTATGGTCGTTGTAATGCAAAAGTCACTCTCAAAATTCCCTTGAGAACCTACAAAACTTGTCTAAAAATAACTCGTATTGCGGTAAGTACGGGTATCAATCCAACTTTCAAGGTGAAACAATTAATGTGAAAACGTGCAATTCCAATTTTTTTTAATGAAAATATTTTTTTTTATTTTTTTTTAAAACAATTTCAAGGGAAAAAATTACTAATAAATGCTAAAAATTATAAAATGACTAAAGAATGTGCAACCGAGTGTGAAATATGTGAGAAGGTCAAGAGATGGGATTACACTGCATTTTCAATTATTTTAATTTCTCAATTTATTAATTTGAAATATTTCAAGGTAATATTAAATCAATAATCTAACTCTCGTTAAAATTATAAATTATATAAAATCTTTTTCAGAAAATTAATTTAAAAATGTCACACAATGAAAAATTAGGACTACACTATTTTCAGAAAATTACCCGCTAGGATCAATTTAACAAAAACAATAGCAATCTTCAAATTTCAACACCAAATTAATATTCACATTTCGAAAAAACCTATCTCTAGTTCGAATCCTAAATTTAAACATTAATTTGTTCAATTAATTTACTAACTCTCGTTACATAAATTAATTGGTGACACTTAAAATTAATTTACCTAGAAATATAAAATTAATGAAACTAATTAATTAAAGTAACATCATACACAATGGATCCCACCCCTTAAACGGAGTGTTTAGCCAAACAGTCTCATGTGTGCATAAACAACAATAGATAATATGTCAAAAAGGAAATAAATTGAAAAGAGAGTATAGAAATACAACACGCAATTTTTTCCCACAAATTTGTCTTGAAATACGCCTTGACATGCGTCCAACTTCTTCACAATTTTCAGCACTTGATTGCAAAAAGAAGACTAAAAACTAAACCTAAAAATTATTCTAAATCTAAACAAATTTTTTTGTATTTTCTGAATGGGTTTTGGACCGAGTCGCCGGCTGCTTCGCTGGGGCGTCGCGCCGCCGGCACTGTTGGAACGCCGAGCAGGTGGGTGGACATTGGGTTCGGGTTGGATTGCAGAAGGGGTTGGGGTTGTAGATGGGTGAAGAGAGAGAGAGAATGTGTTGGTGGTTTTCTTGGAAATGGTGGTGAGAGAATCGTGTTTGGTGGGAGGATGATGATGAATAGTAGATGTAGGGGTGTGTTTGGGTGTGTTAGGATGTAGGAAATAATGGTGAGGGTGAAGGGTGATTGGTGTGTATGTGAGTGTAGGGTGAGGTAAGGTGTGAGTGGGAGATATTTAGGGTGTGTGCTAGTGTATGGTGTTATGGTGTGTGTGTGTTTTATTTGTACCCCTAAAAAAATGACACTAAAATTAATAAACAAAAAAAATAAAAAATAAAAATTTAACTAAAAATAAAATAAAAAATATTAAAACTAAAAAAAATTAAAATCCTAACCTCATTTAAAAAGTAAAATAAAACAAAAGAAATAAAAATTTAAAATCTAAATGAAAACTAAAGTCCTAAAAAATATAAAATATAATAAACTAAAAATAAACTTCTAAAAACTAATCCTAATAAAACTAAAAACTAATAAAAATCAAAATAAAATAAACTAATAAAATATAAAAATATGCAAAAAAAATCTAAAAATCCTAAGTAATTCTAAAATAAATCCTAAAAATAAATCGACTCAAAATAAAAATCTATAAAAATAATAAACGTACATACTCAACACACACGGGGCTCGGGGAATGGTGTAGGCTTAGGTTTGGGTTACGGGACTGTTTCAGGGCATCAGATCACAACAGGGAAAGCTCAGAATGGACTTCTCACTTCACGGTCTCTTTGGATTTCTTCGATGCACGCTTTTAACCGCTATTGAGTCGCAATTGTACTTATTTAGTATTATTTGTACCGCAACTGCGTATTGACCTGCAAAATGATAAAATACGAACATAAGGCCAATTTTAATTAAAACGAGTGATTAAAATGCACATATTCGGGGTATAAAATAGACAGTTTTGGGTGCTTATCACACCCCCCAAACAGAACATTTCTAGTCCTCGAGCAAAATTTAGAGAGAAAACAGAGATAAGTAAACAAAAGTGTGCCACTTTCGCAGGCACTGGCGATTGCACTTAGCATGTGCAATAAGCCGTTAAACCTGTAGGTTGCCCTACAAGACGAGTGATGTCTCATGAGGGTTAGCAGTGAATATACCCACAAAATTCAAAAACTTTTTTTAAATGCAGTATCTGAGTAGATGATGAACCGCTATATAACCCAACTTTAAAAGAACATCAAGGAACACCGTATTCAATTATCAAAATGAGATTTAAAATTACTTATTACCAAAAGCATAATCCTTCCTAAAACTCAGCGTGTGTTCATGTGAAACAATCTTAAGTGTCATTAGAGTAATTCTTAGATCACCTCTATAGGATCAAAGCTTTGACTTCAATTATCACCGGATATATCTCTCTGAATTGAACTCTCTGAGAATTGGGTAAGTGTATCTCTCTAGTGTGTAAGGAGGTGAGTAAATGCAAACAAGTTCAAACGTCTCACACACTTTATAGAAAATGACGGATACATGAAAGAAATCTGATCTCATGAAGGAATGATAACCACTATGTCGAGAATGTCGAGTTATTCACCATATAATCTTCTCGTTTGCCCGAACACATTACCAAGTGTGAAAAATATCATTTATGAAAGGTATGAGGGGCTGATGAAGAAGATGAATGATGGGGTGTTTTGAAAAGAGTGTGACACACTTTGATTGACTATTGTCTTCATCTTTTGAACTTATGATCGCATGCTTTTCTTTTTCTTCTTTTCTATTTTTATTTTCTTTCTTTCTTTTTTTGCGATATTTTTCTTTTCATAGCACAAATGAAGACATTTTACATTGAAAATTTCAAAAACTCTTTTTCTAAAAAACGATGGCAATGATGGATGGTATTTGGAGCATATGGATAAGGGTAATATGGAAAATGATAATGGGTGAATGATAATGGGTGAATGATAATGTGATATGGAAAGAGATGAGTGTATAGGTTTAGTGCTCGGGACAAACTACAAGACACATGTTTCTTACAACTCGAAAGTAATGTCATTCTCAGTGATTAAGCCAAATTTGAAAAAATCATGAGACCATGCAACGACTAAGTGCAGTATCCAAAGAAAGTTGAGTCAACTTGTGACTCGGAGATACGTAAAAACCCTCAAAAAGGTGAAAAGCTCAAATCTGACGGTTTAAGTCTCCACTAGTGATCTTTTAAGGTTTTCTTGAGAATATTGTTACTCTTCAACTTTTGATTGTAAAAGTGACAGTGCAAATTGCCGAGTTTAAGAATTCATGGTGCAAGTACGCTTTAAGAGGTATTAATTAATTTATTGTAAATAGTGTAATTTTAGGGTCGAACACTAGTATTCCGAGATTTCTAAAAGAGGGATGATAGACAAATCATGTCATAAAAATTAAATTTAACTGCACAAAAAGTTTAAAATCACTTGTTTTTGAAAATTTTCAAAAGAGGTACGATTTTGATAAATTCCCCACCCCCAAACAAAAGAGAACATCGTCCTCGATGTTTAAAACCATATATAAAATGAAAAGAACGAGGAAAGATAGTACCATAATGAACCACTAGTGAAATGTACCGCATTCTGGAGGATACAAGAAACCTGAAGAACAGATGTGATATAAAAATACATACAAGTCTATAAAGTATGTGAAAATCGTTGGGTGGTGTGAAACACCATCCCCAAACAGGATAAGACTCATACTCAGACACAATGAATGGCGGGCTACCTCCTGATAGCGCTTAGTTTAACATCTTCAGCCAGACCGAACCAGTCTCACCCTAAGGATAGGAACTAGGAAAGCACGGGTGGCAGAAAAAATTGGGTGATGAGAATCACCCCTAAACAAGACTTAAGCGTCAGTCTTGTTGGATAAAGGCTAAAAGAGGTCAATGCACTTGTATAGCAAAGTGCATCACGCAATGCAAAGCATCGGTGGACCATGGGTGGGTGGGTAGGAGGGTACATGGATGAAGGGTAAAGGTGAGGGTGAACAGGCACTGATCACGGGCCTTATTGGGCGTAAATGTGAGGGCAACAAGGGCCCTATAAGAATGATGCTCGAATTGGATGGGAAGGCAAAATGGTGTGGAAATAATAATGGGGTGGGCCTTAGAGAAAGTGCACGACTGTTCTATAAATGGACGATGGTAACAGTCGCGTCGTGACACGCCAGGGAGTGGTAGATGGAAAAAATTGACACCACAAGGTAGTGGTGTGCATAAAATAATAAGCTCGGTGTCAGGGAAGATTATAGTAGCACAAATACTCACATAGATAGTGGTGTCAATGAAAAGTGCAAAAATGGGAGCGTGGAGCACTAGGGCGGAGGGTGGGTGTATGTGAGGACCTAAATACGTAGATGGGAACAGGTGAGGTGCAATAACAAGGTCCAAATCAAGTGGTGGGGTGGAAGGGATAGTGGGTGAATCGGGTGGGACAAAGGGTGGGAGAAGATGATCTAACTCAAGGGTGGGAGAGACACATTCCTCACGAGGCACGGAGTGATCCTCAAGGGCACTCGATGGAGGAAGTTTGGAAATAAATGAGGGAGTGATCAACTTAGCCACCAGTACGTCACCATCTGAGGTGGTGAAATGGTCTAACGAGGCTGTAAGATGCGAGATACATGAATCTACATCAATAGTCGGCTCAAGGGGAGCCAGGCATGGTGGGTCAGGATCCATATTCTGAGCGATAGAAACCATCTCGAATTCAATATCAAGAAAATGGTGAGCACTCGTAGCCGGAGCTAACCTAGGATGAAGTGGTTCCTTGAGAACACACGCAGTGGGCTCAATAGGTGTAGGCTCAGGCATAAATAAGGATTCTATGGAAGGGGAAAGGCAAACCTCTATGGTGGGTTCGATAAGGTAAGGCGGGGTGTGATCAGTCTCACAATTAATGGATATGTCAACTTGGGTCTCAGACCACATGGTGGTCTCCATTTCAAGATTCGCAGGATGATAGGGTTGGTCACACTCAAAATCCGTGGCACAAGACGACACATCATCATCCCATGTAGGTGTAATAAAGGGTCGACTTGAGGTGGAATCAGTCTCGTTCGCACACTCAAAATCATATAATCGTTGTTCAAGCCTTTGAAGTGATTCAGTTTGAGATTGAAGAGTGTGTGCGAACTTATGCAAGAGACTTTTGAGAGAGGATGTGCAAGGTGGGGAGATGTCGGTGGGTGGCAGTTGAGGTGGACACAACACGCTAGACACACTAGGATGTGGAGAATACTCATATGAAGTGTGGAGAATGGGGTCAAGTTGATCATACACGGGAGAAGTATCTCCATGAGAGACAAAAGAGTGATCAGTATGTGGAGCATAGTATGTGGACTGATAGATAGGAGGTGCACGAGGTGGTGATGATGACTATTGGAAACCGTAAGGGTCCACAACATGGCGTTAGGATTCATATTGCATGGAAGGATGATCAGGCCTCAATGAATAACTCGGGTACTCATACCCCTCGACATTAGATATGTCGTGACCATACGTCGAGGGTGGTTCCAAAACAGTGTCATAGGGATACACATGTGCCAAGGTGGATTCAGATGTAGAGAATATAAATGACACTCATGGGACAAGTGATCACTAAGAAAGTAGTGTGTGCACGGCGAAGCATGTGATGGGTTGACACTCGTCACCGGAGGCGGTGGAAGATGAGATGTGTGCATGGACGACACATGAGTATCAACGGTGTGCGTTTGAGAGTTAAAGTCCTGAATTAATGAATCAAGGGTCGATTCGGCTTATCATCAAACAAACTTCAAGAGAAGGTGAAATGGCCAAAGTATTCCCGTAAAGGACGATCTTCGGTCATGACAAGAGAAATATTTTTTTGGTTTTTAAATACTTTTCGAAAGAAAAGAAAATCTTTTTGTGATTTCGGAAAATAAGAAAAGGAAAATCTTTTTTGTATTTTAAATGTGGAAAAAAAAATCTTTTTGGGATTTTTGAAAATATTTTTAAAAAAGGAAAATATTTTGGGTATTTTTCGGAAAATGGGAAAAATTGGACTCTTGATTTGGACCAACTAACTAAAATCTAGTACCGAAAGAATTGAATTGGACACACACGAGTCAAGAAAAAATCCTAATGAGCACGTAGGCAATTATTATCTTTAAAATTAGAGAAATGGGTAGTCAAATTTTAATTAAGACCGTGGGCGACAAAATTCACGGAATTTATCGTTGTGATCGCCTGTTGCAAAAATGTGTGCCTACGGGGCTAGCTAGTTGATTGATTTTAAATTTAATGACAGTTAGGGTAGCACACAATGGATAAACGAGTGAGTCGGGTGATGAAATCTCTTCTCGTTGCAATGACCGGGTCCAGGTCTTAGGTAAATTAATTCATCAAACCATTCAATTTAAGTGCGATGCAGAAATTAAAAGCACATAGGAGCAATTAATCACACAAAAAATGAACTCGCTGGCAGGAGAGTCGCGAGGGATAAAAAAATTGTACCTCCCACGATTTTTACACACGTGGGGTGAAGACCGAGTTGAGTCGATCGGGGGGAGATTTCGCCTATCTCAGTCGTCCCCGGGAGTCCTACCGACCCAAAGTAGAGAGGCTTCAAAATCCTCGCCTTGGACGCCCTCTCTCTACCTTGTCCGGTTTCCCTTTTCGCTTTTTTTTATATGAATAATTATTACAAATAAATCGGTGTCAAAATGCACCCCAAATAAATATAAAGCTTAAAAAAAATCCTATACAACCAGTCTAAGGAGGAGGGAGGAGGAAGAACTACACCAAAAAAGATAAATAAAATTACAAGTCTTCAATCATGTCTCCAGGCCAAGAAAGCGGTAATGGCGCCATTTGATAAGAAGCTTTTTGTGTATGATCGTTGTAATGCAAAAGTCACTCTCAAAATTTCCTTGAGTACCTACAAAACTTGTCTAAAAATAACTCGTATTGCGGTAAGTACGGGTATCAATTCAACTTTCAAGGTGAAATAATTAATGTGAAAACGTGCAATTCTAATTTTTTTTTATGAAAATATATATATATATATATTTTTTTTTAAACAATTTCAAGGGAAAAATTTACTAATAAATGCTAAAAATTATAAAATGACTAAAGAATGTGTAACCGAGTGTGAAATATGTGAGAAGGTCAAGAGATGGGATTACACTGCATTTTCAATTATTTTAATTTCTCAATTTATTAATTTGAAATATTTCAAAATAATATTAAATCAATAATCTAACTCTCGTTAAAATTATAAATTTAATAAAATCTTTTTCAGAAAATTAATTTAAAAATGACACACAATGAAAAATTAGGACTACACTATTTTCAAAAAATTACCCGTTGGGGGATCAATTTAACGTAAACAATAGCAATCTTCAAATTTCAACACCGAATTAATATTCACATTTCGGAAAAACCTATCTCTAGTTCGAATCCTAAATTTAAACATTAATTTGTTCAATTAATTTACTAACTCTCGTTACATAAATTAATTGGTGACACTTAAAATTAATTTACCTAGAAATATAAAATTAATGAAACCAATTAAATAAAGTAACATCATACGCAGTGCATCCCACCCCTTGAACGGAGTGTTTAGCCAAACATTCTCATGTGTGTATAAACAACAATAGATAATATGTCAAAAAGGAAATAAATTAAAAAGAGAGTATAGAAATACAATACGCAATTTTTTTCCACAAATTTGTCTTGAAATACGCCTTGACATGCGTTCAACTTCTTCACAATTTTCAGCACTTGATTGCAAAAAAAAGACTAAAAAGTAAACCTAAAAATTATTCTAAAGCTAAACTAATTTTTTTGTATTTTTCTGGAATTTTTTATGACCCTAAACTGTACATAATATACAGTGTTGCTCTCTCTCTATCTGCGTCTGTTCTTTTTGTGCTGAGAGTCTTTTTTTTTAAGCTTCATTCCTCTTTCTTTATAGCCCACGACTTTTGTTGAAGATTTTGTAGGGATTTGAAGATGTCTTGGAATGGTATCCGATATTTTTGGGATTTGAAAACTAAACAAGTGGATGAAATCCGTTTTGGGTTTGGACGCGATCGGGTAGTGATCCGGGTTCGGGTTTCATTTGGAACGCGGGTTGAACAGCCAGTTAGGAGGTCGGGTCTCGCGCAAGGAAGGTCCGGGTCATTTGCGGGTTGTCGATTCGCTGGCAGCTTCGCTAGGGCGTCACGCCGTCGACGCTGTTGGGACGCCGAGCAGGTGGGTGGACGCTGGGTTCGGGTTGGATTGCAGCAGGGGTTGGGGTTGTAGATGGGTGAAAAGAGAGAGAGAGAAGGTGTTTGTGGTTTTCTCGGAAATGGTGGTGAGATAATCGTGTTTGGTGGGAGGATGATGATGAATAGTAGATGTAGGGGTGTGTTTGGGTGTGTTAGGATGTAGGAAATAATGGTGAGGGTGAAGGGTGATTGGTGATTGGTGTGTATGTGTGTGAGTGTAGGGTGAGGTAAGGTGTGAGTGGGAGATATTTCGGGTGTGTGCTAGTGTATGGTGTTATGGTGTGTGTGTTTCATTTGTACCCCTAAAAAATGACACTAAAATTAATAATCAAAAAAATAAAAAATAAAATCTAACTAAAAATAAAACAATAAAAATAAAATAAATAATATTAAAACTAAAAAAAATTAAAATCCTAACCTCATTTAAAAACTAAAATAAAACAAACGAGATAAAAATTTAAAATCTAAATGAAAGCTAAAGTCCTAAAAAATATAAAATATAATAAACTAAAAATGAACTTCTAAAAACTAATCCTAATAAAACTAAAAACTAATAAAAATCAAAATAAAATAAACTAATAAAATATAAAAATATAAAAATAAATTCTAAAAATCCTAAACAATTCTAAAATAAATCCTAAAAATAAAACGACTCAAAATAAAAATCTATAAAAATAATAGAGGTACAAACTCAACACACACGGGGCTCGGGAAATGGTGTAGGCTTAGGTTTGGGTTACGGGACTGTTTCGGGGCATCGGATCACAACAGGGTAAGCTCAAAATGGACTTCTCACTTTACGATCTCTTTCGATTTCTTCGATGCATGCTTTTGACCTCTATTGAGTCGCAATTGTATTGATTTAGCATTATTTGTACTGCAACTGCCTATTGACCTGCAAAATGATAAAATACGAACATAAGGCCAATTTTAATTAAAACGAGTGACTAAAATGCACATATTCGGGGTATAAAATAGACAGTTTTGGGTGCTTATCAACTTCCCTTCTCAAAATCTAAGAGTTGTTACAGAAGAGCAAACTCAACAACCACATGAGCAGTTGTAGATCATTTTGATTTAGAGCTGCATCAGATTGATGTTAAGATGGTTTTGTTCAATGGTAACATTGAGGAAACCATGTATATGGTGCAAACAAAAAAAATACTTTGACCCAGTAAATCCAAAGTCATTGGTTTGCAAACTCAAGAAATCCATATATGGTCTCAAACAAGCTTCCCGTAAATGGTATCACAAGTTTCATCAAGCCATTATCTCATATGATTTTGAGGTTAATGAAGTTGATGACTATGTATATCATAAGTTCAGTGGGAATAAAATTATCTTCCTTGTGCTCTATGTCAATGACATACTATTGGCTAGTAGAAATATAGGCTTATTGGACGTAACCAAGAGATTTCTAATTGAGAATTTTGAAATGAAAGATCTTGGGGATGCCACTTTTATATTGGGAATTAAGATACACTGATATCATTCTCAGGGTGTCCTTGGGCTATCACAAATGATCTATATTGAGAAGTGATTAAGGGTAAAAATTAGCGCGTGTCAAAATGTTGATCGTTGTTTTCTGTTCACCGCCTTAATACAGAAACCTAAACTTATGACTACACTCAATGGGTGAGTATAACGGCCAAGTTCGGGTATCGAAAAATCCACAGAGACGAGTTGCTAGAATTTATATGGTTTAACACTCCTAAGTAAAAGTGTAAAAGATAAATTACAAACTAAAAAGGATAAGATGCATAAAAGGGAAAAGATTAATCTAGGTGAGTGTAAGTAAATCTAGATTAACAAAAGCGGTAAAAACTATAGGTTGCGTCGAATATCCCTCACCCGGGTTAATTAGTATAAAATGGTTACATGAGTCGATGAGTTATTACGATTGCATCTCGTTTCGATAATTAATTAAATCAAGAGTTGTCACACCCCTAAATTCGCATAAAAGCCTAATATGATTTTAGCATCAAGAAATACCCCGGGAATTACGCACGGAAGCTCATAAGCACAGAACATACATGATATAACCCGTAAAATATCCTAGGCATAATAACTAGGACAACACACCCGAAATAGACTCGTAAACTCCATCACCAAAGCAAAGCAACATGTCAACCTGAGTGATTTCAATCCGACACATCCTAGACTAAATTAGCTAGAAAGCATATTAAAAATGCAGTAAAAAAATGCGATAAATCTACACTACAAAGCACGGAAATAAAGCATGTTAACCTAATTATGAAAGAATGTAAATCTAATTAACAAAGCAAGAATTAAGTAAATACAACTATATTAATGGAGAGGGTAAATAAAAGTGTAACTTATAAATCCAAATGGGTGTCAACCAAATGAGGAAGAAGAAAGAGCTCTCAAAACCATCAAACCCTAACCTAAAACTATCTAAAATCCAATATATTACAAGATACCTGATATTTAGAACAAAATTGGTTTACATAGTAAGTTGGAATAAAAATAGAAAAGAAAAGGAAAAAGAAAAGAAAAGGAAAAGAGCAACAAATATATGGTGCTCACGGTCGACCGGTCGCAAGGGCGCGGTCGACCGTGCCTTCAATTAAAAGCATATTGTCTCCTTTCCACTACAAAATACAAAACCACGGTAGACCGGGCCTTTAATCGCGGTCCATCCACACTCTGTTTCTCAGCCTTGTTTGGTTCATGAAGAGAGGGGAATAGGTTGCAAACGAAAATGGCCATATCTTCTTCATCCGAACTCCAAACGACGCACCGTTTGCGGCCACGCCATGCTAACTTAATGAACTACGCACCCATGGAATTTTCATGAGCCCAAGAAGAAATGTGAAGTGATTAAAATGCCTTTGAAGTAGCGTCCAACGACAGAACTTCTCTGAAATGCAACGGATCCTCACTTTTAGCGTTCCAATACCTACAAAATCACAATTAACCCCTGGAAAGCATGTATATATATCCAAAGCCAAGGTTGTTTGGTTAATGAGCATAAATATAGGCATTTAGGCTGGTAAAAGCGCTAGAATGCATAAAGATAAAGGGCGGAAATATGCAATATTTGATACGAATCGCACCCCCTAACTTAAATATTATTAGTCCCTAGTAATGAAACAAACAAAACCAGCCCACAGAGGGCTGTACAGGACGTATATATGCATCGAAATATAAATGCCACTTTCGTAGGGAGCACGATTGCATTTAGCATATGCAATAATCCATTAAACCCCTAGGTTACCCTAGTGGACGAGTGTCGTCTCGTGAGGATTTTCAGGGATGAAACCCACAAACATCATATGTTTCCTCAAAATATGCCCAGTTAAGCTTGCGACAAGCCCAATAATGTCGAAAAAGATATCATACGCATTATTAGCAAAATGAATGAATTCAAACAAAAGTCGGAATCATTAATCATTATAGAATGCACCTCATAGAATTGAAACCTTAAAATGTGGGAGGGGAGCAAGCACATGTAAAGTTTGATTTGGCAAAAACTTAAATAAATTTAATACTAAATAAAGCAAGCATAAATTCAATCCTCACGGGTATTACACTCATTAAATGAATTCACTTGAAACAGGGAGGTAACACACGGGACATGCGGGCACAAAGTGTAAATGTAAATGGTAACTAGGTCGCACACATGTCGCAACTGAAGAATGCTATATAGGAAATTAAAAACTGTAATCTCAATGAAAGATACCGCTCATTAAAAGAGGCGAAATACATTTTCACAGATTATCAAAACTATTTCAACTTTTAAATTAAATCAACCTAAGATCACATAGGACTTGATAGGGTTGTAATGTAGGTTTGGGGTTAAGGGTACGAAACGAAAGGGATATGTATGGTTTCAAAGTGTTTGGAAATGAAAACTTGGGATAATGGGAATAATGCGAGCAATATCAAAAATTGAAAAATAAGTTCCAATGGAATTGAATATATCATTTGGAGAGTAATAAAAGCTTATTGAACTATATAAAACATTTACCACTTTCTCTTTCTTTTCTTTTCTTTTCTTTTCTTTTCTTCTTTTCCTCATTTTTCTCTTTTGATTTCTTTTGCTTTTTTCTTTCTCTTTTTCACTACTCTTTTCTTTACTTTTCTCACTCTCATATGCCTAAATTGCAACCGCAACAAAACAACAACATTCAATCCCAAGCAACATTCCAAACAAAGGCATGTAAGGTAATATGTATGGTATATAACTCCAATTTGGAGTTGGTTGGGATTTGGGGTTATGAAACGAAAGGCTGATATTTGTGCTCAAAGGGGTTTATGAGGGTAAACATATAAGGTGAGGTCAAGGTTAATATGGGTGATATAACAAAGATGGCCTATGATCATTTCTTAAAGTTTACGCAATTCTCGAGTCAAAATAAATTTTGAAAATCATGATCAAGTAACACATTTCATATATGAACTCAATTAATGAACAATCAAATGAAAGAATAGTGAGATTACCAACAAAATCAACATTTTCAAAGAGGAAAGAATAGTGTATACACTCACGAGTGACGAAAGGTACAAAGCTTACTCGGTGTAAGTATATACAATGCAACAAAAGATTATCGAGTTATAAAAATCTTAAACCAAATCAATAACGCAAGAAAAGCGCATGTGCTCACGGGATTAAAGTTTAATTCATGGAGTTATTCATAATATCAATGATTGACGACTAAAGTCTAATAAATTCTAAAATCGAGAACAGGCATCATTGAGTTGTCTAATGGATCGGGCAACTATTGAAATTTATCATCGAAACAAAGGCAAAATGCCTAAAAAAGGAGAAAGAAGAAAGAAGAAAGAAAATCTTTTTGAAAATTTGAACTTTTCTAAGAAAATCATACTAAGTAACTAACATGTGAGCAAAAACATGGACACAACTAATCAATGGATATAATATCCCACACCCCTAACTTAAAACCTGGCATTGTCCTCAATGTTAATTAAGAACCAAGCTAAAGAGAGGACAAGAGCGATATTACCCTAAATGGAACGATCTCGGGAAAGTACAAGTCCAAAGATTATACAAAACAAGTTAGTAACAAGCATAGCAAAAATAATTACAAAAAAGTTAACTAATTACACTAGACTAAATTAAAAAGGAAAGAAAAAATAAAATGAAAGAAAGAATAAAAAGCTAACTATATACAACTTACTATTTAGGCTTCACACTAACTATAGACTAGAAGTCTAAATAGTTGAGGGTCCACTATAAAAACGATTTGACTTTGGAGGATAACCGGTGTACCTCATATACAAGCATTCCCTCCGAAAAACATGAGTTATGTTTGGCATAAGAAAGGAACCATCATCAATTAAAAGTTTTGGAGGGACGATGGGGGATCTGGATTGAACGGGTGACAAAAACATGTGGGGATCGAGAAAAGAAGAAAATACTCCCAAAGGTTTTGAATTTGGAATGGGATGTGGAGCACACAAAGGCAAAGATGCGATCTTAGAAGGCGACTCGAGCAAGTACTCCTCATCGGCGAAAAGGTTTAAAACATTAAAGTTTACAACCGAATTATCGGGTACTTGTGACGGTGTGATAACAGAAAATGAAAATGGGAAGGAAAGAAATTCAAACTCAAGAGATACATCATCATCGCTTGAAGATTGAGTTTAGAAAGAAATAAGATCAATTTCAATGAAATGTTCTTCTTTGGGGGCCAAAGAAGAAATCATTTCATTGCAAATAGATATTTCGTCATTTTCATCATCACTTTAAAAATCTATTACACAATGGGCAAAGTTGACAATGATTTGTTCCAAAGTAGGCACAAAAACCTCATTTGGTTCAAAACATTGTTCGACTTCAAAAGTCTCAAAAGAAAACTCGTCGTCGGATTCAAATAATAAATCCAATTCATGTTCCCACAAACGATTTTCTTCCCGATAACGATTTTCAATTTTCTCATTCTCAAGCATACGCAAGCCCTCGCCAAAAGTCATAGGCCGAGTTGCGGATTTTTGAAAATGGGAACTTTGAAAATTATCATCGGACTTAAATTTAAACTTATTATTATAGGAATTTTGAAAACTATTGCAATTCATTTCAAAATTCCTATTATAAGAAGGTAGAGGCCCAAAATCGTTATCATCCTCCTCAAAATTCCAATAACCCAAATTTTGACATTCGTTAAACTCGCCCAAAGTAATTTTTGAATTTGTAATTTTTTGGGACTCTAAGTATCGATCGAAAGTCAAAGGTTCGCGAGAATTTTGAGAATTATAATAATTATTACCTTTTTGGCTGGAAGTTTCTAGGTGCTCAAATGTAGAAGTCCAACAAAAATGTTAGAAAAAAACACAAATAGAAAGAAAATATTAGGAAATACTAAATCAAATAAATTCTAAAACAAATTCATCCCCGACAACGACGCCATTTGATTAAGGGTGAAAAGTAGTGCATGTCAAAACACTAATCGTTGTTTTTTGTTCACAACCTCAATACAAAAACCTAAACTTGTGACTACACTCAACGGGTGAGTATAATGATGAAGTCCGGGTATCGAAAAATCCACAAAGATGAGTTGCTAGAATTTATATGGTTTAATACTCCTAAATAATAGTGTAAAGGATAAATTACAAAGTACAAAGGATAAGATGCATAAAAGGGAAAAGATTAATCTAGGCGAGTGTAAATAAAACTAGATTAATAAAAGCGACAAAAACTATAGGTTGCATCAAATATACCTCACCCGAGTTAATTAGCATAAAATGGTTACATGGGCCGCCGAGTTATTACGAATGCATCTCGTTTTGACAGTTAATTAAATCAAGAGTTGTCACACCCCTAAATTCGCATAAAAGCCTAATATGATTTTGGCATCAACAAATACCCCGGAAATTACGCACGAAGGGTCGTAAGCACGAAACAGACATAATATTCCCCGTCAAATCTCCTAGGCGTAATAACTAGGACAACGCACCCGAAATAGACTTGTAAATTCATCACCAAAGCAAACCAACGCGCCAAACCGGAGTGATTTCAATCCGACACAACCTAGACTAAATTAGCTAGAAAGCATAGTAAAAACGCAGTAAAAAAATGTGATAAATCTACACTACAAAGCACGAAAATAAAGCATGTTAACCTAATTATGAAAGCATGTAAATCAAATTAACAAAGCAAGAATTAAGGAAATACAACTATATTAATGGAGAGGGTAAAGAAAAGTGTAACTTACAAACCCAAATGGGTGTCAACCAAATGAGGAAAAAGAAATAGCTCTCAAAACCCTCAAACCCTAACCTAAAACTATCTAAAATCTAATATATTACAAGATACCTGATATTTACAACAAAATTGGTTTATATAGTAAGTTGGAATTAAAATAGAAAAGAAAAGGAAAAGAGCAACAAATATCTGGTACCCGCGGTCGACCGGTCACAGGGGCGCGGTTGACCGTGCCTTCAATTAAAAGCATACTGTCTCCTTTTCACGGTAAAATACAAAATCGTGGTCAACCGGGACTTTAATCGTGGTCGACCGACACTCTGTTTCTCTGCCCTGTTTGGTCCATGAATTTATTTTGGAGACAACAATTAATTTATTTTGGGAGAAATAAATATTGTTTTATTCAGAGATATATCGAATTGGCAATTGAGGTCAAAATTTGGAGTCGTTAGAAAGAGTGTCGAATGTCGATTCTGAGGGTACCATAGTGTCCGGAAGGGTCGAGAAAGTCAAAATGACTGTATTTGGGGTCTATTTGGATTTCGAAATAATTTAGGACCATTTGGCTCGAATTAAAGTTACCGAGTCATTTAAAGTGTGTATTATCATTTAAAGATGTGTATCTTGGGAGATTAGGCTAAATTAGCCTACGGGAGAAACAATTTGTGACACCCCGACTAATTAAATACCGGGTAGCTACTCCTTTATTAATTAATTCAAAATGCCAAGTTGGCTCAGTTAATAGCATCACTGTCGAAAACATTTTTATTATTACTAACCACCTAGTATTTAAAAAGTAAGTTGCCAAATTTTAATTAGAAACTGATTAACATGCAACAAGAGACAAGAATAATAATAACGCCATTCACCATAATGAAGTAAATAGAATAATCGTCACATGATATAAATAAACTGGAGGAAAAACTCCTCATAACATAATCCCACAACTGAAGTAAATACTGAAATACTAAATACTGAAATGAATACATGCCAAAGTCTGAAAACTGAAATGGAAATGTATCTAATATAATCTGGGCAACATGCCCTACAACTGAGGAAAAATGAACAAGGAATCCAAATGATATAAGCGTCTAAAAGCAAGTCCCTGTAGCTTCCACAAGCACCTACAGCTCGTCATCTGAGTAAGAATCCTATACATGGTGTCCTTGTGGCTGGGCACCTAAAATGGTTTTACAAAAAGTAGATTTGAAAGCAAACGGGTCAGAGCCCGAATGTGTATATTTTAAAAACCTGCAAGTGCTTTAAAAACATTTAAAACAGTATATGCAAAGTACATGTTAGGACGTGCTCTCACATGATAAACTCGCCTCTCATCTTACTGTGCACTCCTAACGTTCCTGTACCCATTCGTATGTTATCTCATAACTATCTAAAGAGTTTCTAACACTGCTACTCGGTTCACGTTATAAGTTCCATCATTAAAAATTAAATAGAGAGTTCTACTTTAATTCCCAAGTTCCCAATTATTAACCAAACCATTTATTTGATAAAAGATCTCTTTTTATCTTTCAAAACATTACCATAATTATACTCACAATTTATTATAATAAATTCCTTCTCGATTAACCGTATATTTTCACATCATAAATATACAATACAAGCACCCAAAGGCTAAGCTGCGGTGCACACATACTCTGCTATCCATCCCGGTACATCACGTACATAAGGATTACAAATTCCGAATCTCTCAGGAATTGTTGGAATCAACACCACACACATAAATGGAGGCGAACATAATTCAATCATATCCATGGTCACGTACATACCTACGCTCCATAGTCAGCTGGCTTATTAACTCACAATTAAGTCATTCTCTTGAATTATGTCCTCTAGGCACCATTCTAAATCCGGGCAACACAAGGATAAGAAGGTCCTAAGCGAACGTAACCTCCCGTGATAGCAAGTATGGTAGGTATGTCATACACATAAGATTATATACTAAGCATTCACACATCTTAGATATTTCAATATTAATAAGGGTATTCTCTACATCATTATACCATTATTCCCAATTCATATATTTCAAGTATCCCGACAATATATATAAATTAAGTAATCGACATGTCTCACGTCGTAATATCTTAAACTTAAAACTTGTCACGAATAGACTATTAAGTTCCCATAATTCCCTCATATGACATCGCTTATACCTAAGGTCCTTACTTCTGCCCCAAACCTTATTTCATCAAATTATTCAAATTTGTACTATTAACCCAAATATTATCTCACATAACGAATTTCATCAATTTAGAATAATTCCTCAAATTAAATTCTAATTAATGTCCAATCTCAAAATCATGCCTACTGGTCTTCCTTAAAATTCAGGGTAATCACAATGTCTCCAATACTATTAATCAGGGGTTATCATCATTAAAATTCAATTAAGGAAAACTTTATTCATTCTGGGAAGGTCGATCGATCGACCTTGACCTTCGATCGATCGATTGTGGTCGATCGATCGACTGATGAATGTCGATCGATCGATTACACAGGTCTGTTACGGACTGCTTTGTTTTGCAGTTACAGTTTCGTCCCAAATCACCATTTTTAAGCATGAAACTTCAAGATAAGGTTATTATAACGTTATACTAACATCCTACATCAGTAATAACATTCTAAATTCCATAATTCATCATTTAAAGGCTTACTTTGGATTAAAACTACATCAAACTAATTCCCAGATTTCTTCCATTCAAGAACATCATTAAGTTTCTTCTAATTCTGCCTTTTGATCATCAAGGTTCTGTTTTCAACATATAAATTCGTCCAGAATATACTACATGCAATTCCTACATAAATCATGTCCCTTAACTTTCAATTCATGGGTCTAATTTATCTCCAAAAATCAATTTCGAAAATTCCTAAGCATGGAAACATATCTTGAATTAAAAGAGTTTAAATCACTTGCCTTAATTATCTCAGAATTTGGTGTAGAATCTTTGTGACAAAGTTGTTCCTTCTCTCTCTTTTCTGCAGAATTCTTCCCTTCTCTCTTTCTCTCAAGTTCTTCTCAAGGTTCCATTCTCTCTCTCTCTCTCTCAAGCTTTTCCCAAGGTTGAAGATAATGGAGAATGGAGGTGTGAAATGGTTTGTGGGAGTTGAATTGCTATATCAACTTCTCCCGTAGCCCATAATGACATATAGTGGGGTTAGTGGGTTAAGTGGGTTAAGGAAATAGTCAGCTTATTAATTCCATTTTCGTCACTTTTTAATTCCCAAAAATACAAATTACCAAATTACCCCTTAAGATGTCGGTATGGCCCACAAATATCCCGGGACCCAAACTAAACTTCCGGCTAGTGTTTTCTGACTATCTCGACCCTTCCGGACGCGTTGGCGCACTCAAAACGACCATACGGTTAATGAAACTAAAATTCACTTTTTAAATTAATAAGATACCATGACGTGGCGGTCACACGCGTCAAATAAAATTCCCAAATTGCCATATATCAAACACGTGACAATTTCAATATTACCGATATTCATATAATGCCAAGTATGCACATTATAATAAAATACTAACTCACATCTCGTTAATATTATTATCCGGATTAATTTCCAATTAATAAACATTTAATTCAATTAATCCCCAGAAATAAATAACGCAGAAAATACGGGGTATTACATACTTCCCCCCTAATAACTGAATTTCGTCCCGAAATTCGGAACTAGAAAGTACCTGGTAAGAATAACTCTGGATAATGTTCGCGCATCTCATCCTCGCGCTCCCATGTGGACTCCTCGACATTATGATGTCGCCACTGAACACGCACTAACGGAACTATCTTTGACCGCAGTTTCCGCTCACTTTGGTCCAAAATAGCTATCGGCCCCTCCTCGTAGGAGTTGTCCGGCTGGAGATCAATGTCCTCTACGGAAATGAGAGAATGAGCCAAATCATCTCTAAGGTATTTCCTAAGCGAGGAAATATGAAACACATCGTGAATCCGATGTAAATGCTCCGGTAACCCAAGTCTATACGCAACTGGTCCGATCCGCTCAATAATAGGAAATGGTCCCACATATCTCGGTGCCAACTTCCCTTTCTTTCCGAAACGCATAATCCCCTTCATAGGAGATACTCTGAGCAAAACCTGATCCCCCACTTGGAACTCCCTGAAAAATCTCTTCGCATCAGCATAACTCTTCTGCCTGTCCTGAGCCACCCGGATGCGACTCCGAATCAATTCTATCCTTGCCGAAGTATCCTGAATCACCTCCGGCCCAAGTAGTTTGTTGTCCCCCACCTCCAACCAACATGCTGGGGAACGACAAGGTCTACCGTACAATGCCTCAAATGGAGCCATGCCAATGGTGAACTGATAGGAGTTGTTGTAAGCAAACTCCACCAGTGGAAGATACTGCTCCCATCCACCCTCAAAGTCAATGGTGCACATACGTAGCATGTCCTCCAACATCTGATTTGTGCGCTCGGTCTGCCCATCGGTCTGCGGGTGATACGCCGTACTCAACCGCAATTCCGTGCCCATGGCCTGCTGAAAACTTTCCCAAAACCGTGAAATAAATACCTTGTCTCGGTCAGACACGATATTTAAGGGCACCCCGTGAAGTCTCACTATCTCTGAAATAAAGAGCTGGGCATACTGTCCCGCAGTGTAATCTGTCCTGACGGGTAGAAAATGAGCGACCTTCGACAACCTGTCCACAATCACCCAAATGGAGTCGTGCCCTCTCTGCGACGTAGGCAACCCCGTGATAAAGTCCATAGAGATGCTCTCCCACATCCACATCGGGACCTCTAATGGCTGTAGCAGTCCTGCCGGTCTCTGATGATCCACTTTTACGAGCTGACAAGTGGCGCATTTTGAGACAAACTCGGCAATATCTCTCTTCATCCCGCTCCACCAATACTGACGTCTCATGTCTTGGTACATTTTGTCCCCTCCGGGATGTACCGCGAACCGTGAGCCGTGCGACTCTGCCATCACCTCATGCCGCAATTCCTCCCCCTCCGGAACTACTAATCTCCCATTGAAGCGTAATCCCCCGTCTGAGCTAACGGTATAGGATTCGGCTCCCTCTGCTAATAATCGAACTATCTGCTCCTGACAGAACGAATCATTTGCCTGTGCCTTCACCACCTTCGTGACAATCTGCGGTGTAACAGTCATCACAGACATGAATGATCGGGCCACTGCATCCTGGTGTCCCAATTCTTTCCACTTGGCCTTCCACACATCTGCCACCTCCTCTACCGGTCTACGGCTCAACGCGTCTGCCACCACGTTAGCCTTTCCCGGGTGGTATTGGATATCGAACTGATAATCCTTCACGAATTCAAGCCACCTCCGTTGCCGCATATTCAACTCCTTCTGCGTGAATAGGTACTGAAGGGACTTGTGGTCCGTGAACAATCAAAATTTCTCCCCCAACAGGTAATGTCTCCAAATACGAAGGGCAAATACCACTGCCGCTAACTCCAAGTCATGGGTAGGGTAATTCTTCTCGTGAGGCTTAAGCTTACGGGAAGCATAAGCTATGGCCTGACTCTCCTGCTGCAGTACACCTCCAAGTCCTTGTAAGGACGCATCGGTGTAAACAAGGTACTCAACTCCCGGTCTCGGCAAAGCTAACACAGGTGCTGAGGTTAACTTGTCCTTTAACTCATCAAATGCCAACTGACAGGCATCACTCCAAATGAACGGCACACCTTTTCGGGTAAGATGTGTCATGGGACCCGCTATCGTGGAGAAACCCCGAATAAACCTCCTGTAGTAACCTGCTAGGCCCAAGAAACTACGGATCTCTGTCGGTGTCGTGGGCTGTCCCCACTCCCTCACCGCGGATACCTTCCCCGGATCAACCGATATTCCCCGATCGGAAATAATATGACCCAGAAACTGCACCTCCTTCAGCCAAAACCCGCACTTCTCATATTTTGCATACAACTCATTCTGGCGCAGTGTCTGCAAAACTAGTCTCAAGTGCTCGGCATGCTCCTCCTCTGTCTGGGAGTAAACCAAAATATCATCGATGAAGACAATGACAAACTGGTCTAGGTAATCCCTGAACACCCTATTCATCAAGTCCATAAATGCTGCTGGAGCGTTGGTCAAACCAAATGGCATAACCCGAAACTCGTAGGAACCATATCTCGATAAGAACGCAGTCTTCGAGACGTCCTCCTCCCTGATACGCAACTGATGGTATCCAGATCGCAAATCAATCTTTGAGAAGTAAGAAGCTCCTCTCAATTGGTCAAATAGGTCATCGATTCGAGGCAACGGATACTTGTTCCGTATCGTGACCTTGTTTAACTCCCGGTAGTCCACACACAACCTCAGTGAACCATCTCTCTTCTTCACGAACAACACAGGGGCACCCCACGGTGAAGTACTCCTCCGAATAAACCCCTGACCCAACAACTGCTCAATCTGATCCCGTAACTCCCTCATCTCAGCTGGAGCCATACGGTACGGTGCTCGTGCTATAGGTCTCGTATCGGGTAACAAGTCTATAACGAAATCTATCTCTCGACTGGGGGGTAGGCCTGGTATCTCCTGAAACACATCAGAATACTCCCTGACAATGGGAATCGACTCTAAAGGAATCACAACCTCCTTAGAGGTATCCTCCTCAATGTAATATAAATGCGCGGTTGAGCCTCCCTCTGGGCGAGGCATCGCCACAACAAACATCTCTTGCCCCGGAATGGCAAAAACAATGCTCCCACCAAAGCAATCAATCATGGCTCTATGATCAGCGAGCCAGTCCATACCGATGATAACATCGTGAACATGCATATCTAGTACCAACATGTCCGCAGGTAATACCAAACCACCAATCTCTACCCCCACTCCCCGACATATAAAGAATATAAGTGACCCATTCCCCAAAGGTGAGTCGACACACGTAACTGTGCTCTCCGCTGTGGCTAACAATCCTAACGCCTTTGCGAAGTGTGTAGCTATAAAACAATGTGTAGCACCCGTATCAAATAACACCCGACCCATAGTGCCATGGATAGGAAACGTACCCTCAATCGCGGGCGGTGCCTGTGGAACTGCAGCCTGGTGGACGTTGTAGACACGTCCATACTGTATCTGCCCCTGCTGCACAGGAACTGCTGGAATAATCTGAGCTGGAGCTGGAAGGGCTGGTGGAAAGAGTGGCCTCTGTGGCTCCTGTCGAGCACCCTGCTGCTGCTGCTGTGGGGCCCGGCCCTTATCAGGACACTCCTGACGTTTGTGGCCAATCTTACCACAAATGAAACATTTCCCCGGTAAGTTCCCTCCCCTCTGCCCTTGCTGTCCCCGGCCCTGGTGGCCGTTACCATTCCTCCCTTGGCCCTGCTGGCCCTGCTGAAACTGCTGATGTTGGCCATTTTGACCCTGCTGCCCCTGATGACCGTTATGACCCTGCTGGCCATTTCGGAATCCTCCCTAACCATTCCTGAAACCTCCTGAACGGAACCTCTTTTGATCCCCCTGCTGGGAACCCTGCTCAAACTGTCTTTGTCCCTGAACAGATTGTGCCCCACCGGCAACGTGTCCTCCAGTCCTGCCCTGATGGCTAGACTCTCCCGACCTCTTGCCCTCGGCCATGTGAAAACGGTGGTCCTGGCAATGTAACAATGCAGCGTTAACCACATCAGAATATGTGGCCAACGAAAGGTTCCCTAACAGATGCTGACGGATCCTCCATGTCAACCCGTCGGTAAATTTCTCAATCTTCTTCTTCTCTGACGGTATCTCATCAGGAACGATATTCAAAAGATTAGTGAACTCGGCCTCATACTCGGCCACTGTCTTGCCCTCCTGCCTCAAACTCATCAATCTCCTCCTCATTTCCGTGTGAACTGCTGACGGAAAGTACTTGCGGTCGAACCGCACCCAGAACTCATGAATAGTGAGGGTATCCCTCTCCTCTACGGTGGTAATAGACTCCCACCACTGCAATGCAGATCCAACTAGCTTAAAAGTAGCTAGCACCTGCTTCTGGACATCTGAGCACTCATACATCCTTAAGTGCCGCTGTATATCCTTCCTCCATTGGCTCAAGACTACTACATCTGAGCTGCCTGCAAACTCTGGCGGATGCGCTTTCTGAAAAGCGTCACGTACACGCTCCCAAGCAGACGGGAATGAAGTTGCCTGAACTGGCGCGGCAACCGGCGCCTGAGGAGGTGCCTGCTGAACAACGGCAATGGCGGCATTTACCGCTTGGGCTACAATAGCTGCAACCTCAGCGGCGTTCATCATGCCCTGAACCGGTGCGGGCTGTGGTTCTGGCGTTGCATTCCTGGGAACTCGTGGTGCACGTCGTGGAGGCATTCTGAAATAAGAATAAAGTTTATAAGTTCGCAGTTATAAACTTTAAAATAGCTGAAGAGCGTAGCATAAACAAAGAATACAACAGTCCTAAAATATAGGGCTCTATATCAAAGAAAGCTCAGCGGAAAACATAATAAGCCGTTCAGATCCTAAAGGACACTAGAACCTGATGCTCTGATACCACCTGTGACACCCCGACTAATTAAATACCGGGTAGCTACTCCTTTATTAATTAATTCAAAATGCCAAGTTGGCTCAGTTAATAGCATCACTGTCGAAAACATTTTTATTATTACTAACCACCTAGTATTTAAAAAGTAAGTTGCCAAATTTTAATTAGAAACTGATTAACATGCAACAAGAGACAAGAATAATAATAACACCATTCACCATAATGAAGTAAATAGAATAATCGTCACATGATATAAATAAACTGGAGGAAAAACTCCTCATAACATAATCCCACAACTGAAGTAAATACTGAAATACTAAATACTGAAATGAATACATGCCAAAGTCTGAAAACTGAAATGGAAATGTATCTAATATAATCTGGGCAACATGTCCTACAACTGAGGAAAAATGAACAAGGAATCCAAATGATATAAGCGTCTAAAAGCAAGTCCCTGTAGCTTCCACAAGCACCTACAGCTCGTCATCTGAGTAAGAATCCTATGCATGGTGTCCTTGTGGCTGGGCACCTAAAATGGTTTTACAAAAAGTAGATTTGAAAGCAAACGGGTCAGAGCCCGAATGTGTATATTTTAAAAACCTGCAAGTGCTTTAAAAACATTTAAAACAGTATATGCAAAGTACATGTTAGGACGTGCTCTCACATGATAAACTCGCCTCTCATCTTACTGTGCACTCCTAACGTTCCTGTACCCATTCGTATGTTATCTCATAACTATCTAAAGAGTTTCTAACACTGCTACTCGGTTCACGTTATAAGTTCCATCATTAACAATTAAATAGAGAGTTCTACTTTAATTCCCAAGTTCCCAATTATTAACCAAACCATTTATTTGATAAAAGATCTCTTTTTATCTTTCAAAACATTACCATAACTATACTCACAATTTATTATAATAAATTCCTTCTCGATTAACCGTATATTTTCACATCATAAATATACAATACAAGCACCCAAAGGCTAAGCTGCGGTGCACACATACTCTACTATCCATCCCGGTACATCACGTACATAAGGATTACAAATTCTGAATCTCTCAGGAATTGTTGGAATCAACACCACACACATAAATGGAGGCGAACATAATTCAATCATATCCATGGTCACGTACATACCTACGCTCCATAATCAGCTGGCTTATTAACTCACAATTAAGTCATTCTCTTGAATTATGTCCTCTAGGCACCATTCTAAATCCGGGCAACACAAGGATAAGAAGGTCCTAAGCGAACGTAACCTCCCGTGATAGCAAGTATGGTAGGTATGTCATACACATAAGATTATATACTAAGCATTCACACATCTTAGATATTTCAATATTAATAAGGGTATTCTCTACATCATTATACCATTATTCCCAATTCATATATTTCAAGTATCCCGACAATATATATAAATTAAGTAATCGACACGTCTCACGTCGTAATATCTTAAACTTAAAACTTGTCACGAATAATAGACTATTAAGTTCCCATAATTCCCTCATATGACATCGCTTATACCTAAGGTCCTTACTTCTGCCCCAAACCTTATTTCATCAAATTATTCAAATTTGTACTATTAACCCAAATATTATCTCACATAACGAATTTCATCAATTTAGAATAATTCCTCAAATTAAATTCCAATTAATGTCCAATCTCAAAATCATGCCTACTGGTCTTCCTTAAAATTCAGGGTAATCACAATGTCTCCAATACTATTAATCAGGGGTTATCATCATTAAAATTCAATTAAGGAAAACTTTATTCATTCTGGGAAGGTCGATCGATCGACCTTGACCTTCGATCGATCGATTGTGGTCGATCGATCGACTGATGAATGTCGATCGATCGATTACACAGGTCTGTTACGGACTGCTTTGTTTTGCAGTTACAGTTTCGTCCCAAATCACCATTTTTAAGCATGAAACTTCAAGATAAGGTTATTATAACGTTATACTAACATCCTACATCAGTAATAACATTCTAAATTCCATAATTCATCATTTAAAGGCTTACTTTGGATTAAAACTACATCAAACTAATTCCCAGATTTCTTCCATTCAAGAACATCATTAAGTTTCTTCTAATTCTGCCTTTTGATCATCAAGGTTCTGTTTTCAACATATAAATTCGTCCAGAATATACTACATGCAATTCCTACATAAATCATGTCCCTTAACTTTCAATTCATGGGTCTAATTTATCTCCAAAAATCAATTTCGAAAATTCCTAAGCATGGAAACATATCTTGAATTAAAAGAGTTTAAATCACTTGCCTTAATTATCTCAGAATTTGGTGTAGAATCTTTGTGACAAAGTTGTTCCTTCTCTCTCTTTTCTGCAGAATTCTTCCCTTCTCTCTTTCTCTCAAGTTCTTCTCAAGGTTCCCTTCTCTCTCTCTCTCTCAAGCTTTTCCCAAGGTTGAAGATAATGGAGAATGGAGGTGTGAAATGGTTTGTGGGAGTTGAATTGCTATATCAACTTCTCCCGTAGCCCATAATGACATATAGTGGGGTTAGTGGGTTAAGTGGGTTAAGGAAATAGTCAGCTTATTAATTCCATTTTCGTCACTTTTTAATACCCAAAAATACAAATTACCAAATTACCCCTTAAGATGCCGGTATGGCCCACAAATATCCCGGGACCCAAACTAAACTTCCGGCTAGTGTTTTCTGACTATCTCGACCCTTCCGGACGCGTTGGCGCACTCAAAAAGACCATACGGTTAATGAAACTAAAATTCACTTTTTAAATTAATAAGATACCATGACGTGGCGGTCACACGCGTCAAATAAAATTCCCAAATTGCCATATATCAAACACGTGACAATTTCAATATTACCGATATTCATATAATGCCAAGTATGCACATTATAATAAAATACTAACTCACATCTCGTTAATATTATTATCCGGATTAATTTCCAATTAATAAACATTTAATTCAATTAATCCCCAGAAATAAATAACGCAGAAAATACGGGGTATTACACAATTCTCCAAAGAGAGAAATAGAAAGAAAGAGAGAAAGAAAGAAGAAGAAAAGGAAGGAGAAAAGGGAGAGAAAGTGGAGATTTCCAGAAATACGCGATCTCAAGGCGGATTCAGACCCTACGAACCCGAGGAAAGTGATTAAACTTGCTAGATAATTGTTGTGTATCAATTATTGCATGATTTGTGGATTGAATTTTGGGTTTTAGGTTTAAATTGTTAAAACCTAACTTTTGGGAAAAACCTTAGATTTGTAGTTTATAAAATGGATTTAAGGTTAGAAATTAGTTTATATGTATTCTAGAATGAATATTAATGTTATATATTTGATTGGTTTGGATGGAAATGGTTGGAAGATGATATAAATGATTTTTGGGTAAATTGGGTTAAGAAGAAAACAATCTATTTCGTAGCTTGCTGCACTTGCCGAATCGATTCGCCCCTACCGAATCGATTCGTTCTGTTACAGATTGCCCAAGTCTTTAGGGCCTAATCGATTCGCCCCTTTGCGAATCGGTTCGGTATGTAGCAGACTCCCAGGTCCATTGGACTGAATCGATTCGGATAGGCCGAATCGATTCGCTTTTGGGGGCCGAATCCATTCTGATGGGCCGAATCGATTCGGAAACAGGGGAATTTTGGAGATGCTTTCTAGGGAGAATTTCATCCCGTTTAGTTCGAGTTTATCAATTTGGGTCCTCTACATGAGACATTTGGAGTATGTGTTGGAGACTTTTAGAGGGTTTCCATCGTACGAAATTATGGGAGTCATATTAATGAAAGTTGAGGATTACCGATTAGAGATTTTGGTATATACTAAGTGGGGAAGCCCAACTTAATTTGGAGATTCGACTTGGGGATGATAATTACAATTATATGAATAAATGAGACAAATTTAGAGACATTGGGCCTTAGGATCAAATCCCAAATGGGAAAATTTTAAGGATTCATAAAATGATTTGAACCTTATTATGGATGGAGAATTATAAATGTAAATTGAGGTGCATTAGGGTAAAAGAATATCCTTAACTTAGATGAATTAAGAGACAAGTCATCATGGAAGCAACATGAGAGCTTCAAGCGAGAATTTGTATAGCGTATACTAAGTGGGGGAAATATGTGAGTATTGACGATTAGTGTATCATGAGAGATATATACTAAACAATGATATTAATCAAATTGCGCCTAAGAGCGTATAATGAAAATGAATATGTTGTGGCAGGTATACCTTATATAATGGTATATCTTTATTATGTGAGATGTATGTATACCTTATATGATGGTGTATATACATGTTAAGCATACCCCCTCCTTGCTATCATTGGGAAGTTTCGTGCGTAGAGGGTGAGCATTCTGACTAGAAAAGCAGGATGTGGATATTCCCCAGGTCATAGTCGTCCATGGTGGTCAGCAAATGACATATATATATACATCTATTTATTTTGGGGGTGAGAGGTCGTGGGTATGTGTCGCTCTCACTTGCCGGTTAGGAGCTATGACCGCTTCCCGGACGTTGTGTGCGTGAGTTGATCAAGAGGTGGGTGTCGTTGAACCCCACCAGGTGGCCCCAGTTTGCTACGTATATGGGCTGCTGGAAGATGATAGCATGTGAGCCTGTGTCCTTCGAGTTATAGCTCGGTTGGATGGTTATTATTGCTTGTGCTTGTATTTGGGTATCAAGGGCATAATGGACCTCAACGACCCACATTGTCAGGATTAATGTATCGGGGGGTTCCTTGTTTGGATTTCGCCTCGGCGAGACGTCCCACGCACGAAACGCAGTGCCGTGTTGAAAATCGAGAGGAGTTTAGTCTTTAAATTCATGATGCTAATAACTCATATATAATTACTATAATAATTGTATATATGGGTTCATGCCTTATAAGGGCATCACTAGAACACAAAATTCTAGTAAATGAGATTGTTGATGTATTGCGATAATGTGGACATGATTGGATCATGTAACTTTATATGTTCAACAAATGAACATTATAAAGATAAATGTGACTATTACATTAAAGTTAATGTTTATAACTTAAAGACAACTTAAATAAATGTAGATTGGGAGATAGGTTAGATGGTTTCACTTAAATACTTCACTTGGGTTTAAGTTAGAATCCTCTTACCTAAAATAGAATCGGGCATCCATTTGGAGATCACGTGCATACGCTTAGTGCGCGCCTTAGATGAGAGGTGATTTGAATTATTATGGAGAGTTCGATTCCACCTTAATCATGTAATAATGCATTTATAATTATTATGCATTTTAATACACTTCCTATAAAATGTTTTTCAAACTTGGGCTCTGACCCGTTTATATTTTCTCCTCCCTGTTTATATTGTATTTCTTTAGGTGTTCCTCCGCAAGGACGCCTTTGATGTTCATCCATCCAGTGGATTTGTGGAGCTGTGGCAGTAGCGGACTATTGTGGCACTTTGCTTTAGTCGATTCCCATTTTGTATATCTAGATTAAGATTCAGTTGTATTGAGTTAGTATTCAAGTGTTGTAGATTAACACTTTTATATTTCATTTCTCAGAATTGTATTGTCTATTACCCGACAGCATATTTGGGTATTTCATTATTGAGATCTTATTTGTACATTGTGTTGTACTCTTGTATATATCATTAGAGTTTGCACATTTCACTCATCGTAGTTAGATGTTTATTGTTGGTTGAGTTGCATTATTGGTTTTGTTGTTGTTGTTAAATAAAAAGTTTTCAAATTCTTGACAATTCGCTTTTAATGATTGTTGGTAGTTAGCCTTATATTATAGTGTTGTCTGTTGATGTTGAGACTGTACCATCTGAGATACCTGATTTATGTAGTATAGGGCTGGCCACCCGTTATTATTTAGAGAGGGTTGTCACAGATGGTATCAGAGCATCAGGTTCTAGTGTCTTTAGGATCTGTGTGCGTTATTACGATCTTTCGTAAGTGTTCTTGATATAGAGCCTTATTGCTAGGACGGTTACATTCATATGTCCATATCTATCTGTGAATCAAAGATATTTGAAAGGCGTTCTGATACAATTGTTCTTGTTTCAGATGCCACCGAAGGGAGGTCATTCAGCCAGGGAAAACAAGGGGCAACCCTAAATGCCTCAATGGAACATGACTACGAATGATGTTGCCAATATTGTGGCACAAGAGGTCACTACTGTCGTTTCTATGATGGCTCAGCAATCTGCCGCTCGAGTAGCCCCATACCATTTAGGATTGTATTTATGGGAGAGAGTGAAGGAAGATTTTAGTAAGGGGCATCCTCCCGAGTTTGTAGGTGGAGTTGATGCAATGGCTGCAAGTCAATGGAAAAATAGTATACAAAGGCACCTTCGTATGGTTGAGTGTAGTGAGGTGCAGAAACAATTTTTAGCCACCTTTAGGTTATCGGGTGCAGCTCTCCATTGGTGGGAGTCTGTCACCACATCTGAATAGAGAGATACTTTACCTATAAAAGAATTTTTGGAACTTTTTGATCGAAGGTATTTTCTTTCATCTACTGGGAACATGAAGATTTTTCAGGGTGTTAGAACAGTGGCAGAATATGAGGAAGATTTTTCTAGATGGGCAAAGCTAGTACCTGATGAGGTAAATACGGAAGAGAAACGTATATCGAAGTTTGTTCGAGGATTAGATTGGAAAATCAGACAACATTTGTTAGAGAGTCCTAGGTTAGTGACTTTTGTTGAGGTAGTGAACGCGGCGCTATTAAAGTGTCAAGAATATCGTTTTCGTTCGCAAGAGAGTAAGAACTTTGGAGATTCGAGTTCATCAAGTAAGTTTGGCAAAGAGAGTGCCAGTAATGCGAGTGGGCAGAAAGGATTTGTGGGTAAGTGTTTCCTTTGTAAAGAAATAGGTCATAAAAAGAGAGATTGTCCTCAAAGAGGTAAAAGACCACAGTTTGATGAAATTTTGGAAGTGCAACCCTACAGCAGATTCAAGGTCGCTTTAGACCGGGGGACTTTATTTGGGAGCCCATTGATGAGGATGGGCAATCGGACTAGATATGGATGTTGTAAGTTAATTTTCCTTTATGAATAGGATAATTACTAGGTAAAGTTTGGTACTATGGTATGGGAGGTATTTTTGAACAGGGTAGTACTATAGCCCTTTTATGTATGTAATGACCCTAAGGGGAATTTTGAGCAAGATAGGCTCTTATTCTATTATTTTGTAAAAGGATAGATGATTTTGCAAGGTGCTCAAAAAGAGCTTTAAACCTTGTGGTAAATGTATGTATGGTAATGGTGGTAAGTAGTAATGATAAAGCTACTTATTTTTATATTGTCATGATAGACTATTCTAATTGTTGTATTCCAGATATGGATTTGCCTTATAAATGGCAATATATTGAAATGATGTAAGATGTTGTTTATGTTTGAAAGTTGAGATTGTGGTTTGAGGGGACGCATGTAAAATTTTAGCTCATGATTATGATAATATTTATGAGCTACATATTGTTATATATATGATGATTTAAAAGACCTTGTGTTGGACATAAGGCATTTTATATTATATTATATATATAAACCGTTTTCAAAATAAACTATTTTTTTTTAAATTAAACCTTTATCGGCCTTCGGGCCCTTTCAAAATGATTCTCATAAAATTAAACTTTTCAAACTCTAGTCCGGATTTAACAAACTCTCAATCCCCGACGTCGCCACATAGTAGTGTATTGGGAGGGTTCCTTGTTTGGATTTCGCTTTTGCGAAACGTCCCCCACACGAAAGTGGCGAATGTCAGGAATTGAGAGGAGTTATTTCTTTGGACCATTCAAAATTTTTACACTATTAAAATGTTAGTATTATATTTATGGAAATGTGGAACTTTGGAGCCAAATAAAGCCTCATTATGATTGCTGTGAGCATAAATCTCAATAATAAAGGGTGTATGGGCACCCTAGTTGTGGAAATTGGTTTTATATATAACTCATAATTAACTTAAATTAAAATAAACTCGTCGTGGGAAGTTAGAAGTTTGGAGATAGGATTAGTGAGTATGGGTATATTAGAACTAGTTGAGCTTTGGAGAATTAGGCTTGGCTAAATTTCGAGGATGAAATTTTTGTAAGTGGGGAAGTTTGTAACAACCCGAGGTCTTGGAGACAACAATTAATTTATTTTGGGAGAAATAAATATTATTTTATTCAGAGATAAATCGAATTGGCAATTGAGGTCAAAATTTGGATTCGTTAGAAAGAGTATCGAATGTCGATTCTGAGGGTACCATAGTGTCCGGAAGGGTCGAGAAAGTCGAAATGACTGTATTTGGGGTCTATTTGGGTTTCGAAATAATTTAGGACCGTTTGGCTCGAATTAAGGTTACCGAGTCATTTAAAGTGTGTATTATCATTTAAAGATGTGTATCTTGGGAGATTAGGCTAAATTAGCCTACGGGAGAAACAATTCTCCAAAGAGAGAAATGGAAAGAAAGAGAGAAAGAAAGGAGAAGAAAAGAAAGGAGAAAAGGGAGAGAAAGTGGAGATTTCCGGAAATACGCGATCTCAAGGCGGATTCAGACCCTACGAACCCGAGGCAAGTGATTAAACTTGATAAATAATTGTTGTGTACCAATTATTACATGATTTGTGGATTGAATTTTGGGTTTTAGGTTTAAATTGTTAAAACCTAACTTTTGGGAAAAACCTTAGATTTGTAGTGTATAAAATGGATTTAAGGTTAGAAATTAGTTTATATGTATTCTAGAATGAATATTAATGTTACATATGTGATTGGGTTGGATGGAAATGGTTGGAAGATGATATAAATGATTTTTGGGTAAATTGGGTTAAGAAGAAAAGAATCCATTTCGTAGCTTGCTGCACTTGCCGAATCGATTCGCCCCTACCGAATCGATTCGGTCTGTTGCAGATTGCCCAAGTCTTTAGGGCCGAATCGATTCGCCCCTTTGCGAATCGGTTCGGTATGTAGCAGACTCCCAGGTCCATTGGACCGAATCGATTTGGATGGGCCGAATCGATTCGCTTTTGGGGTCGAATCCATTCGGATGGGCCGAATCGATTCGGAAACAGGGGAATTTTGGAGATGCTTTCTAGGGAGAATTTCATCCCCTTTAGTTCGAGGTTATCGATTTAGGTCCTCTACACGAGACATTTGGAGTATGTGTTGGAGACTTTAATATGGTTTCCATCATACAAAATTATGGGAGTCATATTAATTAAAGTTGAGGATTACCGATTAGAGATTTTGGTATATACTAAGTGGGGAAGCCCACCTTAATTTGGAGATTCGACTTGGGGATGATAATTACAATTATATGAATAAATGAGACAAATTTAGAGACATTGGGCCTTAGGATCAAATCCCAAATGGGAAAATTTTAAAGGTTCATAAAATGATTTGAACCTTATTATGGATGGAGAATTATAAATGTAAATTGAGGTGCATTAGGGTAAAAGAATATCCTTAACTTAGATGAATTAAGAGACAAGTCATCATGGAAGCAACATGAGAGCTTCAAGAGAGAAGTTGTATAGCGTATACTAAGTGGGGAAAATATGTGAGTATTGACGATTAGTGTATCATGAGAGAGATATACTAAACAATGATATTAATCAAATTGCGCCTAAGAGCGTATAATGAAAATGAATATGTTGTGGCAGGTATACCTTATATAATGGTATATCTTTATTATGTGGGATGTATGTATACCTTATATGATGGTGTATATACATGTTAAGCATACCCCCTCCTTGCTATCATTGGGAAGTTTCGTGCGTAGAGGGTGAGCATTCTGACTAGAAAAGCAGGATGTGGATATTCCCCAGGTCATAGTCGTCCATGGTGGTCAGCAAATGACATATATATATACATTTATTTATTTTGGGGGTGAGAGGTCGTGGGTATGTGTCTCTCTCACTTGTCGGTTAGGAGCTATGACCGCTTCCCGGCCGTTGTGTGCGTGAGTTGATCACGAGGTGGGTGTCGTTGAACCCCACCAGGTGGCCCCAGTTTGCTACGTATATGGGCTGCTGAAAGATGATAGCATGTGATCCTGCGTGCTTCGAGTTATAACTCGTTTGGATGGTTATTATTGCTTGTGCTTGTATTTGGGTATCAAGGGCATAATGGACCTCAATGACCCACATTGCCAGGATTAGTGTATCGGGGGGGTTCCTTGTTTGGATTTCGCTTCGACGAGACGTCCCACGCACGAACCGCAGTGTAATGTTAGAACTTGGGGATAATTTTAGTCCTTAATGCTCATAAGTATCTATACATATATCAACTATCCCGACGATCGACAGTGCCAGGAGCAGTGTAACGGGGGGGTCCTTGTTTGGATTTCGCCTCGGCGAGACTTCCCACGAATGAAACGCCGTGTACTGTTGAGAATTGGGAATAATAATCAATTAAAACTGGATAATAATTTGGGTTATATGCATCATGCATTGAGGGCATAATGAGCCTCGATAATTAATACGGTCAGGAGTAGTGTAACGGGGGGTTCCTTGTTTGGATTTCGCCTCGGTGAGACGTCCCACGCACGAAACGCAATGCCGTGCTGAAAATCGAGAGGAGTTTAGTCTTTAAATTCATGATGTTAATAAATCATATATAATTACTATAATAATTATATATATGGGTTCATGCCTTATAAGGGCATCACTAGAACACAAAATTCTAGTAAATGAGATTGTTGATGTATTGCGATAATGTGGACATGATTGGATCATGTAACTTTATATGTTCAACAAATGAACATTATAAAGATAACTGTGACTATTAAATTAAAGTTAATGTTTATAACTTAAATACAACTTAAATAAATCTAGATTGGTAGATAGATTAGATGGTTTCACTTAAATACTTCACTTGGATTTAAGTTAGAATCCTCTTACCTAAAATAGAATCGGGCATCCATTTGGAGATCACGTGCATACGCTTAGTGCGCGCCGTAGATGAGAGGTGAGTTGAATTATTATGGAGAGTTCGATTCCACCTTAATCATATAATAATGCATTTATAATTATTATGCATTTTAATACACTTGCTATAAAATGTTTTTCAAACTCGGGCTCTGACCCCTTTATATTTTCTCCTCTATGTTTATATTGTATTTCTTTAGGTGTTCCTCCGCAAGGACGCCTTTGATGTTCATCCGTCCAGTGGATTTGTGGAGTTGTGGCAGTAGCGGACTGTTGCGGAACTTTGCTTTAGTCGATTCCCATCTTTGTATATCTAGATTAGGATTCAGTTGTATTGAGTTAGTATTCAAGTGTTGTAGATTAACACTTTCATATTTCATTTCTCAGCATTGTATTGTCTGTTACCCGACAGCATATTAGGTATTTCATTATTGAGATCTTATTTGTACATTGTGTTGTACTCTTGTATATATCTTTAGAGTTTGCAAATTTCACTCATCGTATTTAGATGTTTATTGTTGGTTGAGTTGCATTATTGGTTTTGTTGTTGTTGTTAAATAAAAAGTTTTAAAATTTTTGACAATTCGCTTTTAATGATTATGGGTAGTTAGCCTTATATTATAGTGTTGTCTGTTGATGTTGAGACTGTACCATCTGAGATACCTGATTTATGTAGTATAGGGCAGGCCACCCGTTATTATTTAGAGCGGTTTGTCACAGACGGATCCTCAGTTTTAGCGTTCCAATGCCTACAAAAGTGTAATTAACCCCTGCAAAGCATGTATATATCCAAAACAAGGTTTGCCTGGTTAATGAGCATAAATATAGGCATTTAGGATCGTAAAAGCGCTAGAATGCATAAAGATAGAGGGAAAAAATATGCAATATTTGATACGAATCAAGAAGGTACTCACTAGATTTGGCATGAAAAATTGTGCATAAGGAGATACTCCTGTTGCTATGGGAGATAAGTTTAGTCTTTTTCAATGCCCCAAGAATGAGACTGAAAGTAAAGAAATGAAAAAGGTTCCTTAGGCTTCAGCTATATGGAGTCTTTTATATGCTTAAGTATGTACGCATCCCAAATTTGTGTGCATAATGGGTATGTTAGGAAGATATTTGAGTAACCCTGGAATGGATCACTAGAAAGCAACCAAATGGGTTATAAGGTATTTATAGAGAACAAAAGATGACATACTCATCGGAAGTCAGATAATTTGGAGATCATTGGGTATTCTGATGCCGATCTTGTGGGTTGCCAAGACACTAAGAGATTCACTTCTGGCTATCTATACATGTTGTTTGGAGGTGTTATTTTCTGGAGGAGTGCTAAGTATTCACTCATTGAACCTTTTACTATGGTAGTAGAGTTCATAGTCTGTTACGAGGCAACAAATCATGAGATATGGCTGCGAAATTTTGTCACTGGGCTGCCAATTTTGGATAGCATTGAAAGACCACTACATATATATTATGACAATAATTTAGCAGGTTTTTTTGAATAACAACAGAAGCTTATTGGAGTCTAAGAACGTATACATTATGTTTCTTGCTCTTAAGGAAAGAGTTCAGAGTAAGATATTGTCTGTTGAACATATAAGAACAAACTCCATGCTCACGGATACGCTTACTAAAGGCTTACCACCCGAGGTCTTTCATGAGCACACTACTCATATGGGTTGTTGATGTAAAAAACTATATTTGATCTAGTTATTTAATCACAGATAAAAATGAATATATAAATATAAGACAAAAGATTTTTAAAGTGGTTCAGCCTTGTAAGAATGGCCTACGTCCACTGTATATGTTATTGCTGACTGTTTGCAGAATTCTCGATAATGGGTTTACCAAGAAATTCCGAGTCCCCTGCTAATGAGGAGGTTACAATGTATTTATATCTTTGAGGCTGTACAAATGAAAGGACAATGCGTTGTTACCCAGTAGACATGTACATATGTACTATATTAATGAGCATTTAATGCGCAATTATATCCTGAATTCTCTTGATTTGGATACGCTGTACACTTATGTAGATCGGACCGCTTAAGCTGATCGGATCGCCTAAGCTGCTCGACAAGCTTGAGTTGCTCGGAGAGCTTGAGTTTCTTGTTACACTTGAGTATCTCGAAACTCATTAGTTTCTCGGAGAGCTTGAGTTACTCGATGGTCTTGATTTTCTCGTCTGGAGTATTCATATTTTCCATGTAAATTGACACGTGTCTTCATGTGTTTGGTCCATATCAGCAGACTAAATTTGGTATCAACAGAAGCCCCCAATGTTTCGTAGTTTGATGTTGAAGAAAAGCATGGAACATTCTACTGCTTAGATTTTCGGTTTGTATGGCTTTTAGGAAAGCATTCGTTGTATGTAGATCCTTTTTAAATGCACAGTATCAGACCTCCTAAATATTTTGAATTTCCATAACCGCTTCGTTTTTTGTGCCCCTTTTCTTCTTTTTAGCCGTAGGATACGCAAACGTCCGCCTTGGTAATCATTGCTTTTTCTATTCCCGAGGTAAAGTATTTAAACGCGGCAGAAATCCTATTGTCTTTCACTTTTCAAATTTGTGTCTCGTAACTTTTCATTTTCTCTCTATCTTGTGCGTTCGTTTCTTTCCTTGTTCGTTGTCAACTGGTTCACTCTTCCCCTATAAGATCCTTTTCCTTCTCTTTTATTTTACAATCTTCTTCCTTCTCTTTTATTTTGCTTTGATCATCATGGTTTATGTTGTTGAGTCGCTTGACAAATTTCGTTCTGAATTTTCAATTCCTTCATGGGTCATTTTGGAGGAACTTTCTGAACCTTCTGACTATTTCTCTTTGGCTGAGGGACATTGGTTCCCCAGTATCTTTGTGGCCTAATGTGGCTTTTCTTTTCCTCTAAATCCCCTATGTTTGGAGTTCTGTCAATATTTTGACATTGTACCTGCAAAAATAGCTCCTAATACCTGGAGAATATTTAATGGAGTCCATAGGTTAAACCAAATTCATGGAACCCATTTAGGAATTCCAGAAATTATGTTTTTCTATAGATGGGTTGTCAGCGATAGTACTTTTTATTTAAAAATTAGGTTTTTAAATAGGCCTTTAGTTGTCAATCTCCCAGATGCCAACAGGGATTACTTCGAGCATGGGGTTGTTATGAAAAATTGGCAACATGCTCCATTAAATGGAGATGATGTATATCAGGGTCCAAGGTGTCCCCCTTATGGCAATGGAATATGTTGTTTTTATTTTTTGAAATATTGTTTTCTTGGTGTTTGACAAAATATATCACTGACATTTAATTTTTACTATTTGCAGTTGATAGCAAAAGAAAATCTCCCAAAGTAACTGATGTTAATTTAAGGCATTTGAAACTTATCTAGAGTTTACACCAAACTGTTGCTGAAAAACATATTAGATCAGCCTCCTATTTGTTGCAGTACAAGAGCTATACTTCATCCTTTACTCCTCGTCTAGTGGTGGTTGACATCGACTAAGTACCAGTTGTTGATACTAGTCTAAAATCTCTTCTTCAGAGTCAAATATTCCAATTAGTAACATAATGAAGAGAAGAAGAGCTCCTGCTTTCTTTGACAAATCAGACTCTGCCAATGTGGAGGCGAAGAAAAATAAGCAAGATGTTCCAGTGGAAGGAACGAGAAACATTGATGCACCCCCTCCAGTTACTGCCAAGAAAGTTGCTGAGAAGCCCCTAAGGGCTCCGATCAAGGCTGTGGTTATCTCTCCTCCTAGTGAGGTTATTGTCATATCACCAACCAAGACTTCTTCTTTGGTTGAAGATATTCCACCTTCAAAGAAATCAAAGAAAAGTTCGTCTGAGATACCTGTTGGAACTGTCTCTCAGGCTTTAAATGCTGAAAGTGGTATTCCCACTTTTGTTCCTCCGACCTCTGCCACGAGCTCTGTGAAGTCTTGGATTATCCCAGAAATCCAAGGTATTAAAGACACTCTTCCTCGGGACAGGGTCACTACCTTGGCAGCTCAACATATTGCCTCAGTAAGTGTTACTAGTCTATGTTTTCATTTTTCATTGATATGTCCCTGTATTGACTCAAAATTATTTCTTTCTTCAGCTGGTAACCTGTTTCAACAGTATTCTGAAGAAGGATGAGGCTATTAAAGCTTCGAGCTCGTAGGGAGGTGTAGAGGAAGCTTTTCTAGGTCTGACTCAGTCCTTAAAGGACTCTCGTCAGAAATATGAAGAAGATAAAGTGGCTTGGGAGAAGTAACTCAAGTCTATCGAGAAAGAGAGAGATCGAGCTATGGAGGCCTCTAAGGGATTAGAGAAGAAGATGAAAGAGTTTGAGAAGAATAATAAAGAGCTTGAGGAGAAGCTCAAGAATGCTGGAGAGCTTGAGAACAAGCTAAGAACTGCTGAAGAGGAAGTTGGTAGACTTCATGAGGTTGATCGCCAGAAGGAGGAGGTGGAAGGGAAGTTAAAAGCTGTCGAGTATCTCCTTAGGGAAAGGACCTCCTTGGAGAAAGAAAAGAGGAAAAAGGCTATCAAGAAATCATTCAGTGCTGGCTGGGATAAAGGTTGGAATAAGGTTCTAGCTGCCATGACCTCACAAATGGAGTATGCCAGCGTCAAGTACTTCAGGGATGGATGGGTTGCTGCTCTGCAGGAGTTAAAGATTGCTGAGAATTCAGAATTGTTCCAGCGACATGTTCATGGTCCTCCTCCCTCTCCTGGAGAAGAAGAAGAGGACGAAGCTACCTCAGAGGAATCTTCCATGTTGATTGGAGACCAAGTTCCTCCTGTTCCAGTTGTTCATATTTTCTATGAGCAACTTCAGCACATCAGTACTTCAATCGAGCAATTGCCACTATCTTTCGAGCAACCAACCTCCTCATCCCATCTTTCCAAGGAAGGTGTAAAACACAAGGAGAAGGTGTAAAGTTGCTCAGGCTTTAATTTTGTTATTTCTTTTGAATGTAACCTGGAGCTTTGTATTTACTCTTTGATGAATAAAAATTCGAATTTTTGGTTGTTCATATTGACTTTTTCCTCTTCTTGTTCTATCTGTATTCTTATTAATTCTTTCTATCTCTTTTCTTTACTAGTTTATGGCCAGAATGGAGCTCTTGTCAGCTCACGATACTGAACTGATGAAAAAATGCAATGATTACTTCAAGGCTGGCCATGCTCACCTAAATGAGTCTCAAATCATCGACATCCTTGGTCCAGATACTTCTGAACGAGCAATCAAGGCCTACCAATATCTGAAGTGTTTTCTCGATCGTGCAGTTGCCAACAATGTGGCATATTACGAGATGATTGAAGATCTTCAGGGTATTATCGAGGAACTCCAACAACAATATAAGGAGTCTTCTACTCTTTTGCATCAGGGGTATGAGAAAAAATATCAGCAACTAAATGCTGACAAAGGATAAGATAAATTCATCACTGCCTACAAGAAGAAAGAGAGCATTCTAAAGCTCGAGGTTGAGGAGCATAGGCAAATCGCTAAATTATTGGAGGAGGAAAACAATGTTTTGCAAGAGGAGATATCCTGACTAAAATCTGCAGCATCTTCCTCGGGAGCTTTGGTCCCTGTCAATGATGAAGGTTTCTCTTTTTTGGAAGTAGAGAACGCCAACTTGCCAGATGAATTGGAAACTTTGAAAAGAGTTGGACCTTCTACCTCTACTTGCGGACGAGCAAGATCTTCTTCTCGGGGATGAGCAAGGGCTGGTCGGATCTTTATTGACGATGCAAGAACTCAAGCAGCTTTGGAAAATCAGGCGGTTCAATTAATGGCGAAGAATCAGGCCTCGTCAGAGATGTCCCAGAAGATTCTGAACCTCAGCGAGCAACTTTCCACACAAAACTCTGCCTTGGAGAATAAAGGACTTCTAGTGAAGAACCTTCATGAGCAACTGGAGAGGTTAACTTACCAGTTTCATAAACAGCCCAGGGAGTTTTGGATGGCTGGATACAACGAAGCTCTTTATCATCTCGATGATCGGATCCAGCAGTCAAATAACGAGGGTTATAAGCAAGGATGGTTGAATGCACTGGGTTGTTACAGTTGGAGCAGGGCCACTATCTATGGGATTATTATGACCCCGGATTGCTCGAGTTGCCCATGCCACCTTTTAAACTTGATATGAGATGGATTCCTGATCGGGCTATTCCCCAGTGCTTAATTTCCAAGTATCTCGACGACTACAGTCTTCATGCTAATTTCGAGATATCTCGCCCGGAGCACTTGCTTGATCGGCTATCTGTGATGAATGTCAGGATGCTTCGAGATTTGAACTTCATAAATTCCCCTTATGCCTTAGATGATCCTCCTGCTGGAGTAGAACCTGTTTCAAAGGCAGAGGGAAAGAAACCAATAGAATAGGATTTTTATGTAATGGTTTTTTCTTTTTTCAGCATTTGTAATCCTTCTCGATTTGAATGAAAAGTTTTGGTCTTTTGTCATTTCATTTTCTTCTAAGTAATTTGCAGAATGTCTTTGCACACTTATCTCATTGTGTAGTTATTTTTTAATACTAAGCAATAGAACAACTTACATTCCATGGTATTTCTTAATTTAAACAACCGGAGTTGATTGAAATTGGCTTATCGACCAACCGAAGTTGGTGGATTTTTTTATCCCGAGCAACCGAAGTTGGTGGATTTTAATTCCTGACCAACCGAAGTTGGTGGATTTTTATTCCCGACTAACCGGAGTTGGTGGATTTTCAATTCCCGACCAATCGGAGTTGGTGGATTTTTTATCCCGAGCAACCGGAGTTGGTGGATTTTTATTCCCGACCAATCGGAGCTGGTGGATTTTTTATCTGTACTTGGTACGTGATTATTCTGATCTTGATGCGTAGTGTGTAGCACTAGTACTCCAAAAAATTTCAACAAAAGGAGAGAATTGGGTAAAACATCCAAAACTTTATTCATATTGAAGAAAACTACATTACATAGGGATTTTAACTACTGATAATATTTGCGCAGATGCTCTGTGTTCTATGCATTCTTAAACCCTTCTCCTTCTAAGGTTTCAATCCTACATGTCCCCGGTCGAACAACTTCTGTTACTCTGTAGGTCCATGCCAGTTAGCTTTCAGTTTGTTATTCTTTTGAATTACTTTCTTTAGCACATAGTCCTCTTCTTTCAAATCACATTTCTTTACTCTCTTGTTGTAGAACAGATCTGTTCGTTGTTGGTATGCAGCATTCCTGATTGCTGCTTCTTCTCTAACTTCCTTGAGCATATCCAAGTCTAATCTTCTCATCAAGTCACTGATAGGAGAATTGAAATTGAGTATTCTGTGCGTGGGCAAACCCAATTCAGCTGGTATGACGGCTTCACTTCCAAATGCTAGCATGTATGGAGATTCTCCTGTTGTCGCTTGTGGTGTTGTATGATAAGCCCACAGCACAGAATGTAGCTCGTTAATCAAATTTGCCTTTGCATCGTCCGTCATTTTTCCAAACCATTCAGCTTCATTCTGTTTGTCACCTCAGTTTGTCCATTGCTCTGGGGATGGCCTGGTGCAGAGTGGGTTTTCAATATGTTCGACTGATGACAATACGCAGCAAACTCATCGTTGTCAAATTGGGTTCCATGATCAGTAATGAATGCATGGAGAAGACCATATCTACAAATGATATTTTTCCAAATAAATTGATACACCTTTTCATATGTCATATCAATAAGAGGCTCAGCTTCCACCCATTTAGTAAAGTAATCCACTGCGACCACGAGATATTTAAATCTTCCCCTAGTCGTTGGAAGTGGCCCGACCAAGGCTATTCCCCACATGGCAAATGGCCAAGGGGAAGTAATGGGTGTTAACAATGCTTGGGGAGTTCTTCGGATAGAAGAGAAGCGTTGACATTTGTCACATTTTTTGGCATAGGCTATACAATAAGCCCTCATCGTTGGCCAATAATATTCTTGCATCATTATTCTTTGCAAAAGCGTCCGACCTGCTGTATGGGCTCCACAGGACCCTTCATGGACCTCTTCAATCAAATCTTTCACCTCAGAAGGATGCACACATCTTTGCAAACCTGTTATAATTCCTCATTTATATAAAATACCATTAGTCAATATGTAACGAGAAGCTTTAAACTTCAGTTTCTTGGTTGTGAGTTTATCAGTTGGCAAAGCCCCTTCTTCAATATATGCCCTGATGGGATCCATCCAAGATGGTCCTAAATCAAGGGTAATAAAATTCATCATCAGATCTTCGTCTATGCTCCGACTATCCAAGACTTCTATTGGGATTATTCTTCTTAGATCAATGCGTGTTGCTGAGGCTAACCGAGCTAAGGCATCTGCTCTTGCATTCTCCAGTCTTGGTATTCTAATTAACTGTACTACGATCAGGCTTGATACAGTCTCCATTTCTTTTGCATGATACTTGATCATTAATTCTCCTTTGGTTGCATATACCCCCAGCATTTGATTTACGATCAATTGTGAGTCACTGAATACGATAACCTGCTCATCCTTCATGGTTTTTGCCAAACTAAGACCAACAATCATTGCTTCATATTCATCTTCATTATTAGAAACTTTAAATTGAAAATGCAGAGCATATTCTACATCGATCTCATCTGGGCTGTTTAAAACAATCCCTGCTCCACTGCTTGTAGTGCACGAAGAACCATCTACATACAAATTCCACACAGGTATCTCATTATCAAACTCTTGGTCGGACAGAATTCCTCGGTGGAATATTTGACGCTTCCTTATATCCTCCTACAGCACTTCTTGCTGCTCGTCAACCTTCTTCTCTTGCTCGTCTATTAACTGAGGTTGGTTGGAGTTTAAGTTTGATGATCCCATAACATCCACAGGCTGGTCGGTATTCAACTTCTGCTCTTCGGAGGTATCGGGATAGGTGAACTCTGCGATAAAATCTACCACTGCTTGCCCTTTAAGTGATGACCTAGGCTCATACATTATATAGTATTCACCCAATTCTACAGTCCAATACATCAATCTTCCTGATTTCTCTGGTTTGTGCAAAGCTTGCCTTAATGGCATGTCTGTATACATAACTATAGTATAAGCTTGGAAGTATGGCCTCATTCTTCTACTTGCTTCGATCAATGCCAGTGCTAACTTTTCCAACCTTGGATATCTGATCTCTGCTCCTTAGAAGGCCTTGCTAGTGTAATAGATTGGTTTTTGCACTCCATCCTCCACTCTTATCAGCACCAAGCTTAGTGCATTTTCTGAGACTGCCAGATACAAGTGTAGTCTTTCTCCCATCACTGGTCTAGATAACAATGGAGGTGCTCCCAGGTATTTCTTCAATTCTTGAAAGGCCTTCTCACATTCGTCGTTCCACTCAAAAGTCTTTCGGAGTGTTTTGAAGAATGGGAGGAATCTATTAGTTCTCGTGACACAAATCTGTTAAGTGCTGCAACTCGCCCTGTGAGACTTTGTACTTCCTTCTTCGTCATTGGGGATAGTAGCTCCAATAGAGCTTTGATCTTTTTAGGGTTTGCCTCAATTCCTCGTTGATTTACGATATATCCGAGGAACATGCCTTCTCGTACTCCGAATATGCATTTGGTAGGGTTCAACGTCATTTGATATTTATCTAATTGATCAAAGGTCTGGCCTAAGTTAATTAGATGATCAGCAGCTTTCTTGCTCTTCGTCAGCATATCATCGACATAAACCTCCATGTTGTGATTGATATTCTCTACAAACACCTTGATCATCAGCCGCTGATATGTTGCACCTATATTTTTCAAACCAAAAGGCATAACATTATAACAATAAGTTCCCCTCGGGGTAATAAAAGAGGTACTCTCCCTATCTTCAGGCTTCATTTTAATATGGTTATAATGAGAATAAGCATCCATGAAACTTAATAGTTCGTGCCCCGAGGTAGCATCCACTAGTTGATCAATTCGAGGCAAAAGAAAATGATCCTTTGGGCATGCCTTATTGAGGTTGGTGAAGTCTACACACATCCTCCACTTGTTGTTCTTCTTCTTCACCATCACCACATTTGCTAACCATTCTGGATATTTGACGTCTTCAATAAAGCAGGCTTTCTAAAGTTTCTTGACCTCTTCTTGTATAGGTTGGTTCTTTTCAGGGCTGAACACTCTTCGTCGCTGCTTCACTGGCTTGATTTCCTTGTTCACATTGAGCTCGTGACATAAGAAATTTGGGTCTATCCCTGGCATATCTTCGTGACTCCATGCAAAAGTCTGCTTTCTGCTTCTTAGAAATTCTATTAGCTCTTGCTTTACTGACACATCTAGTGACGCACTGATTTGAGTTGTTCGTTCTGGATGTTCTTCGTCCAGAATGATATTTTCAGTAGCCTCCATGACCTAACCTTTAACGAGCTGAGACTCATCTCTAGGATCTAGTGTTTCAATCTCTGCACCTTCATCCACTTGAAATGTAGTAATCTTTCTCCTAGATCCTTCATGCTCTTCCTGCTCGGCAGATGAATAGTAGCATTCCCGAGCTACTTTCTGATCGCCTTTCATAACTCCCACCCCAAAATTGGTTGGGAATTTTAGACATTGATGCACAGTAGATGGTACTGCTTCTTATTTCTTCAGACCTACTCTTCCCATGATGATGTTGTAAGCTAATTGGACATTTTTATCCATTATAAAGAAGCAGACTCTTTCTGTTCGACAAGCAGGCCATGTACCAATAAGCATATCAAAGTTGATTGTCCCAAGTGGAAAAACTTTTTCGCCAGTGAAACCAAGGAGGGGCCGATGATATGGTTCCAGCTATGATAGCTTCAAATTCAAAATGTCAAAGAATGGATAGAACATGATATCTACCGAGCTACCATTATCCACTAGTACTCATGAAATCACCACTTCATTCATTGTCATCTTGATCACCAACGGGTCATCATGGGGATATAGTACTCCTGCCAGGTCATTCTTAGAAAAACCAATGACCAGTTTGTCCTTATTCACCTTCCTCGGGCGATCATCTTCAGCCAGATTTATTCGTTGAATGTACGAGTAAGCTTGAGCCTCATTGAGGTAAGCTTTTCTCTCGGCAGTCATATCTCCGCCTCCTGCATCTCCACCTGTAATGACATTACATTCAAATGATCCAAAATGGATAGAAAATACCTCACGTTCTGGCTGTTTTAATCTTTTGGGGAGATCGGGGTCGTCTTAGTCATCATCCGGATCCTCTTCGTGACTTCTCTTCTTATCTTCTTTTGCTCAACGAGGAGATCTAGACCTCTGTCTTGCTCGATCGTTGCTTTTTCCGTCATTTCGACGATCAACATACTTGGCCAGCTTACCTCGTCTGATGAGTGCTTAAATTTCATTCTGAAGAGCTATGCAATTTTTGGTCGTGTGACCATGGTCTTTATGTAACTCGCAATATTTGGTCTTATTCCTCTTGTCAGGATTTGTCTTCATTTTCTCTGGCCAGTTTAGCTCCTCGTTATTCTTGATTTCTTCCAGAACGTGGTTTATGTCCACTTTCAAAGGAGTATAATTTCCAAATTTCTTCAATAGTTCCCATGATGTCTTTGCTTTTGACTACTTCTTACCACCATTGTTCTTATGCTCTTTCTTTTCATCCTTATCAACCTCCACCTTGGTCTCTTTGGTATCCATATTCTTCTTCGCAGCCATAGCATCCTCGGCGTTCATAATCTTCGCTGCTTTTGCCATTAGTTCTGCCATGGTTCTAGGCGGATCTTTGGCTAGAGTGTAGTATAATTTATCTGGCAACAGTCCGCTCATCAGAGCAGTAATTGTTGTCTTTTCCTCGTAATCAATAACTTCGAGCTTCTCGTTATTGAAACGAGTTATATAATCTCTGGTGCTCTCACCTGCTTTTTGTCTAACACTTAACAAGTGTGCTACTTGTTTAACTGGTTTTGCTCCAAAACATAAATTTCCAATAAAGAGCTCGGCCAGTTAAAAGAAAGTTGAAATCTTCCCCCGAGGAAGATTATTGTACCATATTTGAGCAGATCCGATAAGAGTTCCCAAAAATGCCCTGCATCTCATCTCATCTGGCATGGCATATATATCGGCAGCAGTTTGGTATTGTTCTATATGAAGGACATGGTCAGTTTTTCCATCACATTCAGGACTCACAACAGGTGCTTTGAACTTTGATGGTGTGGGAAAATCCACAATTGCCTGGATAAAAGGTGTCCCTTGGACAAAAGTTCTTTGTAGAGGATTCTTGGCTTTAGCCATTTCCCCTAGTCTATCCTCCAACCTTTGAATAGAGCCTTTCCATGCATCATTTCCCTCCTCGGGCCTGTTGGTTCGAGCAACTGATCATGTTGAATTTGCTTCCTGGGATCTTTCATTACAAGCAGTTGGTCGTGATTGGGAAGAACCCTCCCTTAGATCGGATGGTCATTGAAAGTTCCTCGACACAATCCTACGAGGACTTCTATTCCTCCTAGGGCCCAAACGATCAAAAGGAGAGACCCTGCTTAACCTCTCCAATGCACTAGTCCTTTCTAGAGAGAGTGATGCTTTGTTGAGTATCTGTAGCTTGTACTGATGAAGTTCGACCAGGTTAATAAGAAAAATCATTAGATCTCTCAGTGCGATATGAATTGGTACATCTGGATCGAGATTCCTCTGGGAATAACGTTCTCCTAGTACGCGAAGAAGGTAAACGAGTGTTTCTTTGAACGCTTCGTTGTCCTGAATGGGTAGATACTCCACCCTGGACAGTTTGTATGAGTTGTCGCATAGTTTCGTGCATGGTTGTCTGGCCTTGGTCTAGATTAGCCATTATGCCAGCCAGATCTTGAACATTTGGGGGAGCAGATGGATTGGGGGGGGTTTCCAGTGTTTCGATTACTGGATTCAGGATTATCAGCTATTGGTGATGAATTGTTTTGGTGAAAAACGATAATTACAGTCGTATTCCCACAGACAACGCCAATCTGTTGATGTAAAAAACTAGATTTGATCTAATTATTTAATCACAGATAAAAATGAATATATAAATATAAGACAAAAGATTTGTAAAGTGGTTCAGCCTTGTAAGAATGGCCTACGTCCACTGTATATGTTATTGTTGACTGTTTGCAGAATTCTCGATAATGGGTTTACCAAGAAATTTCGAGTCCCCTGCTAATGAGGAGGTTATAATGTATTTATAGCCTTAAGGTTGTACAAATGAAAGGACAATGCGTTGTTACCCACTAGACATGTACATATGTACTATATTAATGAGCATTTAATGCGCAATTATATCCTGGATTCTCTTGATTTGGATACGTTGTACACTTATGTAGCTCGGACCGCTTAAGCTGCTCGACACGCTTGAGTTGCTCAGAGAGCTTGAGTTGCTTGTTACACTTGAGTAGCTCGAAACTCATTAGTTGCTCGGAGAGCTTGAGTTGCTCGGTGGTCTTGATTTGCTCATCTGGAGTATTCGTATTTTCCATGTAAATTGACACGTGTCTTTATGTGATTGGTCCATGTCAGCAGACTAAATTTGGTATCAACATGGGTGTTGTTCAGTTTGATGATATTCAGTTTTAGTGGGAGTTTGTATTTGGTTTAATATTCCTTCATTTGACACTACTCAGATACTTTATGTATTTTTCAGTTTTCTGTAGAATAAAGTGTGACACCCCGCCTAATAAAATACCGGGCGATCAGTCCTATATAACATTAAAACAGGAGTCTCATATGGTTCATTCTTAGCATCACTGTCGAAAACCAATTTAATTACTAATATCCTATTAGGCCGGCGTCAAAATTTTAAATTAACAAATATTTTTAACCAAACCATTCAAATAAAACAATTACAACCGTTTACATGCACCAACTGAAATGAAATAAAATAAAATAACCGAACACTCGGTACAATAATACATCCAAATCGAATGCCGCACTAAAAGGTGATAAAAGAATAAATGAGTACAGTTGGGCCATGAGCCCGAATGTATCTACAATACCTCCTATCTAGATCTCAATGCTGGAAGCATCTAATATAAACCTGCTTGCATCCACAGCTGCTGCAGCAAACGTTTGACTCAAAAGAATCATTATCCAGGCATCCCTGTGTCTGGACACCTATATATATAGATATAGCAAGAGGGAAAATAGATAAACGGGTCAGAGCCCGATTTTTGAAAACATTTTAGCAAGTGCTTAAAATTCATATTTTAAAATATGTTATTTCCCATATTTAAACAGGTATCGCTCTCACATGAGATACACCTCACCCCTCTTCTAACAGTGCACAACTATCGCATACCTGTTTAAACAACCTAGTTAAGCTACCCTGCCTAACTAATGTAATTACACATCTTTAAATAATCCTCATCAATTCGAGTACTAATGACTAAACTTCTCCCCATTCCCAACAGTACGTTATGTTCGTGCGTGGGGTGTCTCGCGAAGCGAAATCCAAACAAGGAACACCCCCGATACACTACTACGTGACAATATTGATCATCGGGATCCATTAAACCTTAAGTACATACCACATTTATGCCATCCCGTATTTATTAATAGTTCTCATTAGAACCTATGATCCATATTCATATAAATCCGGATATAAATCTACCGGAAGGAGTATATCACTTTATTCATTCTTCTCCTTTTTATACAGGGTTAGGTTATGTGATATCTCATCTCATATATATACAATATACTATTCTCAATAAGTATATTAGTTATCCATATAGGTCACCAAACAACATTTCGGTATACACACATTATTCTATTTATGCGTACACATCAATTTATATATCAATATATAGCACTATTGAACCCTGGTTAAGTAACTCCTTGTACCTTTATAAAGTTCCTAAACACTTATAATAAAGTTGAAGCATTTATTTCTTACTTATCTACTTATACTCACAGTAGAAAGTTCCCATATAAATATACGTATATATATTAGTCACACTATAATATATATACTAACGGCACTCCACATAAGATCTATGGTGCTGGCATACTCTGCTATCAAGTCTCTGTATCACACAAACTAAGGGAACTACTAGATCAGAATCACTCTCGAACTGTATTAACACAAAACACATACAAATGGAGCCGAAGCATAGTTCCATGTCACTAAGAGGTCAGCACATACCCTCACGTCTCTTAGGACCGTCTGACTATCAATCAGATAGCCTGTACAAGTCAATATCCCCCTTAAAGGTCCCATCGAGATAAGACTGTCCCCGCGCGGTAACCTCCGTCATAGAAAGTAGAGCGGGCATGATTTTTACACATATATAATATAAGGGCATACTCATAGCCCATACAATACATCCCATACGTAGAATATTTAAATCTTGGATATCCTACGCATTTATCCATTTTACCAATTTTCAATATATTATTTTCTGAGCTTTTCTCACCGTACAATGATTATATCAACAACATCGATATATATTATTTATCTCTTCTCAATCTTTTATGGCTATAATCTCCAAACTCTTATAGCGATAGCCAATAGCCTCGAATATTCTCATTCGCAATAATATAATCCGTTCACAATTAAAATACCCCAATACGTATTCCCTTATTTAATATTCAAACCACACCTAAATATCTCTTTAAGTATTATTCCTCATGAACACCCCTATTTGGGTAAATCTTGGATTTTACTTTCAACTAATCCAAAATACACGCCTTACTAAAAAAAATAATTAGAAGTCGCCACACTATTTTTAGGAACCCCAAATATTTATCTCCAAACAATTTTAGCCTTTTATTTTTCCAATTTCCGAGTGCATTTACAAGTTGGTGATTTCACCCCGGAACTGCCATCTTATAAAAATCCTAACAATTCGAAGAAAAATCAGAGAAATACGTGGTCAAAGCCCACGCGACCGTATCGAAAATATATACAACTTTCGTGTTTTGACCGAGAGCTGAATCGGCTATCTTCCTATCCAAAACAGTCCGGAAGTGACACTAGTCACTAGTCACTATTCACTTTCTTCTCCAAAAATCCAAACCTCCATTAAAATATCTCCAAGCTTTTTATCTCCTCTCTCATCATCATTCAACCTCAAATAACCATAAATACACACATTCAAAGGGTTCTAATCATCTTAGAACCCAGATCTAACAATTAATTTCAATAAATATCAAGTTTCTCAAATTGGGTATAAATCGAGTTATATCCGTTTTAATCTTTCGAAAACCCATTTGATCCACGAAATTTCAACCCAAAAATCTTTAGTTTTATACCAACTACCATATGATAAATTAAACACACTAAATCATAAAGCAAGTTAAACACTTGCCTAGTGGATTAAATCCGACGACCACGAGTCGAATCCCGCAAATTTTGGTCAGAAAATTCTTCTTTTCTTCTCTTTTCTTTCTTCTTCTTTCTTCTCTTCTTTCTCTCTTATCTCTCTCTCTCTATTAGGGCTGATATTTGGGGGAAATGAGGGTTGCCACCTCTTTAAATCCAAAATTGGGTATATACCCAATTGTTAAATGACTCGTGTACTCATTTACGAGTCCCTACTAGTCAGAAAATGCCCGGAACCCAAATACTACCCCCGGGTACTCTATTTTGACTATCTCGGCCATTCCGAACCCAATGGCGGAGTCGAAATCTCCATCCGAGTCACTTAACTAAAATTCACTATTTTGACCCAACACGCTCAATACGCGTGTTTTCCAATTTAAAATATTTTCCTTTGTCGCTTTACCCAACTGCGACATGTAATAAAAATAATCTACTCATATACTTAGTCTCGAAATATAATCCACGTAAATATTAATCTGTCACTCGAAAACTAATATTTACTATTCACTTTATAATATTGAATTTATTTTATTTCACTCATTAATCCCATAATTACTGTTCATAATAATTCCTCAAATTACCAAATTAAATTCACAGTGTGATTTAAATACCTTTAAACGTGCGGGGTATTACATACTCCCTCCCTTACAACAGAATTTCATCCTCGAAATTCGGATATTGCCTGTACCACTACTCTAGGATCGGTATATACATTACGTCCTAGTTTAACCAAATTTAAATATAGCCTAACACAATGGTCTCCCACTATATTCCAGTCATCTCAAGGCGTATGCTCATATATATATAGTCTCTGCATCTCTATATATTTACCCAAATCTTGCACCTTTTTATTAAGACGACTTGGCGCAAAATATTTATTATTAATACCATGTCTACTAGTCTCACACAGTAGAAATATTCACAAATCCATATATATACATATAGGCATATCATCCCTATACACACACACACACACACACACACATATATATATATATATATTCTAATCCTGCACCCCTGGGTTAACACCCATTAGTGGTTTTAATAATAATATCACATAATAGTCATACACACATCCTATTAAGATTCATAGGCATATTCCCAACCTAATCATGCACTTCTCATACGTATTTTATTCTTATCGCTACATATTGTATAAATATTCAGATTACTATCTCTCTCGTAATCTCCAAGTTACATTCCTTATACCGAATAATTAAAGTATTAACTCTCATATACTCTTCCGAAATTTGGTACTACATATACTCCGTCTTTCCTTGGAGTATTCTAACAAAACAATCATGTGCAAGACACTCGTCAATACTCGTTCGAGTAAGACTCCTCTCTACTTTCTCACAATAATTTGGTATCCTTTTCATTAAGAGGTACCTTTCAAATGGCTTTCCACAGCCTTTCAACCCATCTCGAGTGTGCTAGCTCTCGTTGCACATAAATACTTGAATTATCGTCATTCTCACACGACATTGAATTCGTCATACCATTTTACCTTATTTATAGTCGCCCTTCAGGCATATATTATACATATTTATTTTCACGTCCTTCCATCTCAGACATTTTTGGGATTTACTAATCAGGGTACCCATACCCCCTATCATCCGTGCATATATGCACCACCATTGCAAACGTTTTTATATATCACACTCACTCTAAATAATGGGCCTCATTTCATTAGCCTGGTACTAACACCTGGGTATCCCTTAACCCGAATAATTTGAAATTTAATTCTCCCGATACCTAAAATTTCAATCGTTCTTAAGATTATCCCATCGATCTTCTTGTAGTTATCTCACAATAGTCTTCCTATATCAGTGCCTTATTTCCCTTACTTCGTGGTAGTCTTAAGATTAAGGTGTTTCTAATACACGTAATATGAGTACTATTATAATTATATCCGTAGTGTCCAAGACCTCTCTCGACTTCCAACATTTGCTCGGTTTCATGCTTGGAACGTCTCGTAAAGCGAAATCCAAACAAGGAACCCTCCCATTACACTACTCCCTTGCATCATCGGTCATCGATATATAACGGTCTAAGGGACACAAACGGGACGTTCAAATTCCTATTCGTTAACCTACTAATGTACTTTTACCACAAAAAAAATCCTTCCATGTTGACCAAATGGAAAGCCCAACTAATCAGGGAGCCTACTCTCGACAAAAGCATTATTAACATCATACCCAAAATGTATTTCCTACGAATTTTCCTTTTATTCAAGACATGGATATACGTCTCAAATCGATTTCCTTCACCTTAACTCACCCACATACTTGAGGTGAGAGAAAAATCTTAGTGCTTCTTCATAGCACTTATATCTCTATATAATTATACAGTCATCAAACGGCTCTCACTCAATAGTGTTTCCTCTACACTCGGTGACTTATCGTCAAAACCAACTTCCTTGCATTCTATAACATCTCTCCACTCCCGACGTTGTTAAGGTTCGTGCGTGGAGCGTCTCTCAAGCGAAATCCAAACAAGGAACCCCTCCTATACACTATTACTTAACTTTGTCGGTCGTAGAGGTCCGCTAGTTCAAATATGCCACTCGGATAATCCTATCTCCCCTATCGACAAAAATGTAGTCAGAACTCTTAATTCTTTCCAGGAGCCACACCACTAAGCGCTTGTACTAATACTAAGTCCTTAGCGCAAACAATAATGAGCTTAAACTCACAGCTCAACAATAAATCATGCATACCTTAAATTATATCTATAACGTCCCCATGCACTAAAATCGTGGTAATGAAACACATCCTCATCAAAGTTCCATCTAAGCATATGATAAAGGCGGGCTCATCCAGAATTTATCTTGCATTCCATTCTTTAGTATATCCATATATATACATTATACTATACACATCAATTATATCTATACTTATATATCACACACTGTATAAGTATAATAACCATCCATTAGAACTATAACTCAACGGATGCAGTCTCTCAATGCTATCATCTTCCAGGGAATTACTCACACATCATCCTAGGTACTAGCGGTCGGACTATCACACCGACTTGGTAAAAACCAAATCACAATGAATGGGAAGCAATCATAGTTCCTCCGAGGAAATGAGAATGAAACATACCCACCACGTCTTATTCCTGATAAAAATCACACAATATAAAATGGACACTATGACCTGGGGACTATACGCTCCCTGCTCCTCAAGCCAGGGGCCTCACCCAAAATGCAAAACTTCCCATGATAGCGTTCGAGGGGTATGTTTCATACAAATATACCAATCACATACAGATATATTTAAACATATCATATACATACGTCTCAATATGCTCGTATATATATATAGTATAATCCGACTAGTCGTGTATATCTCTCGTAACATTAGCCTATATTTCCCAAATATACATATTCGATTTAATCCCATAAGTATTCACTTACTTATAATATAAATAAATATAAAGCTTATCACAACTAGCTCGTATCCCAATTACATTTGGCATTCCAATTCAAATCCCAAGAGTTTTATCCCATTAGACTCTTAAAAATCACGAAGTCTCACAACTTTAATTTTTTTTATTGCGGATTTTACATCTTGCACTAAAACAACTATAACTCACTCTACATAAGTCCAATTACTAGTGAGTCTATCATTCCATTGGAGAAGCATCTTTCTCCATTGTACCTACCTTACTCCGGTACTACGTTCACTTAATCATGTCACTCTTTATTCATCGTTTGTCTCTGATCGATTCTTATGTGAATAACCTAGAAACTGCATTCACTTTATTCTTTCTAAATCAATGGAATTTGCAGTTTAAAACCATCTATAAGATTAATTTATGAGCAAAATATCATGCTCCACTAAATATGATGACCTTCGTTCCCACCATTTCACATTGCTCCAACAAGTGAAAAAAAAATTCCTCAAATTTTCACATATGGGTATTTCCAAACCCAACTCTAAGCCAAATCTTCCGAGCCTTCAACTTCCTAGAAGTGAAATTACCCTATTTCCACCTAGCTCAACTTCAACACACGATCCTCATCAAATACCTCTTAAGCTTTTTTCCCATCTAACTTCACTGGGTAATTCAAGTTTAGCACCATTATCTACTATAGTGGTGCATAGATAATTATAATTACTATTCTATAGTAGTCATTGCAACAATCTAAGACAATGCCGCAAGGAAAATTTGACCTTTACCGCGGTCCTCATTTCCAACATCAACTTATAGCTCTAACTAAGCCCCGCCTCCTGCTTCCCTCACAATGGACTTCCACGGTCGCCCTTCATCGATCAGCACATGAATCCCGAACGAGAGCGCAAAAGATTTACTATAATCTTACATAATGGCAGGAGAACGAAATCTCACAAGAGGATATCAACAATCCTAATCATAAGGCTCTATATCAAATCAAAAGCAAGGCTGAAAGCGTAGTACGTCCGCACAGATTCCTAAGGACACTAGAACCTGATTCTCTGATACCACCTGTGACACCCCGCCTAATAAAATACTGGGCGATCACTCTTATATAACATTAAAACAGGAGTCTCATATGGTTCATTCTTAGCATCACTGTCGAAAACCAATTTAATTACTAATATATTATAAGGCCGGCGTCAAAATTTTAAATTAACAAATCTTTTTAACCAAACCATTCAAATAAAACAATTACAACCGTTTACATGCACCAACTGAAATGAAATAAAATAAAATAATCGAACACTCGGTACAATAATACAACCAAATCGAATGCTGCACTAAAAGGCGATAAAAGAATAAATGAGTACAGTTGGGCCATAAGCCCGAATGTTTCTACAATACCTCCTATCTAGATCTCAATGCTGGAAGCGTATAATATAAACCTTCTTGCATCCACAGCTGCTGCAGCAAACGTTTGACTCAAAAGAATCATCATCCAGGCGTCCCTGTGTCTGGACACCTATATATATAGATATAGCAAGAGGGAAAATAGATAAACGGGTCAGAGCCCGATTTTTGAAAACATTTTAGCAAGTGCTTAAAATTCATATTTTAAAATATGTTATTTCTCATATTTAAACTGGTATCGCTCTCACATGAGATACACCTCACCACTCATCTAACAGTGCACAACTATCGCATACCTTTTTAAACAACCTAGTTAAGCGACCTTGTCTAACTAATGTAATTACACATCTTTAAATAATCCTCATCAATTCGAGTACTAATGACTAAACTTCTCCCCATTCCCAACATTACGTTACGTTCGTGTGTGGGGTGTCTCGCGATGCGAAATCCAAATAAGGAACACCCCCGATACACTACTACGTGACAATGTTGATCATCGGGATCCATTAAACCTTAAGTACATACCACATTTATGCCATCCCGTATTTATTAATAGTTCTCATTAGAACCTATGATCCATATTCATATAAATTCGGATATAAATCTACCGGAAGGAGTATATCACTTTATTCATTCTTCTCCTTTTTATACAGGGTTAGGTTATGTGATATCTCATCTCATATATATACAATATACTATTCTCAATAAGTATTAATGTTATCCATATTGGTCACCAAATAAGATTTCGGTATAAACACATTATTCTATTTATGCGTACACATCAATTTATATATCAATATATAGCACTATTGAACCCTGGTTAAGTAACTCCTTGTACCTTTATAAAGTTCCTGAACACTTATAATAAAGTTGAAGCATTTATTTCTTACTTATCTACTTATACGCACAGTAGAAAGTTCCCATATAAATATACGTATATATATTAGTCACACATATAATATATATACTAACGGCACTCCACATAAGATCTATGGTGCTGGCATACTCTGCTATCAAGTCTCCATATCACACAAACTAAGGGAACTACTAGATCGGAATCACTCTCGAACTGTATTAACACAAAACACATACAAATGGAGCCGAAGCATAGTTCCAAGTCACTAAGAGGTCAGCACATACCCTCACGTCTCTTAGGACCGTCTGACTATCAATCAAATACCCTGTACCAAGGAGTCCTATGTTCTAGGGTACAAGTTAATATCCCCCATAAAGGTCCCATCGAGATAAGACTGTCCCGGCGCGATAACCTCCGTGATAGCAAGTAGCGCGGGCATGATTTTTACACATATATAATATAAGGGCATACTCATAGCCCATACAATACATCCCATACGTAGAATATTTAAATCTTGGATATCCTACGCATTTATCCATTTTACCAATTTTCAATATATTATTTTCTGAGCTTTTCTCACCGCACAATGATTATATCAACAACATCGATATATATATTATTTATCTCTTCTCAATCTTTTATGGCTATAATCTCCAAACTCTTATAGCGATAGCCAATAGCCTCGAATATTCTCATTCGCAATAATGTAAGCCGTCACACAATTAAAATACCCCAATACGTATTCCCTTATTTAATATTCAAATCACACCTAAATATCTCTTTAAGTATTATTCCTCATGAACACCCCTATTTGGGTAAATCTTGGATTTTACTTTCAACTAATCCAAAATACACGCCTTACTAAAAAAAATAATTAGAAGTCCCCCCACTATTTTTAGGAACCCCAAATATTTATCTCCAAACAATTTTAGCCTTTTATTTTTCCAATTTCCGATTGCATTTCCGAGTTGGTGATTTCACCCCGGAACTGCCATCTTATAAAAATCCTAACAATTCGAAGAAAAATCAGAAAAATACGCAGTTAGAGCCCACGCGACCGTATCGAAAATATATACAACTTTTGTGTTTTGACCGAGAGTTGAATATGCTGTCTTCCTATCCAAAACAGTCCGGAAGTGACGCTAGTCACTATTCACCTTCTTCTCCAAAAATCCAAACCTCCATTAAAACATCTCCAAGCTTTTTATCTCCTCTCTCATCATCATTCAACCTCAAATAACCATAAATACACACATTCAAAGGGTTCTAATCATCCTAGAACCTAGATCCAATAATTAATTTCAATAAATTTCTAGTTTCTCAAAGTGGGTATAAATCGAGTTATATCCGTTTTAATCTTTCGAAAACCCGTTTGATCCACGAAATTTCAACCCAAAAATCTTTAGTTTTATACCAACTACCATATGAGAAATTAAACACACTAAATCATAAAGCAAGTTAAACACTTGCCTCGTGGATTAAATTCGACGACCACGAGTCGAATCCCGCGAATTTTGGTCAGAAATTTCTTCTTTTCTTCTCTTTTCTTTCTTCTTCTTTCTTCTCTTCTTTCTCTCTTATCTCTCTCTCTCTTAGGGCTGATATTTGGGGGAAATGAGGTTTGCCACCTCTTTAAATCCGAAATTGGGTATATACCCAATTGTTAAATGACTCGTGTACTCATTTACGAGTCCCTACTAGTCAAAAAATGCCCGGAACCCAAATATTACCCCCGGGTACTCTATTTTGACTATATCGGCCATTTCAAACCCAATGGTGGAGTCGAAATCTCCATCCGAGTCACTTAACTAAAATTCACTATTTTGACCCAACACGTTCAATACGCGTGTTTTCCAATTTAAAATATTTTCCTTTGTCGCTTTACCCAACTGCGACATGTAATAAAAATAATCTACTCATATACTTAGTCTCGAAATATAATCCACGTAAATATTAATCTGTCACTCGAAAACTAATATTTACTATTCACCTTATAATGTTGAATTTATTTTATTTCACTCATTAATCCCATAATTACTATTCATAATTGTTGATACCAAAATTAATATGCTGATGTGGACGAATAATACGAAGACACGTGTCAATCTACGTGGCACGATAGCAGCGAGGAAGTTCATTTCCCGACCAACCATGCTTCTTTCCGAGCAACGAGGATACACCGAGGTACTCTAGTTCTCCGAGGAACTCCTGATCAGCTAGCAGCTATGGCGGTCCGAGCTGCACCTCGGTCGTACCATTAATTGCCAGATAATCAACAGTTCAGATATTCATTGAATGCTTATATTCTTGACGCACACGCTGCATTAAATGTATTACCCTTTCATATGTATATCATTTAATGTATTGAACCTTTCATGTACAGCCTCAAGGCTATAAATACCTTGTATCAAACTCATTCAAGGGGACCGGAATTTCTTGAGAGAACTTGTAATCAAGAATTCTGCAAACACTCAGCAATAACATAACAGTGGACGTAGGCTTTATTCCTAGCCGAACCACTTTAAAAATCTTTGTCTTATTTATTTATCTGTGATTGAATAATTAGAGCAATCTAGTTTTTTACATCAACAGATTGGCGCCGTCTGTGGGAAACGACTGTTACTATCGTTTTTCGCAAAAATCATTTGTTATCAATGGCAGATAATCCAGAATCCAGTAATCGAAATGCTGGAAATGCTGGAAATCCTCCAAATCCATCTGCAACTCCAGATCTTGCTGGAATTATGACAAATCTGGCTCAAGGACAAACCGCCATGCAAGAATCTATGAGGCAACTCATTCAAACTCTTCAAGGCGGTGCACCTACCTATTCAGGACAACGGAGTGATCATGGGCAATCACGATCCAGACGTACTGTGTCATATCGCAATGAAGAGTCTAATGATTATTCTTATCAACCTGGGCGAACTTCATCGATACGGGCTACGGATACAAATCAACCTATATTTCTCTCTCCGGAGAGAACCAGCGCTTTGGAAAGATTAAGCAGGGCATCTCCTTTCAGTCGATTAGGACCAAGGAGGAATATGAGTCCACCTAGAGCTCCATCAAGAAGTTTTCGGCCACCATCAGGTTTGAGAGAAGGATCAGCACAATCACGACCAGTTACTCGTCGAGATAAATCTCAGGAAGCTACGTCAGGGCAATCAATTGCTCAGACTAAGCGGCCTGAGGAAGGAAATGAAGCATGGAAAGGTTCTATTCAACGGTTAGAGGATAGATTGGGAGAAATGGCTAAGGCGAGGAATCCCTTACAGAGAACTTTTGTTCAAGGGACACCCTTTGTGCAAGCCATTGTGGATTTTTCTACACCATCGAAATTCAAAGCACCAGTAGTGACCCCTAAGTACGACGGAAAGACAGATCCTGTACTTCATATAGAACAATACCAAGCTGCTGCTGACATTTATGCCGTACCCGACGAGATGAGGTGTAGGGCATTCTCGGGAACTCTTACCGGATCTGCACAGATATGGTATAACAATCTTCCTCGGGGTAAGATTTCAACTTTTATTCAATTAGCTGAGTTGTTCATTAGCAATTTTTGTTTTGGGGCGAAGCCGGTAAAACGAGTAGCACACTTGTTAAGTGTTAAACAAAAATTAGGTGAAAGTACTAGAGATTACATAACTCGTTTTAATAACGAGAAGTTGGAAGTCATAGACTATGAAGAAAAGACAGCGATCACTGCTTTGATGAGTGGTTTGTTGCCTAATAAGCTATACTATACTTTGGCCAAAGATCCACCTAAAACTATGTCGGAGTTAATGGCTAAAGCGGCCAAAATCATGAATACCGAAGAGGCTATGGCTGCGAAGAAGAATATGGATAAAGAAGTTAAAGTGGAGGTCGATAATTCTAAGAAGAAAGATCAGAAAGGTAATGGTGGTGACAAGCATTCCAGGAATAATAGGATGAAGTTGGAAGTTCTAAAGAAGTACGATAATTATACTCCATTGAAAATGGGTATTAATCATGTTTTGGAAGAAATCAAGAATAACGAGGAAGTCAAGTGGCCAGAGAAACTGGAGACAAATCCCGATCTGAGGAATAAGGCCAAATATTGCGAGTTTCACAAAGATCATGGCCATATGACAAAAAATTGCATAGCCCTTCAGAACGAGATTGAAACACTCATCCGAAGAGGAAAGTTGTCAAAGTATGTAGACCGCAGAGGTGAAAGGAAGAATGATGATAGAACTAGAGAGAGATCTAGATCTCCTCGTCGGGCAGAGGAGAAAAAGAAAAGGGACCATGAAGATGATCCAGATGATGACCCTGATCTTCCCAAGAAGCCAAGACAGCCTGAACGAGAGGTATTTTCCATACGATTTGGGTCATTTGATTGTAATAATATTACAGGAGGAGATGCAGGAGGAGGAGACCTTACTGCAGAAAGAAAAGCTTACCTCGGAGAGGCTCAAGCTTGTTCATATATTCAGCGAATAAACCTGGCTGAGGATGATCGTCCGAGGAAGGTAAACAAGGAGAAACTTGTGATTGGTTTTTCAAAAAACGACCTGGCAGGTGTTCTTTACCCTCATGATGATCCTTTGGTGATCAAAATGAGGATGAAGGATGTGGTTATTTCAAGGGTGTTAGTAGACAATGGTAGCTCGGCAGACATCATGTACTATTCATGCTTTGATAGCTTGAATTTGAAATTATCTCAATTGGAACCTTATCACAGACCCCTTCTGGGTTTTGCTGGCGAGAAAGTGTTTCCACTTGGGACGATCAAGTTGGATATACTTATTGGTACTTGGCCTGCTTGTCGAACAGAAAGAATACGCTTCTTTGTGATGGATAAGAATGTGCAGTCAGCCTACAACATCATCATGGGAAGAGTTGGATTGAAGAAATTCGAAGCAGTTCCATCTACAGTTCATCAGTGTTTGAAATTCCCAATAAATTTTGGAGTCGGAATTGTGAAAGGTTATCAAAAAGTAGCTCGGGAATGCTATTATTCGTCTGCCGAGCAAGAGGAACGTGAAGAATCAAGGAAAAAGACTACTACTTACCAAGTGGAGGAAGGTGCAGAAATTGAAACTCTTGATCCTAGGGATGAATCTCAACTCGTAAAAGGGCAGGTGGTGGAATCTACAGAAATTGTTATCCTGGACGACGAGCATCCTGAACGAGTAACTCAGATAGGATCGTCGTTGGATGTTTCAATAAAACAGGATTTGATAACTTTCTTGAGAAACAGGAAGAATACTTTTGCTTGGAGTCATGAAGACATGCCAGGTATAGATCCAAACTTCTTATGTCATGAGCTCAATGTGAATAAGGAGATCAAACCTGTGAAGCAGAGAAGAAGAGTGTTTAGTCCCGAGAAGAACCAGGCCATACAAGAGGAGGTCGAGAAACTCCAGAAAGCCCAATTCATTGAAGATGTGAAATATCCAGATTGGTTGGCAAATGTGGTGATGGTAAAGACGAAGAACAACAAATGGAGAATGTGTGTTGATTTCACTGATCTCAACAAGGCGGGCCCAAAAGATCATTTTCCATTGCCCAGAATTGATCAATTAGTGGATGCTACCTCGGGACACGAGCTACTCAGCTTCATGGATGCATATTCTGGCTACAATCAGATCAAAATGAAGCCTGAAGACAGGGAAAGTACTTCTTTTATTACCCCAAGAGGAACTTATTGTTATAATGTTATGCCTTTTGGTTTAAAAAATGCAGGTGCAACATATCAACGGCTGATGAACAAGGTTTTTACCGAACAAATTAGTTGCAACATGGAAGTCTATGTCAACGATATGCTCACCAAAAGCAAGAGAGCTATTGATCATCTAGTTGACTTAGGTCAGACCTTTGATCAACTGGATAAATACCAAATGAAGCTCAACCCGACGAAGTGTACATTTGGAGTACGAGAAGGAATGTTCCTCGGATACATCGTCAACCAACGAGGTATTGAGGCAAATCCAGAAAAGATCAAAGCTCTTTTAGGGCTGCGATCCCCAACGACGAGGAAAGAAGTACAGAGTCTTACCGGACGAGTTGCAGCGTTCAACAGATTTGTATCCCGAGCAACTGATAAATGCCTCCCATTCTTCAAAACACTGTGAAAAAGTTTTGAGTGGACTGATGAATGTGAGAAGGCCTTTCAAGATTTGAAGAAGTATTTGGGAGCCCCACCATTGTTGTCTAGGCCAATAACTGGAGAGAAGTTGTACTTGTACTTGGCAGTATCAGAGAATGCAGTTAACTCGGCGTTGATCAGATTGGAGAATGGAGTCCAGAAGCCAATTTATTACACAAGTAAAGCTTTCCGAGGTGCAGAAATCAGGTACCCAAAGCTAGAAAAATTGGCATTGGCATTAATTGAAGCGAGTAGAAGAATGAGGCCATACTTCCAGGCCCATACCATTATCGTGTATACCGACACGCCATTAAGGCAAGCCCTTCACAAGCCAAAAAAGTCAGGAAGATTGATGTATTGGGTAATAGAACTCGGTGAATATGATATTGTGTATGAACCCAGATCATCATTGAAGGGGCAAGCTGTAGCGGATTTTATAGCAGAATTCACATACCCTGAGGAGGAAAAGGTGATTGCTGACCTACCTGTGGACGATACAGGATCAACAGATACAGGTCAAGACCAACTAAGGTTGGTAAAAGGGCGCGAACAGATGACCGACGAGGAACGAAAGATACCAGGGGATGATGAAAGAAAACAGCAGATATTTTACCGAGGAACTCTGACAGATAAGAAATTTGAAGACGAATTACCTACATGGAGATTATATGTAGATGGATCATCTTGCACAGCTGGTTGTGGAGCAGGGATTGTCTTAAACACCCCAGATGATATTGACATGGAATATGCCTTGCGATTCCAATTCAAGGCATCCAATAATGAAGCTGAGTATGAGGCCATGATAGCAGGTTTTCATTTGGCGAAAGTTATGGAGGCACGGCAAGTAATTATTTTCAGTGATTCTCAATTAATTGTGAATCAAATGATGGGAATATATTCAGTGAAGGGAGAGTTAATGGTGAAATACCATGCAAAGGTGATGGAGTTATTGACAGAATTTGATGCTATTAAATTGGTGAGAATACCTAGGATGGAGAATGCTAGAGCAGACGCATTGGCCCGATTAGCGTCAGCTACGCGCACCGAGCTGCGAAGAACGATACCAATTGAAGTATTAGAAAGTCGGAGCATAGAAGAAGATTTGACGGTGAAGATTATTACCCTTGATTTAGGACCATCTTGGATGGATCCTATCAGGGCATACATTGAAGAAGGAGAATTACCGGAGGACAAGCTAGCTGCCAAGAAATTAAAGTATAAAGTTGCTCGGTATGTGTTAACTAATGGTGTTTTGTATAGACGAGGAATTATGGCAGGTTTGCAGAGATGTGTGCATCCATCAGAAGTCAAAATTTTGATTGAAGAAATCCATGAAGGATCATGTGGAGCTCATGTAGTAGGTCGGACTCTTCTGCAAAGGGTGATGACACAAGGATATTACTGACCGACGATGAGGGCTGATTGTATAGCATATGCTAAGAAGTGTGACAAATGCCAACGTTTTTCCTCCATCCGACGAATGCCACAAGCATTGCTGACACCAATAACTTCCCCTTGGCCATTTGCCATGTGGGGAATTGATTTGGTGGGACCACTGCCGACCACCCGAGGAAGATTTAAGTACCTCGTCGTTGCAGTGGATTATTTTACTAAGTGGGTAGAAGCTGAACCACTAATTGATATGACGTACGAGAAGGTATATCAGTTCATTTGGAAGAATATCATTTGTCGATATGGTCTCCCACATGCTTTTATCACAGACCATGGAACACAATTCGATAATGAAGAATTTGCTGCCTACTGTCATCAGTCGAACATTTTGAAGTTTCATTCAGCACCAGGCCACCCTCAAAGCAATGGACAGACTGAGGTAACGAACAGAACATTACTAAATGGTTTGAAGAAGAGGTTAAGTGAAGCTAAAGCAAATTGGATTAATGAGCTCCAATCAGTACTATGGGCTTACCGAACAACTCCCCGAGCAGCAACTGGAGAATCACCATACATGCTGGCATTTGGAAGTGAGGCTGTAATACCTGCCGAGTTGGGCCTACCGACACACAGGGTGTTGAATTTCAACTCTCCGATCAGTGATTTGATGAGAAGATTGGATTTAAATATGCTCGAGGAGGTTAGAGAAGAGGCAGCTATTAGGAATGCCGCTTATCAACAACGAACAGCTTTGTTTTACAACAAAAGGGTGAAGAAATGCGATCTAAAAGAAGGAGATTATGTACTGAAGAAAGTCATTCAGAAGCACAATAAATTAGAAGCAAACTGGCATGGACCTTACCGGGTTACAGAAGTTGTTCGTCCAGGAACTTACAGAATAGCAACTCTAGAGGGAGAAGAATTTAAGAATGCGTGGAATGCTGAACACCTACGCAAGTATTATCAGTAATGACAAATGTAAAGAATTTCTTTCATTATGAATAAAGCAAGGATGTTTCGCTATTTTCTTTCTGGTTGAAAGTTTTTCGGGAATACTAGTGTAATACACTACACAAAAAGTGCTATAAGTAGCCAAAAAGTGCTCTAGGAGCCAAAAAGTGCTCTAAGGAGCCAAAAGTGCTCTAACGAGCCAACCTCCTTTGGTTAGGAGGACAGCTCTAAGGAGCCAAAAAGTGCTCTAAGGATCCAACCTCCTTTGGTTAGGAGGACAGCTCTAAGGAGCCAAAAAGTGCTCTAGGAGCCAAAAAGTGCTCTAAGGAGCCAAAAGTGCTCTAACGAGCCAACCTCCTTTGGTTAGGAGGACAGCTCTAAGGAGCCAAAAAGTGCTCTAAGGAGCCAACCTCCTTTGGTTAGGAGGACAGCTCTAAGGAGCCAAAAAGTGCTCTAAGGAGCCAACCTCCTTTGGTTAGGAGGACAGCTATAAGTAGACAAAAGCTCTAAGGAGCCAAAAAATATTCCTTTGGTTAAAAGGTGTACACCAGCATGATCAATTACGGTTGGTAAGATAAAAATATACTCTCATATTACAACTTATGATTGATCGTGATTGATCGGGAGGTAATATTATTACAAAAAGTTCTTTGAAGAAAAAAATATTCCAAAATATACCAAGTATAGTTGGTCGGGGATAAAAACCCACTAACTGTAGTTGGTCGACGAGGACAAATTATTGACCTTAGTTGGTCGGACAAATTTTTATATTTGAAATCGAACCAAGTATAGCTGGTCGGGGATAAAAACCCATCAATTGTAGTTGGTCGACAAACATTATTTATCCACCTTGGTTGGAAACAGTTTGAACATTTTACACTCATTACTTTATTATTAAGATTGAACAACCTTGATACTTGTAACTTTTTATTAAGTTGAACAATATTGTTTTTATTTTTTAACAGATACGTATGCACAAATACAAAGGTGTTTAACAAACACAACAAAATAGCAGTAGAGATTTGCAAACAGAAAATGAAAATCTTTTCATTAAAGTTCAGAATAAATTACAAGTTACATGAATGTACTAACTGTTACATTGAAAACCTATTCTATTGGTTTCTTTCCTTTATTCTTTGAAACAGGCTCCTCGCCAGCAGGAGGATCCTCTAGGCAAAGAGGAGAATTAATGAAATTAACGTCTCTGAGCATTCTGACGTTCATCACAGAAGGTGTATCCAAAAGATGCTCAGGACGAGATAATTCAACTTGAGAATGAAGGCTATAATCACCGAGGTATCTTGAAATTAAGCTGCGAGGAATGGAACGAGCTGGGATCCAGGCCATGTCCAATTTGAAAGGTGGCATAGGCAAGTCTAGTAGCCCAGGAGCATGATAATCCCATAAGAAGTGGCCTCGCTCTAGCTTTAACACACCCAGGGCGTTCAACCATCCCTGCTTGTAACCTTCATTGTTGGCATGTTCGAGACGAGCATCCAAATGAACAAGAGCTTCATTATATCCTGCCATCCAGAATTCCCGGGGTTGCTTATGAAATTGAAAAGTTAATCTATCCACTTGTTCGAGAAGTTTTTTTTGCAAAAAGATCCTTAGTATGAAGAGCAGATTTTGTTGCATCCAGTTGATCTTCTAAAGATAAGTTTTTCTTGGACATTTCTGATAAAGCCCGATCTTTGACGCTTAATTGGAATGCTTGAGTTTCCAAAGTAGATTGGGTACGAGCCTCTTCAACATTGCGACTAAGAACTCTTGATCGGCTCCGAGAAGCAACTGGAGAACTTTGCTCCTCGGCAATTCTTCCTCGTCCCCGAGAACCTCTTCCTCGTCCATGAGCGTTCCCAGAAACAGCAGATCTTCTTAAATCATCCATCTCTTGCCTTAATTTGGCATTTTCGACCTCTAAGAAAGAGAAACCTTCATCAGTAACGGGCACTAGAGCAGTGGAAGATGATGCTGCAGATTCATATTGAGCCAACTTTTTCTCTAAATTGTTATTTTCTTGTTCCAGGATCTCGGCAATCTGCCTGCAAGCTTCAACTTCGCCTTTTAAGGTCCTTTCCCTAATATCGTATCCAGCAATGATCTTCTTATGGCCTGTTTCAGAAGAGAGTTGCTGATATCTATTTTCATAATCCTCGTGCAATGAGGCCATTGTGACATTGTGTTGATTTTGAAGATCCTTTATGGAATCATGAAGTTCCTCGATCAGTTCGTAATACGCCACATTATTGGCCACAGATCTATCAAGCAAATCCTTCAGATACCGGTAAGCCTCAACTGCTTGCTCTGAGGCATCGTGACCAAGGATGTCGACAATCTCTGATACACTTAGGTCTGTATGACCAGCTTTATAATATCCATTGCATTGTCGCATCAACTCAGTATCAGGAGCAGATATCAATTCCATTATGGCCAAAAACTAATAAAGAAGAGGAAGCAGGAATTAATCAATAAGAGCAGACAGAGTATCAACAAAGAAGAGAAACGAAGATGTATTTTATTAGATCATCAAAAAGTTACATTGTTCGATTACAAGTAAAGAAATATAGAAATGATACCGAACAACTTCACACCTTTTCCTTGTCCCCCAAGACTTTCTCGGGAGGCTGGGACGAGGAGCTCGGTTGCTCGGTGGTAACAACGGTTTGATCAGCAGGAATCTTCTCGGGAGGAGGAGGCATGGAAGAAACGTCCTCGTTGATAGAGGGTTGAGAAGCAGAGACTGGGTCACCCATAGCCATAGAAGACTCATCTGAGGCAGGCTCATCTTCTTCTTCTTCCATAATTGGTGGAGGAGGACCAGGGAGATGTTGTTGGAATAGCTCAGAATCGTCTTGGACCTTCAGCTCTTGCAGAGAAGCTACCCAGCCATCGTGGAAGTATTTCGACTTCCCATATTGGACTTGGGATGTCATTGCAGCTATCCCTCTCTCCCATCCTTTCTCCCAACCAGCACTGAAATGTTTCTTGATTGCGACTTTTCTCCTCAACTTCTCCGAGGAGAGCTTCACCTCCAATTCCTCTTTTTTGATCTTGATATCTCGCAGGGTAGATAATTCTTCCTCTGCCTTTTTCAGCAGGCCATTATATTCCTGATGTTTAACTTCTAAACCTTTTACTTTCCCCTCCAAATTCTTGGAGGTTTCAGCCATTTTCACCTTCTCAGCTTCAGCCACAGCTAATTTCTTCTCCCAAACAGCTTTTTCGTCAACATACTGTTGACGAGATTCCTTTAAAGACTGGGTCAAACCCAACAGGGCATCCTCTACACCTGAAGAGGAGCTTGAAGCTTTGATAGCTTCATCCTTCTTCACAATATTATTAAAACAGTTCACCAACTGAAAGATGAGAAAAATAGCAAAGTCAACACAAAATGCAAGCTTTCAGAGAAAGAAAGAAAAATCAGAAGTATAAGAAATTTACTGAAGCAAGGTGACGAGCAGCTAAGGATGTCAGCATATCCCTAGGAATTCTCTCATCAATACCATGGACCTCGGGTACAACCGAGCTCATTGCAGAACTTGGAAGAGTGATGTTTGGAACATCAGTACCACCAGCAGGTAAGGAGGAGGCAGTTTCAGCCGGAGTAACTGAGGATGATTTCCTCAATCTCTTCAACGGACGATCAGAGCCTTCAACCAAAGAGGTCTTGGTCGGGGAAATTGTAATTACATCTTCAGGAGTAGTTTTCTTGCTCGGAACCACCGGGGGCTTCTCGGCAGCTTTAGAAGACCCAACATCCACTTTTTTAGTCCCCTCTGGGACATCAGTTTTACTTTTCTTGGCCCCAGCAACAGAAGTAACATCATCAAAGAGAGCGGGAGGAGCTCTTTTCTTACCCATCTTTTGACTTAAAGGAAGATGAGAATCTGAAGATGAACCTTCCGGAGTTGAAGCTGGTTCAACAGGGCGAGCAGTATAAGAGGTTGTGTAACTCTTATACTGTAGCAGATATGAGGCAGACCTGATGTGTTCGTCTTCAATATTCTTGTGCAAACCCCAGATAAGTTTCAGATGCTTGATATTAACCTCTGATTCTTTTGGAGTTCTTCTTTTACTATCAACTGCAAATAAATACATATTGAGATATCAGTCATACATTTTGTCAAACATGATGAAAGCATAATTTCATAAGTAAAATAAAATGAAAAATAAACCTATCCCATTGCCATATGGGGGACATCTGGGACCGTTGTATACTTCATTTCCAGCTAAAGGGGCATATTGCCAATTTTTTATAACCAACCCATATTCAAAATAATCTCTATTTGAGTCAGGGAGGTTAACTACAAGAGCCCTATTCAGAAACCTAGTTTTTAAATAATAAATATTATCTAGAGTGGCCCACTTATAGCAATACATAATCTCAGGGATCCCAATACGAGTCCCATGAGTTAGATTTAATTTGTGTACCCCATTAATTATTCTCCAGGAATTGGGGGCTATTTTTGCAGGGACAAGGTCAAAATATTGACAAAACTCAAGACACAATGGATTTGGGGGAAAGGAAAAACCACATTCAGCAATAAAAAGACTGGGGAACCAATGTCCCTCAGGAAATCGGAAGTAATCTAAAGGCTCAGAAAGAACCTCTAGAGTTACCCATGAAGGAATGAAAAAATCAGAACGAAATTTATCAACAGACTCCACAATATAAACCATACTGAATAAAAGAGAAGAAAGGAAAAAGATCTTACAGGAAGAAAGGAGGTCTGCTGACAACTAACGAAGGAAAAGATGAACGCACAAGAGAGAAGGAGAGAATAGAAAGCTTGAAGGCAGAAAATTGGAAAACGTAGAAGACGGTATGGTTACCTAAGAAGTTTAAATACTTTGCATTGGGAAGCAGCGAAAGAAATGATTACCAAAAAGAAACTACTGAACTCCCGGCGGCTAAAAGGACAAAAATTGCACGGAGACCGAAGCGCTTATAAAAAATTCAAAAGAAAGGCGAAAGCCGCGAAATGAGAAGGAGATTTGAACACAATGTTCCTGAAACCCAGGAAAGTCATTTAATATTGCCATATACCGAGAAAGAATGTTCCATACTCCTCAAAGTTCGAAATATGAAACATTGGGGGCTTCTGTTGATACCAAAATTAATATGCTGATGTGGACGAATAATACGAAGACACGTGTCAATCTACGTGGCACGATAGCAGCGAGGAAGTTCATTTCCCGACCAACCATGCTTCTTTCCGAGCAACGAGGATACACCGAGGTACTCTAGTTCTCCGAGGAACTCCTGATCAGCTAGCAGCTATGGCGGTCCGAGCTGCACCTCGGTCGTACCATTAATTGCCAGATAATCAACAGTTCAGATATTCATTGAATGCTTATATTCTTGACGCACACGCTGCATTAAATGTATTACCCTTTCATATGTATATCATTTAATGTATTGAACCTTTCATGTACAGCCTCAAGGCTATAAATACCTTGTATCAAACTCATTCAAGGGGACCGGAATTTCTTGAGAGAACTTGTAATCAAGAATTCTGCAAACACTCAGCAATAACATAACAGTGGACGTAGGCTTTATTCCTAGCCGAACCACTTTAAAAATCTTTGTCTTATTTATTTATCTGTGATTGAATAATTAGAGCAATCTAGTTTTTTACATCAACAATAATAATTCCTCAAATTACCAAATTAAATTCACAGTGTGATTTAAATACCTTTAAAAGTGCGGGGTATTACATAAAGTTGATGGTATTTTCATTTTGTTGTTTACTCTGAATATATTGTCTTTTATAATTGTGGTATAACATAAGGTTTAGAAGACTAAGGTTTGATCTCGCTACGGAATAAAGTTAGGACCATTTTGAAATAGGCATGTCTGAGATCACATTGCATGTAATTTCCATCCACACATCCATACTTGATCTATGTTGTTGAATATATTTGGTGTGGTGATCATTGATGGATCGAGTTACCACATATATCTAACGAAGGTCGCTTTAGTCTCATACTAGTATAGGAGATGGACAAGATTGATTCGAGAGATGTCTTAAGAATATAAAGCAATTTGGTGCGCACATAAGGTTATTGGATATAATTACATTCGAAATTATTATGTAGCCCAAGTGGGAGATTGTTGGAATATTTTATATATTACAAGTAATTTAATGTGGGCTCACATATTAAAATAGTAATTATATTTGAGCTTCAATTTATATTGGTAAAATGAAGTGATCTAATTAGCTAAGCTCAAAAGACATCAACCGTAAGTATGGAATATGAAATGTGTGGTTATATTCAAGAGTCACCTATTGTTTACTCAAGAGTCACCTAATTAGAATTTATGGGGTTCTAATTGGATGTCTATAAATATAATGAAGGGTTTTGGTCCCAAGGCTAATGCACTAAAACACTCTCCTCCTCATCCCCATCAATGAGAGAGAACTCATAGAGAGAGATGGATTAGTCTCTGGAAGACCTCTAGCCCTCAAATCTTAATCACCACTTTGGATTCAGGTATACAATTTCTACAATTCTTCTATTAGATAATCTCAATAATCTAATATGTTGATGAATTTTATTTAATATTTAAACAGATGTAACAATCCCAATGGATAACTAAGGCTATACTCATGTCTTTTGAACAGAATACAAACAGAAATGTGAAAGAACTCAACATACTGCCTTCGTATTATGATAGAATGCAACTAGGCCCCAATACAAACATTGTGGAAAGCCCTACTGCTGGTGTTATTATCTCATATATAATCAGTTCCGCTCCAACCCTTAGCTCCAAGTTAATCATCTACAACCACCATAGCAATGAGATTGAATTATATATAAGCCTTTTGAATTTGAAGAAAATGAATGTCGCCTGATGTGACATGGACTTGGGTATCAGTATAAGTTCCATGTATGTGTCAGAAACATCATATTGGTTCATATGATCTCCAATTTAATAAGATAAAGACATGGTAAAACATTCATATTTTAATAGGGTATGATTATTCCCACTCCAGCACTGTACTTAGACATTCCATTTTACTCTCATATATTGGGGAATGACCCATATACCCTTATATGATAAATTCTCCCTTCTATCTCTCTTACTCGCACAAGTGACAAAAATCCGCAAAGATTTTTTTTTTCAAGTTCAAGACCCGGAGGGTGGGGGAGGGGGAGGGAGGGACTTGAACGCACGACCTCTTGAAACCCAAGAGTCGTAGGTAACCATCCGGGTAGCCCCTTTGGTTAAATAGTCCCCAAAGATCATAAAAAGAATTTAAAAAAAAGTATAATTTTAATTTGTGAGATACCTCAAAATGATAGTGGACTATTAATATAAAGTAATTTTTATATTACAATTAATAAATATAAATATAAATATAAATATAAAAATAATGATCCAATTAAAACGTGACACGACATCATAAAACACAAAATCTATTTTTTTTTATGTAACGTGGACACCACTCAAATTAAAGAGACATGACACGATATATTTTTTTTTACTTAACACAAATGCATCCTTACAAAAAATTTATATTTTTATCCAGCTAGAACAACACAAATAAAAGCGACACGTGATTTTTTTACAAAACACGCACGACCCAATTATACAAATACTCGACGCATAACAAGAAATGTTTTTTTTTTCTTACCATGAATGCAATGCAAATAAAAGCAACACGACACGAAAAATAAAATTTATTTTTTACGAGATACAAATATTGGTCAATGAAAGAATGAGATTTTTTTAATTTGGGTTGTGTATTTTTTTTATTGGCCCGTGTTTGTGTTTCGTAAAAAATGAGATTTTTTTTCGTGTCATGTCACTTTTATTTGGTTTGTGTTCGTGGTAAGTAAAAAATAAATATTTCCTGCTATGTGTCATGTCGTTGTATAATTGGGTCATAGTGTTTGGTAAAAAAAAATTATGTGTCGCTTTTATTTGTCGTCCGTACTAGGTAAAAATTATGTGTCGTATTTTAATAAGGATGTGTTCGTGTTAAGTAAAAAATAGTATATCATGTTGTGTGTCTTTTATTTGAGTGGTGTCCTTGTTAGATAAAAAAATTAAGATTTTTGATGTATGATGTCGTGTCGCATTTTATCTGAGTCATTATTTGTAGTTATATTTATTAATTATATATTAATATAAAAGTTAGGGTAAAATGTAAATTTAAACCAGATGCTTGGGGTCATTTTCAATGTCGAACCCGCTCTATATTTTTCACTTAGCACGAACACAACTCGAATAAAAGCAACACGAGTTAAAAATAAATATTTCCTATTATGTGTCATGTCTTTTTTTAGTTCACTGGTGTTTGTGTTTCGTAAAAAAATACGATTTATTTTTCGTGTCATGCCCCTTTTATTTGAGTTGTGTTCGTGGTAAGTAAAAAGTAAATACTTCGTGTTATGTGTCGTGTCTTTGAATAATTAGGCCATGCATGTTTGGTAAAAAAAATCGCGTGTCGCTTTTATTTGTGTCATTTTAACTAGATAAAATATATAATTTTTGTAAGGATGTATTCGTGTTAAGTAAAAAAAAAATACTGTGTCGTGTCGTGTCTTTTTTAATTTGAGTAGTGTCCATGTTATATGAAAAAAATTAAGATTTTGTGTTGTATGGTATCGTGTCACGTTTTAATTCAGTCATTATTTGTATATTTATATTTATTAATTATATATTGATATAAAAATTACTATACACGTATAGTCCAGTATTATTTTTGAGTATGTAACAAATTAAAATTCTATTTTTTTAAATGTTTTTACAATAATTGGGAGGTTATTTTACTTGTGGGAGTAAGAGAGAGAGGGGGAGGAGAAATTTATCATATGAATATATATTGGTAGTTTTTTTGTGTCTATAGTTATTGTAGTTGTTCCACAATGGGCTATTTTTCATCTTCATAACTACTTTGTCATAAACATTCTCATATGTATGGTGACGTGGCACGCACGTGGATTTGATCCGGTTCTAAAGAGCTAAGAAGCATGGACACTTCTCTCGAGGTGATATAATCGGTGTCAGACACTCTAACACATCTCCATCGACTTCTTTGACATTTTAACAAAGGTGTAGATAGCCTAGACACTTCACGGACACACTCCCCAGACACGAATGGGCACCACAAATTAATGAACTTTATAAAATTCTAGTTTCTTGTTATAAATTTAAATCTTTTAAGGGTTCTTGAATAATAAGAAGAAAAGTTAAAAAAATGAAGTGATCACTTGCTCAATTTCAATGCATACTTTTGATGTATGGTTAAAACTTATTATGAAATACTTGATCATATTAATTTTGATAAATTAGTTTGACCAGTAATTTATGTTTTCTGTATATATATATACTTATAAAAATATATTATTTTGCACCACTGTGTCTCTGCCGTGTCATGTCCTAATTTTTTCTGATTGTTATGTTGGCGTTGATAATGGGTATAAGTGAAATTCATGCAGCTCATGCTCGGAGCAGCTGGACGGTTATTTATGCAGCTCATGCATGCACCTCTAGCAGTTGTACAGGTCTAGAATGTTCAACAGTTATTAGTGTATGTGGTGTAATGGTTAATATAATGGGCAACAATTAATGTGTCCTATAGTATAATGTATTAGTGGGGAGTTTCGTCCCTCATGTATGTGCTACTGTATAAATATGTTTGTATTTCAATGTAAAAGACACGATTTCACTGCCTCGGTTTGTATTTACATGGTATCAGAGCCATAAAAACAAAAAAACTAATGGCAGCAAACAACTTCTATCTTTCCATGAGTTTTTTACACCACATAACCATGCATATATTCTATCAAAGTTAAGCCATCAAACTATTTGGTGCGGATAACACAAATTTTACATTTAATGCAATCTATGCACTACAAGAATTTGCACAATTAGCAATAATATTTAGCAACACAAGCTATTTTTGTTGCCAAAGATACCCTTTTAGCAACCAAATCTTAATTATGTTGCCAAAAGACCATATTACATTGTACTTTTGACAACATAAAATAAAACTTGTTGCCAAAGGTTAAAATTTCAAGCGGGAAGCTAGCAAAATAAAAGGGGGGAGAATTTTAACTTTTAACATCATATTTGTTTGTTTCTAAACATGACCTAACTTTTGGCAACATAGGAGTGTGTTGAGAAAAATATCCCACTTTTGGCAACAAAGAAAATTATGATGCCAAAAGTATTTTATTTCATTTCTTACTTATTTGTCTTATGTGTTAAAGTAAGTAAAAACCTAACTCAACTCAACCCTAAAAAATAATAAGGCTTTGCACATTTACCCTCTTCTCTTCTCTCCTGTATCTTCTATTGTCTCCCTCACCTCACTCCTGTCGCCCCCGACCCTGTGCCCCTATCACGACCTGCCCCTATTCTCCTCTTCTCTCCCTCCCACCGGTCGGCCCCTATTCTACTCTTCCCTCCCGCCGGCACCGCCCCAACTTCCCTCTCGTCGGCGTCTCCCCAGCTTCCCTCCCGTTGGCGCCACCCCACGTGTTAATCCTCGTACACGGACTCACGATATTTTTTTCGTTAATTTTTTCAATAGATTAGTTAATTAGTTTAGTTTTGTTGTTGTCAACTTTATGTTGTTAAGTCTTTAGTTTATTATTTGCTGAAATTTAATTTTAATTATTAGTTCTCATGATGGTGGAGCAGTTAGAGAAATGGTGGAGCAGTTAGAGAAATGCTGGAATTTTAATTTTTAGTTTAGTTTTGTTGTTGTTAATTATTAGTTTTTAGTTTATTATTTAGTTTTGTTGTTGTTAATTACCATTTCTAGATGTAGAAATGGTGGAGCAGTTAGAGAATCTGACATGGAATCCAAACAGGTGCCCACATGACTCACGTTTCTTTTTTAGTTGTAGAAAGTGGGTAGAAACTGTCAAATGAGAGTAAACTGTTAGAGATATATTATTTTTGTACTTTTCCATTGTTGTAAAAAAGTTGCCACGTAAGGATAGAAATTTCTAGGAGGTGCCCGACTTGTGGGATATAAATTGATTTGGAAATGAAATGAATGGAGATGGCCTTAGTTCTTATGAAATTTAAAATAATTATGGTTACTGAAATTTTAATTAATTATTTGTTGCTGAAATTTTTTCTTTTCACTTATTTCTTTCCACTGATTTCTGATTTCTTTTATAAATAAGCATTATAAGATATTTTTAATTTTTGATTTCACTGTAATATATTTCATTCAGATTTCATTACAATATTCATCTATACGTTTGTAATGAGTCATTTTTTTTTAACAATTATAATTTAATAGCGTGCAAGCTTCAGATTGGCTTCTGGTTGACCTCTCCGGCTCCATCTCCATTTTTCCTCTCTCGGCTCCAACTTGCTGGTAACTTGTTAACTCACCCATCATTTTATTTTTCAATTTGACATAATTGGTATGAAATTTGAATAATGTTTAGATTTATGTTTCCATTCAAGAATTTTACAAACTTATAATTTATGTTATTTCCCTTTTTTCAGTTTATAATGTTCAAATTAATGTTTAGAAGATATGTACATTGCTTTTTAATTATAGTTTTAATAGTATTTTGCAAGGGGTTGGTTGTGGTCTAAGAATTTAAAAGTAAAATATAAATAGTATGATCTGATTGGTTGTTTTAATGTGGTGAGCAATATAAATTTTAAAACATAAAAACATTTTTAGACCAATCTGATTAGTCTCGTAAATGTCACGAAAGCCTCGCACGGGACCAATGTGACCCGTAGGAACCGACCGCGTAGTCACGGGGATCCCGGTTTGAGTGTACGACGTAAATTTGTACAAAATTAGACTTAAGCAAAAAAACATGCCATCGAAGGGTGAAAATGTAAAACAGCCACAAAACGGTCTTGTAAGAGTCACGAACACCTCGCACGGGACCAATATGAGTCGTAGGAAACGATCGCGTAGTCACAGGGCTCCCGATTTGAGTGTACGACGTAAATTTACAAAAAGTTGGACTTAAGAATAAAGACATGCCATCGAAGGGTGAAAACTAAAAAAAACATAAAACGGTCCCGTAAGAGTCATGAACACCTCGCACGGGACCAATGTGACCCGTAGGAAACGACCGCGGAGTCACGGGGCTCCCGATTTTGAGTGTACGACGTAAATTTACAAAAATTTGGACTTAAGAATAAAAACATGCCATCGAAGGGTGAAAACTAAAAACAACCATAAAACGGTCCCGTAAGACTCACGAACACCTCTCATGTGACCAATGTGAACCGTAGGCACCGACCGCGTAGTCACGGGGCTCCCGATTTGAGTGTACGACGTAAATTTGCAAAAAATTAGACTTCAGCATAAAAACAGGCCATGAAAGGGTGAAAACATAAAAAAGTCACAAAACGGTCCGGTAAGAGTCACGAACACCTTGCACGGGACCAATATGACTCGTAGGAACCGATCGTGTAGTCACGGGGCTCCCGGTTCGAGTGTACGATGTAAATTTATAAAAAATTAGACTTAAGCATAAAAACATGCCATCGAAGGGTGAAAATGTAAAATAACCACAAAACGGTCTGGTAAGAGTCACGAACACCTCGCACGGGACCAATGTGCCCCGTAGGAATCGACCGCGTAGTCACGGGGCTCCCGGTTCGAGTGTATGATGTAAATTTGCAAAAAAATAGACTTAATCATAAAAACATGCCATCGAAGGGTGAAATTGTAAAATAGCCAAAACACGGTCCCGTAAGAGTCACGAACGCCTCGCACGGGACCAATGTGACTCGTAGGAACCGATCGCATAGTCATGGGGCTGCCGGTTTGAGTGTACGACATAAATTTACAAAAGTTGGACGTAAGCAGAAAAATATGCCATAGAAGGGTGAAAATGTAAAACAGCCACAAAACGGTCTCGTAAGAGTCACGAACGCCTCGCACGGAACCAATGTGACTCGTAGGAACCGACCGCGTAGTTACGGGGCTCCCGGTTTGAGTGTACGACGTAAATTTGTAAAAAAATAGACTTAAGCATAAAAACATGCCATCGAGGGGTGAAAACGTAAAACATACACAAAACGGTCTCGTAAGAGTCACGACCACCTCGCACAGGACCAATGAGACTCGTAGGAACCGACCGCATAGTTACGGGGCTCTCGATTTGAGTGTACGACGTAAATTTACAAAAAGTTAGACTTAAGCATAAAAATATGCCATCGAAGGGTGAAAACATAAAACAACCACAAAACGGTGCCGTAAGAGTCACGAACACCTTGCAGGGGACCAATGTGACCCGTAAGAACCGACCGCGTAGTCACGTGGCTCCCAATTTGAGTGTACGACGTAAATTTATAAAAAATTAGACTTGAGCATAAAAACATACCAACTAAGGGTGAAAATGAAAAACAGCCACAAAACGGTCCCGTAAGCGTCACAAACACCTCGCACAGGATCAATGTGACTAGTAGCAACCGATCGCGTAGTCACGGGGCTCCCGATTTGAGTGTACGACATAAATTTGCAAAATAATAGAATTAAGCATAAAAACATGCCATCGAAGGGTGAAATCGTAAAATAGCCCCAAAAAATTCTCGTAAGAGTCACGAACACCTCGCACGGGACCAATGTGACTCGTAAGAACCGACCGCGTAGTCACGAGGATCCCGATTTGAGTGTACGATGTAGATTTACAAAAAAATTAGACTTGAGCATAAAAACATGGAATCGAAAGGTGAAAATGTAAAACAAGCACAAAATGGTCCCGTAAGATGGACGAACGCCTCGTATGGGATCGATGTAACTCGTAGGAACCGATCACGTTGTCACGGCATTTTCGATTTAAGTGTACGACGTAAATTTATAAAAAGATAGACTTAAGCATAAAAGCAAGCCATCGAAGGGTGAAAACGTAAAACAAACACAAAACGGTCCGATAAAAGTCACGAACACCTCGCAAGGGACCAAAGTGACAGGTAAGAACCGACTGCGTAGTCACGAGGCTCCTGATTTTAGTGTACGACGTAAATTTGCAAGAAAATATAGACTTAAGAATAAAAACATGCAATTGTATCGTGAAAATGTAAAATAAACACAAAACGGTCCAGTAAGAGTCACGAACACCTCGCACGGGACTAATGTGACTCGTAGGAACCGGTCGTGTAGTCACGGGGCTCCCGGTTTGAGTGAAAGACATAAATTTGCAAACAATTTAGACTTAAGCATAAAAATATCCCATAGAAGGGTAAAAATGTTAAACAACCACAAAACGGTCCCGTAAGAGTCACGAATACCTCGCACGGTACCAATGTGACTCGTAGGAAACGACCGGTTAGTCACGGGGCTCCCAGTTTGAGTGTACGACGTAATTTTGCAAAAAATTAAACTTAAGCATAAAAACATGCAATCGAAGGGTGAAAATGTAAAACAAGCACAAAATGGTCCCGTAAGAGGGATGAACGCCTCGCACGGGATCGATGTAACTCGTAGGAACCGACCGCGTAGTCACGGCGCTCCCAGTTTGAGTGTAAGACGTAAATTTGCAAAAAGATAGACTTAAGCATAAAAACATGCCATCGAAGGGTGAAAGCGTAAAACAACCACAAAACTGTCCGGTAAGTGTCACGAACACCTCGTACGGGACCAATGTGACTCATAGGAACCGACCGCGTAATCACGGGGATCTCAGTTTGAGTGTATGACGTAAATTTTGCAAAAGGTTCTTATGCATAAAAACATACCATCCAAGGGTGCCAACGTAAAACAGCCATAAAACGGTCCCGTAAGAGGCACGGATGCCTCACACGGGACTGATGTGACTCGAGGGAACCGATCGCGTAGTCACGAGGCTCCCGGTTTGAGTGTACGACGTAAATTTGAAAAAAGTTAGACTTAAGCATAAAAACATGCAATTGAATGGTGAAAACGTAAAACGGCCAGAAAATGCTCACGTAAGAGTCACGAACACCTCACACGGGACCAATGTGACTCGTAGGAACTGACCGCGTAGTCACGGGGCTCTCGATTTGAGTGTACGACGTAAATTTGCAAAAAATTATACTTAAGTATAAAAACATGCCCTCGAAGGGTGAAAATGTAAAACAAGCACAAAACGGTCCCGTAAGAGTCACGAACACCTCGTACGGGACCAATGTGACTCATCGAAACCGACCGCGTAGTCACGGGGCTCCCGGTTTGAGTGTACGACGTAAATTTGCCAAAAATTAGACTTAAGCATAAAAACATGCCATCGAAGGGTGAAAACATAAAACAACCACAAAACGATCTGGTTAGAGGCAAGAACGCCTCGCACGGGACCGATGTGACTCGTAGGAATCGACCGCGTAGTCACGGGGCTCCCGGTTTGAGTGTACAACGTAAAATTGCAAAAAATTTAGACTTAAGCATAAAAACATGACATCGAAGGGTGAAAACGTAAAACAAATACAAAACTGTCCGGTAAGAGTCACGAACTCCACGCACAGCATGAATGTGACTCGCACGAACCGACCGCGTATTCGTAGGGCTCCCAACTTGAGTGTACGACGTAAATTTGTAAAAACTTTAGGCTTAACGATAAAAACATGCCACCGAAGGATAAAAATGTAAAATATCTACAAAACGGTCCCGTAAGAGTCACGAACGCCTCGTACGGGATAGATGTGACTCGTAAGAACCGACCGCATAGTCACGGGGCTCCCGGTTTGAGTGTACGATGTAAGTCTGTAAAAGGTTAGACTTAAGCATAAAAACATGCCATCGAAGGGTGTAAACCTAAAACAGCCGCAAAACGATCCCGTAAGAGTCACGAACACCTCGTACGGGACCAATGTGACTCGTAGGAACTGACCGCGTAGTCACGGCGCTTCCGGTTTGAGTGTGTGACGTAAATTTGCAAAAAGTTAGACTTAAGCATAAAAACATGCCATCGAAGGGTGAAAACATAAAACAACGAACACCTCGCATGGGACCAATGTGACTCGTAGGAATCGACTGCGTAGTCACAGGGCTCCCGGTTTGAGTGTACGAAGTAAATTGGCAAAAAATTAGACTTAAGCATAAAAACATGCCATCGAAGGGTGAAAATGCAAAGCTACCACAAAATGGTCCAGTAAGACTCACGAACACCTCGCACAAGACCAATGTGACTCATAGGAACCGACCGCGTAGTCACGGGGCTTCCTACTTGAGTGTACGACGTAAATTTGTAAAAAAAATAGACTTAAGCATAAAACATGCCGTTGAATGTTGAAAACGTAAAACAACCAACATACCGTCCGGTAAGAGTCACGAACACCTCGCACGGGACCAATGTGACTCGTAGGAACCGATCGCGAAGTCACAATGCTCACTGTTTGAGTGTACGATGTAAATTTGCAAAAACTTTAGACTTAACCATAAAAATATGCCATCGAAGGGTGAAAACATAAAACAGCCACAAAATGGTCTGGTAAGAGTCACGAACACCTCGCATGGGGCCAATGTGACTCGTAGGAATCGACCGCGTAGTCACGGGGCTCCCGGTTTGAGTGTACGACGTAAATTTATAAAAAAATTATACTTGAGCATAAAAAGATGCAATCGAAGGGTGAAAACGTAAAACAAGCACAAAATGGTCCCGTAAGATGGACGAACGCCTCACACGGGATCGATGTAACTCGTAGGAACTGATCGCGTTGTCACGGCGTTCTCTATTTGAGTCTACGCCATAAATTTGTAAAAAGTTAGACTTACGCATAAAAACAAGGCATCGAAGGGTGAAAACGTAAAACAAACACAAAATGGTTCGGTAAAAGTAACGAACCCCTCGCACGGGACCAATGTGACTGGTAGGAACCGAGCGCGTAGTCACGGGGCTCCCAGTTTGAGTGTACAACGTAAATTTGCAAAAAAAATAGACTTAAGCGTAAAAACATGCAATCGTATGGTGAAAACATAAAATAAACACAAAACGGTCCCGTAAGAGTCACGAACACCTCGAACGGGACCAATGTGACTCGTAGGAACCAGCCGTGTAGTCACGGGGCTCCCGGTTTGATTGTATGACGTAAATTGGCAAAAAAATTAGACTTAAGCATAAAAACATGCGATCGAAGGGTGAAAATGTTAAACAACCACAAAACGGTCCAGTAAGAGTCACGACCGCCTCGCACGGGACCAACATGACTCGTACGAAATGATCGGTTAGTCACGGGGCTCCCGATTTGTGTGTACGACGTAAATTTACAAAAAGTTAGACTTAAGCATAAAAACATGACATCGAAGGGTGAAAACATAAAACAACCACAAAATGGTCCCGTAAGAGTCACAAACACCTCGCACGGGACCAATGTAACTCATAGGAAACGACCGCGTGGTCACGGGGCTCCCGGTTTGAGTGTACGATGTAAATTTGTAAAAAGTTAGACTTAAGTGTAGAAACATGCCATCGAAGGGTAAAAATGTAAAACAACCACAAAACGGTCCCGTAAGAGTCACGACCACCATGCACGGGACCAATGTGACTCGTAGGAACCGACCGCGTAGTCACGAGGCTCCCGATTTGAGTGTACGACGTGAATTTGCAAAAAGTTAGACTTAAGCATCAAAATATGCCATTGAAGGATGAAAATGTAAAACAGCCAGAAAACGGTCCCGTAAGAGTCACGAACACCGCGCACGGGACCAATGTGACTCGTAAGAACCGGTCATGTAGTCACGGGGCTCCCGGTTTGAGTGTATGACCTAAATTTTAAAAAAATTTAGACATAAGCATAAAAACATGCCATCGAAGGGTGAAAACGTTAAACAACCACAAAACGGTCCAGTAAGAGTCACGAACGCCTCGCACGAGACCAATGTAACTCGTAGGAACAACCGGTTAGTCACGGGGCTCCCGGTTTGAGTGTACGATGTAAATTTACAAAACAATTAGACTTGAGCATAAAAACATGCAATCGAAGATTGAAAACGTAAAACAAGTACAAAATTGTCCCGTAAGATGGACGAACGCCTCGCACGGAATCGATGTAACTCGTAGGAACCGGTCGCGTAGTCACGGCGCTCCCTGTTTGAGTGTACGATGTAAATTTGAAAAAGTTATACTTAAGCATATAAAAACATGCCATTGAAGGGTGAACACATAAAACAACCACAAAACGGTTCCGTAAGAGTCACCAACACCACGCACGGGACCAATGTGACTCGTAGGAATCGATCGCGTAGTCACGAGGCTCCCGGTTTGAGTGTACGACGTAAATTTGCAAAAAGTTAAACTTAAGCATAAAAACATGCCATCGAAGGGTGAAAATGTAAAACATCCAGAAAAAGGTCCCGTAAGAGTCACGAACACCACGCACGGGACCAATGTGATTCGTGGGAACCGACCGCGTAGTCAAAGGGCTCCCGATTTGAGTCTACGACGTAAATTTGTAAAAAAATAGGCTTAAGCATAAAAACATGTCATTGAATGGTGAAACATAAAACAAGCACAAAACGGTCCCCTAAGAGTCACAAACATCTCGCACGGGACCAATGTGACTCATAGGAACCGATCGCATAGTGTTAGGGCTCCCGACTTAAGTGTACGACGTAAATTAGCAAAAATTTTAGACTTAACCATAAAAACATGCCACCGAAGGGTGAAAACATAAAACAACCACAAAACGGTCCCGTAAGAGTCACGAACGCCTCGTACGGGATCGATGTGACTCGTAAGAATCGACCGCATAATCACGGGGCACCCGATTTGAGTGTACGATGTAAGTTTGTAAAAGGTTAGACTTAAGCATAAAAGCTTGCCATCGAAGGGTGAAAACCTAAAACAGCCGCAAAACGATCCCGAAAGAGTCACGAACACCTCGCACGGGACGAATGTGACTCGTAGGAACCGATCACGTAGTCACGGTGCTTCCGGTTTGAGTGTGCGACATAAATTGGCAAAAAGTTAGACTTAAGCATAAAAAGAAGCCATCGAAGGGTGAAAACATAAACCAACCACAAAACGGTCCCGTAAGAGTCACGAACTCCTCGAACGGGACCAATGTGACTCATAAGAACCGACCGCGTAGTCACAGGGCTCCCGATTTGAGTGTACGAAGTAAATTTGAAAAAATTAGACTTAAGCGTAAAAACATGCCATCAAAGGGTGAAAACATAAAGAATCCACAAAATGGTCCGATAAGAGTGACGAACACCTTGCACGGGACCAATGTGACTCATAGGAACCGACTGTGTAGTCACGAGGCTCCCGATTTTAGCGTACGACGTAAATTTGAAAAAAATTAGACTTAAGCATAAAAACATGCCATTGAAGGGTGAAAATGTAAAATAGTAACAAAACGGTCTGGTATGAGTCACGAACACCTCGCACGGAACCAATGTGACTTGTAGGAATCGACCGCGTAGTCATAGGGCTCCCGATTTGAGTGTACGAAGTAAATTTGCAAAAAAATTAGACTTAAGCATAAAAACAAGCCATCGAAGGGTGAAAACATAAACCAACCACAAAACGGTCCCGTAAGAGTCACGAACTCCTCGAACGGGACCAATGTGACTGGTAGGAACCGACCGCGTAGTCACGGGGCTCCCGGTTTGAGTGTACAACGTTAATTTGCAAAAAAAAATAGACTTAAGCATAAAATCATGCAATCGTATGGTGAAAACATAAAATAAACACAAAACGGTCCCGTAAAAATCACGAACACCTCGCACAGGACCGATGTGACTCGTAGGACCCGACTGTGTAGTCACGGGGCTCCCGGTTTGAGTGTACGACGTAAATTTGCAAAAAATTTAGACTTAAGCATAAAAACAAGCAAATGAAGGGTAAAAACGTAAAACAACCACAAAATGGTCCGGTAAGATTTACGAACACCTTGCATGGGACCAATATGACTCGTAGGAACCAACCGCGTAGTCACAGGGTTCCCGGTTTGAGTGCATGACATAAATTTGTAAAAAAATAGACTTAAGCATAAAAATATGCCATCGAAGGGTGAAAATGTAAAACAAGCACAAAACGGTCCCGTAAGAGTCATGAACACCTCGTACGGGATCAATGTGACTAGTAGGAACCGACCGAGTAGTCATGGGGCTCCCGGTTTGAGTGTAGGACGTAAATTTGGCAAAAAGGTAATAAGCATAAAAAATGTCACCCAAGGGTGACAACGTAAAACAGCCATAAAATGGTCCCGTAAGAGGCATGAACGCCTCGCTCGGAACCGATGTGACTCGTAAGAACCGACCGCGTAGTCACGGGGCTCACGGTTTGAGTGTACGACGTAAATTTGCCAAAAGTTGACTTAAGCATAAAAATATGCCATCGTATGGTGAAAACGTAAAACAGCCACAAAACGGTCCCGTAAGAGTCACGAACACCTCGCACGGGACCAATGTGACTCGTAGGAACCGACCGCGTAGTCACGGGGCTCCCGGTTTGAGTGCACGACATAAATTTGTAAAAAATTAGAATTAAGCATAAAAACATGCCATCGAAGGGTGAAAAAGTAAAACAGGCACAAAACGGTCCCGTAAGAGCCACGAACACCTCGCACGGGACCAATGTGACTCATAGGAACCGACCGCGTAGTCATGGGGGTCTCGGTTTGAGTGTAGGACGTAAATTTGGCAAAAAGGTAATAAGCATAAAAATATGTCATCCAAGGGTGACAACGTAAAATGGCCATAAAACGGTCCCATAAGAGGCACGAACGCCTCGCACGGAACCGATGTGACTCGTAAGAACCGACCGCGTAGTCACGGGGCTCTCGGTTTGAGTGTATGACGTAAATTTGCCAAAATATGATTTAAGCATAAAAACATGCCATCAAAGTGTGAAAACGTAAAACAGCCAGAAAACGGTCCGGTAAGAGTCACAAACACCTCGTACGGGACCAATGTGACTCGTAGGAACCGACCACGTAGTCACGGGGCTCCCGGTTTGAGTGCACAACATAAATTTATAAAAAATTAGACTTAAGGATAAAAACATTCCATCGAAGGGTGAAATTGAAAAACAAACGCAAAACGGTCTGGTAAGAGGTAAGAACGCCTCTCACGGGATCGAAGTGACTCGTAGGAACCGATCGGGTAGTCACAGGGCTCCCGGTTTGAGTGTACGACCTAAATTTGTAAAAAAATAGACTTAAGCATAAAATATGCAATCAAAGGGTGAAAACGTAAAACAAGCACAAAATGTTCCCGTAAGAGTCATGAACGCCTCGCACGGGATCGATGTAACTCGTAGGAACCGGCCGCGTTGTCACGGCGCTTCCGGTTTGAGTGTACGACGTAAATTTGTAAAAAATTTCTTAAAAAGGTAATAAGCATAAAAATATGTCATCCAAGGGTGACAACGTAAAATGGCCATAAAACGGTCCCATAAGAGGCACGAACGCCTCGCACGGAACCGATGTGACTCGTAAGAACCGACCGCGTAGTCACGAGGCTCCCGATTTGAGTGTACAGCGTAAATTAGCAAAAAATTTAGACTTAATCATAAAAACATGCAATTGTATGGTGAAAACATAAAACAAACAAAAAATGGTACCATAAGAGTGACGAACACCTCGCACGGGACCAATGTGACTCATAGGAACCGACCGTGTAGTCACGGGGCTCTCGATTTGAGTGTACTACGTAAATTTGTAAAAAATTTAAACTTAAGCATAAAAACATGCCATCGAAGGGTGAAAATGCTAAATAGCCACAAAACGATCCCGTAAGAGTCACGAACGCCTCGCTCGGAACCAATGTGACTCGTAGGAACCGATCGGGTAGTCACGGGGCTCCCGGTTTGAGTGTACGACCTAAAATAGACTTAAGCATAAAAACATGCAATTGAAGGGTGAAAACATAACACAACCACAAAATGTTCCCGTAAGATGGACGAACGCCTCGCACGGGATTGATGTAACAGGTAGGAACCGGCCGCGTTGTCACGGCGCTTCCGGTTTGAGTGTACGACGTAAATTTGCAAAAAAATAGACTTAAGCATAAAAACATCCTATCGAAGGGAAAAAAGGTAAAATAGCAACAAAACGGCCCGGTAAGAGTCACGAACACTTCACACGGGACCAATTTGACTCGTAGGAACCGACTGCGTAGTCACGGGGCTCCCTATTTGAGTGTACGACGTAAATTTGCAAAAAAATAGACTTAAGTATAAAACATTCCATCGAAGGGTGAAAACATAAAACATCCACAAAACAGTCCGGTAAGAGTCATGAACACCTCGCACGGGACCAATGTGACACGTAGGAACCAACCGCGTATTCATGGGGCTCCCGATTTGAGTGTATGACGTAACTTTGCAAAAAAAATAGACTTAAGCACAAAAACATCCCATCGAAGGGAGAAAATGTAAAATAGCCACAAAACGGTCCGGTAAGAGTCACGAACACCTCGCACGGGACCAATGTGACTCGAAGGAACCGACTGTGTAGTCACGGGGCTCCCGATTTGAGTGTATGATGTAAATTTGCAAAAAAATAGACTTAAGTATTAAACAAGCCATCGAAGGGTGAAAACGTAAAACAACCACAAAACGATCCGGTAAGAGTCACGAACAGCTCGCACGGGACTAATGTGAATCGTAGGAACCGACCGCGTAGTCACGAGGCTCCTAGTTTTAGTGTACAACGTAAATTTACCAAAAAATTAGACTTGAGCATAAAAACATGCAACCGAAGGGTAAAAACGTAAAACAAGCACAGAATGGCCCCGTAAGATGGACGAATGCCTCACACATGATCGATGTAACTCGTAGGAACCGGTCGCGCTGTCACGGCGTTCCTGGTTTGAGCGTACGACATAAATTTGCAAAATGTTAGACTTAAGCTTAAAAATATGCCATCGAAGGCTGAAAACGTAAAACAAACACAAAACGGTCCGATAAAAGTCACGAACACCTCGCACGGGACCAAAGTGACAGGTAGGAATCGACCGCGTAGTCACTGGGCTCCCGATTTGAGTGTACAACGTAAATTTGCAAAAAAATTCGACTTAAGCATAAAAACATTCAATCGTATGGTGAAAATATAAAATAAACAAAAAAGGGTCCCGTAAGAGTGACGAACACCTCGCACGGGACCAATGTGACTCGTAGGAACCGACCGTGTAGTCACGCGGCTCTCGGTTTAACTGTACAACGTAAATTTGTTAAAAATATAGACTTAAGCATAAAAATATGCCATCGAATGGTGAAAATGCTAAACATCCACAAAAAGGTCCCGTAAGAGTCATGGACGCCTCGCTCGGAACCAATGTGACTCGTAGGAACTGACCGGGTAGTCATAGGGCTCCCGGTTTGAGTGTACGACCTAAATTTCTGAAAAAATAGACTTAAGCATAAAAACATGCAATCGAAGGGTGAAAATGTAAAACAAGCACAAAATCTTCTCGTAAGATGGACGAACGCCTCGCACCGGATCGATGTAACACGTAGGAACCGGCCGCGTTGTCACGGCGTTTTCGGTTTGAGTGTACGACGTAAATTTGTAAAAAAATAGACTTAAGCATAAAAACATCCCATCGAAGGGAGAAAATGTAAAACAGCCACAAAACAGTCTGGTAAGAGTCACGAACACCTCGTACGGGAGAAATGTGGCTCGTAGGAACCGACCACGTAGTCACGGGGCTCCCGATTTGAGTGTATGACGTAAATTTGCAAAAAAATAAACTTAAGTATAAAACATGTCATCGAAGGGTGAAAACATAAAACAGCCACAAAACGGTCCGGTAAGAGTCACGAACACCTCGCACGGAACCAATGTGACTCGTAGGAACCGACCACGTAGTCACGAGGCTCCCGGTTTGAGTGTACGACGTAAATTTTGCAAAAAGTTCTAAAGCATAAAAACATGCCATTCAAGGGTGACAACGTAAAACATCTATAAAATTGTCCCGTAAAAGCCACGGACGCCTCGCACGGGACCGATGTGACTCGTACGAACTGACCGCGTAGTCATGAGGCTCCCGGTTTGAATGTACGACGTAAATTTGCAAAAAGTTAGACTTAAGCATTAAAACATGCCATCGAAGGGTGAAAATGTAAAACAGCCCAAAAACGATCCCGTAAGAGCACGAACACCTCGCACGGGACCAATGTGACTCTTAAGAACCGACCGCGTAGTCACAGGGCTCCCGATTTGAGAGTACGACGTAAATTTGTAAAAAATTAGACTTAAGCATAAAAACATGCCATCGAAGGGTGAAAACATAAAACAGGCACAAAACGGTCTCGTAAAAAAAATGCCATCGAAGGGTGAAAACATAAAACAAACACAAAATGGTCCAATAAAAGTCACGAACACCTCGCACGGGACTAATGTGACCGGTAGGAATCGACCGCGTAGTCACTGGGATCCCGGTTTGAGTGTTTGACGTAAATTTGCAAAAAAATTAGACTTAAGCATAAAAACATGCAATCGAATGGTGAAAATAAAAAATAAACACAAAACGGTCCCGTAAGAGTGACGAACACCTCGCACGAGACCAATGTGACTAGCAGGAACCAATAGTGTAGTCACGGTGCTCTCGGTTTGAGTGTACAACGTAAATTTGTAAAAAATTTAGACTTAGGCATAAAAACATGCCATCGAAGGGTGAAAACGCTAAACAGCCACAAAACGATCCTATAAGAGTCACGAACGCCTCGCTCGGGACCAATGTGACTCGTAGGAACCGACTGGGTAGTCACGGGGCTCCCGGTTTGAGTGTACGACGTAAATTTGTAAAAAAATAGACTTAAGCATAAAATATGCAATCAAAGGGTGAAAACGTAAAACAAGCACAAAATGTTCCTGTAAGAGTCATGAACGCCTCGCACGGGATCAATGTAACTCGTAGGAACCGACCGCGTTGTCACGGCACTTCCGGTTTGAGTGTACGACGTAAATTTGTAAAAAAATAGAAGTAAGCATAAAAACATGCCATCGAAGGGCAAAAATATAAAACAGCCACAAAACGGCCCTGTAAGAGTCATGAACACCTCGCACGGGACCAATGTGACTCGTAGGAACCGCCCGCGTAGTCACGGGGCTCCCGATTTGAGTGTATGACGTAAATTTGCAAAAAAATAGACTTAAGTATAAAACATGCCATCGAATGGTGAAAATGTAAAACAGCCACAAAACGGTCCGGTAAGAGTCACGAACACCTCGGACGGGACCGGTGTGACTCCTAGGAACCGATCGCGTAGTCACGGGGCTCTCGATTTGAGTGTACGATGTATATTTTCAAAATGTAAACTTGTCCATAAAAACATGCCATCGAAGGGTGAAAACGTTAAACAACCATAAAATGGTCTGATATGAGTCACGAACACCTCGCACGGGACCAATGTGACTCGTAGGAACCGACCGCGTAGTCACGGCGCTCCCGGTTTGAGTGTACGACGTAATTTTGCAAAAATTAGACTTGTGCATAAAAACATGCCATCGAAGGCTGAAAACGTAAAACAGCCACAAAACACTCCTGTAACAGGCACGAACGCCCAGCACGGGACCAATATGACTCGTAGGAACCGAGTGTTTAGTAATAAGGTGTATTTAAACTATCTTGGATGTCCTTTATTTAAGGGAAGAAATAAATCCATCTATTTTGAATCTTTAGTGTAGTCTATAGCATTTAAAATCATATCTTAGAAGTCCAAATTGCCTTCAATTGGATGAAATGTATGTTTAATTCAATCTATTATTTCATTCATTCCTCTTTATTCCTTGCTTGCCTTAAATCCCCGTAAAGTAATCATCCATTCCTTAAACCAACTGCTCGACTCTTTGTCTTGGGTGTTAATCAATAGTTTAGAAAGAAATTTCATTGGCTGAGTTGGGACTAAATTTGTATGCTAAAAAGTGAAGGAAGTCTTGGAATAAGAAACTTGTTCTCAGTTATTAAAGCTTTTAACCTCAAATTAGCTTGGAAATTAAAAGAGGGAAATAGTCTTTAGGCTCAATTTATGAAGAACAAGTATTCTAATATGACCACAGGTATAGGATCAATGAGTTTTAAAAGGATCATATCAGCTAAAGAGGTTTTGGATTCTAACTTTACTTATACTGAAAATTCCTTGGTTTGGAAGCCTACTTTAAATGGTAAATTCGCCTTTCAATCAGCTTATAACCTGGTTAGATACTAAAAAATGTCTTATTTGGCATTTAAAACTATATGGCATCCTCAAAATCCCCTAAAATGTCAGTGCTAGTGTGGAAGGTCTTATCTAAATGTGTTATAGTTAAAGAATTGATTCAATTTGTTGGTGTTAGGATTGCTTCTAAGTGTCAATGTTGTTCTGCTCCTTCAGAATCAATATCTCATATTCTCATAACAAGTCTTATAGCTCAGTAGTCCTGGGGTTATTTCAATCAGTTAATGGGAATTACAAAATCATCCACTTCAGTTCATAGCACTCTGATACAATGGTGGCTTCACTCTAGTTCTTCAAAGCTGATAAATTGGGTGTATAAGATGATTCATGTTTGTATAATTTGGGAAATTTTATACAGGAGACCGCAATATTTGCCACTGGTATCTGGATTGGTACTTAAATGGAATCTGTCGGAACAATTTATATTATATAAACATATATATATAATATAAACTATATATATAACAGTTATAATATATATATAATAGTTATAATATATATAATATATATATATTATATATATAATATATTATAACAGTTATATATATAATATATACTGTTATAACAGTTATACTATATAATATATAACTATTATAATATATTATATATATAATATACTATAATATACTATATATATATAATATACTATATATATATATATATTTTCACCTAGTTTTTTTAGTAGAATTCCTAGAATACGCTGGGGAAGTGTATAATTGTGAAGTGTCTTGTCTAAGAAGGATTGTATTTATTAAACACGTGAAGATATAGCTATCTATATATCTGTCTTCTCCTTTATTGTCGTTCTATTCGGGGCAGTACGGGTCGTGCTCTATCTCTATCAAAGAACTTCAGGACATTATATCTATCCTTGGGTTGGACGAATTATTCGAAGAGGATCGTTTAACCGTAGCAAGAGCGCAAAAAATTGAGCGTTTCTTATCACAACCTTTTTTCGTAGCAGAAGTATTTACTGGTTCTCCAGGGAAATATGTTGGTCTAGCATAAACAATTAGAGGTTTTCAATTGTTCCTTTCCGTAGAATTAGATGGTCTTCCTGAATAGGCCTTTTATTTGGTAGGTAACATCGATGAAGCTAGCGGAAGGCTATGAATTTTGAAATGGAGAGCAATTTGAAGAAATGACCTTAAATCATTGTGTACTGACCCCTAATCGAATTGTTTGGGATTCAGAAGTGAAAGAAATCATTTTAACTACCAATAGTGGCCAAATTGGCGTATTACCAAATCACGCGCCTATTGCCATAGCTGTTGATATAGGTATTTTGAGAATACACCTTAACGACCAATGGTTAACGATGGATCTGATGGGTGGTTTTGCTAGAATATGTAATAATGCGATCACTGTTTTAGTAAATGATGCGGAGAAGAGTAGTGACATTGATCCACAAGAAGCTCAGCAAACTCTTGAAATAGCAGAAGCTAATTTGAAAAAAGCTGAAGGAAAGAGACAAACAATTGAGGCAAATATAGCTCTCCGACGAGCTAGGACACGAGTAGAGACTATCAATGCAATTTCGTAACTAGTTGGTGCGTCCTAATAATAAACAAAGTTCAGTTTATATACCTTATATTTGTTTGATTTGGTTATGTCGAGTGAATACAATCAAATACAATCAAGCGGAATCATATTTTGATGCAACGAAAAAAAATGAAAATTCCAAAATGAAATAGAAAAGATACAAAATCAATATCAATAAAAGAACATGGGTATAAAAACTTATTAGATACCGGGGTCAATGGTATGTAATAAGTTCTACCTACTATTGGATTTGAACCAATGACTCTCGCCGTATGAAAGCAATACTCTAACCAGTGAGTTAAGTAGGTCATTTCTCATCACAAAGAGAACCAAATGGGACCCATCCCATCGATGGATTATAAATATGATATTACTTATATATATATATCCATATAACAAAGGAGCATGGTTTTTGAAAATTTTGGCCAAAATATCTCCACTTTGGCATGCATGACATTTTTCTCTTTCATGCCCATACATGAATGTCATGCTAAAAGTTATTTTTTTTCTTTTTCTTTTTTTTTGTGTTATATATACCATTATATACTATTATACTATTATAAATACATGTATTTTTTTAAATACGTGTAAATTTAATTTTTTTATTAAATATTTTTTTCCAATTTTAATTTTTTTAATTTATATTTTTAATTTTTTTTAATTTATATTTTTAATTAATTTTTATTTTTTCTTTAATTTTATTTTTTTATTTATATTTATATTTTTTTTCTTTAATTTTAATTTTTTATTTATATTTCTCTAATTTTTTTTTAATGTTTTTTCTTTATTTTTTTTTTATTACAGGGGCAAATTTATCGTCGTGCCCTCGGGCACGGGCATCCACTAGTATATATATATAATAGTTTATATATACATACAGTTTATAAACTATTATATATACTATTATACATAAATATATATTATATATATTATATATTATATATTATATATTATATATTTATATAATAGTTTATATAATAGTTTATAAACTCTATGTATATATAAACTATTATATATATATATATCAAGTGTTATATATATAAAAGTTGTTTATATATATAACAGTCTTTTCTATTAACTGTTTATATATATATATATATAAACAGTTATGTATATAGCAATTTTTTTTAATGAACTATTTATATGTATAACTGTTTATATATAATAGTTATATAATAGTTTTTTTAATAAACGGTTATATATAACTGTTTATATAATAGTTATATATATATATAATTGTAATAGTTAATAATTGTTATTATCTTTTGAAGTCGATTTGGTAATAATTTATTTTGTATTTTGTGTAGAATGAAAATGGATTTGCAATCCATGGAAAAGTCGATGGATACGGAGGAGCCAGGTATGTAGCTACTCGGATACTAATTTAAGTTTATGTTATGATATTCAGTTTTTATTTTGACTCCTGGGATAGGCTTATTTGATGATCTTTTAAACGTTCTACTATATTTTTATACTTGTATGATGTTTATGGCCGTGCGGGCTTGTATATACTATTTTTAGATGTTAAATCGGTGGACGGAATTTTTTGGTGGTTAACTGTGTTTTTGTTATTGTTGGATTTATTTTAATGTTAAAACAGGTTGGATTTCATGAATAAACAAAGGAAACTCTGCCGAAATTTTCTAAAATTAATTAGTGTTTTAAATTGATTAAGTTAAACATACATGCATTTGAAGTTATACAAACTCATGTAGTCATTTATTTTTGTATCTTATGCAAGTTGATGATGGATTTTGCTTGGAGTTATTATATTTGTGGTGACTTGGAACTGAGGTTTCTTATAGTGTAGGGGAGTCATATTGTCGTCGTCGTTTTAGTGTATGTGGATTTTATAACATCTTTTGATGTGTTAATGTATTAGGTTATATCATGTTTACATCTTTTCATGTGTTAGGATTGATTATGTTCTTATTTGGGAGGCATTTATTTTGTACCTTTATACTTGGATTGTGATGAAATATTATTTTGTAATTCATATTTACGAGATTTGGTTGAAAATTGTGGAACATTGTATTACTTATGATTGTATGAAAAATGCACAATGTAATTTTGGATTATAAGGTTGCACGTTTTATGTAGTGTGAGTTTTGATGAAAAATGTATAGCTTTAAAAGTGCTTCCAATTATGAAAATATAATAGTTAGTAAATAAAAATATAGTACTTTTGGCAACACAATTTTTTTTGTCGAAAGAAAACTTTTGGCAACACAAGAGTTGTGTGGCCAAAGATATAGCTTTTGGCAACACAAGATTTGTGTTGCCAAAAGCAATACCTTTGACAACACAAACAAGGGCATTGTGCAAAAGGTATATCTTTTGGCAACACAATAGTTGTGCTGCCAAAGGTATAACTTTTGGCAACACAATAGTTTTATTGCCGAAAGTTTTTTTTTATACCATTTATCTTACATCTTGCAGCATAATTTGTGTCGCTGAAAGATTTCTTTTTGGCAACACAACTATTTTTGTCACTGTTGAGTGACCTTTGGCAACATAAATAATATTTTTTATTATAAATTTGACAAATTAAAAAATACTTTTGGAAATACAATTGCGTGATGCCAAAAGTATACCTTCAGCAACACAAGCCTGCTGTGTTGCCAAAGGGTTTCCTAGACACACAATAGGCAACAAGCTGGCAACATAGCAAAATATGTTGCCAATACCTTTTAGCAACATATTTCTAACTTTAGCAACAAAATTTGTATGTTGCTAATGGTGCAAATTCTTGTAATGATGAAAGTGACTCATTTGATTGAAAATGAGCTAACCCAAAAATTCGAAGGTGATAAAGAACAATAAGTATATGAAGAGTGGCAGGATCAACATACTCTACTAAGAAGTTGGATAGTAGGCACGATGACCGAAGAATCCATGTACCTTATCATGGGTTGTGACACGGCCAAGGCAATATGGTTCACACTTGAAGACAATACCTTCAAGTGTCAAAAGACAAGGAGTTTGTGTTAAAGGAAGAACTAAGGTCCATTTCCATTGAAGGAAAAACTATTGACGAATATGTAAAACGTTAAAGGAGATTTCTGATGGCCTCATGGACATTAACAAATCGCTTGATGAAGACTCAATTGTGATTAGTTTCGTCCAAGAACTTCGGGCAAAGTACAAAACCTTTGGAAAGGTTATGATTGGAAAACCACTATACCTTATTCTTGGACAACTAATTTCAGCGCTGAGAGGATTTGATATGTGAGAAGAGAAGGAGACACCACAAGCCATAAATGAACAATTATCATAACTTGGCCCCATCAATGTCATTTGTTTCTCAACAAGCACCATTTCATGGTTTCAACAGAAACTGTGTGAGGGATTTTAGAGGACGCACCAACTTTAGAGGCAACTTTGGAGTTTTTAACTCAAGAGGTCGAGGCTTTAGACCTGTTGGGTTTTATCATAAAAATTGGCAACCAAACTGGAGTCAAGGAGGACAACAAAGTTGGCACCAATGAAGTCTCTATGGGCATAATTTTCACTCGACTGGAAGCACGCAAACCGCCTAGAAAGCACCTAGAAGCCAGGCTACCATAACGGAATTTGGGCAACAACAAGGGAGTATTATGAAGCAAGACATGCATGATGAAAGACAATGGGAATGCCAAATTTGTGAATAAAATAATCACAAGGCACTTACATGCTTCTACAGACTTCTCGGTTCAACCTCAAGGGGCAAATCCACAAGTTGTGATGGCATTATATTCCCAATTTCCTACTGACAACAATATCTACATGGACTAAAGTTAATCCACACACATGACAAATACAACAGGTAATGTTTTTAACCTAAAGCCTTATTATGAAAATAACAAAGTCCTAGTAGGGGATGGGCCGTAGTTGGATATTACACACACACGGGGCACAAGGTCATAAATGGGCTTCGACTAAAAGATATACTTGTATTACCAAAGTTAAAGAAGTCACTTGTTTATGTATCTCAACTTGCAGGAGAAAATTAATCTACACTTGAGTTTACTGACAATGACTTTGTTGTTAAGGACAAGAAGACCAAACAGTTGATGGCCAAAGGGGTTAAGAAGGGAGCATTATATGCATTGGATAATTACAAGTGGAAAGAATTGACAGTCTCTGAAAATAAGATTAGTCATAGAATTTGGCATAAGAGATTAGGACATCCTAGCAATGATAGTCCACAATTATTAGCTAAAAACATATGTATACGGGTTTGCAATTGGAGTAAAAGGCATATTGTATGGAAGTTTTCAAATGGGAAAAAGTTGTAGACTTCCTTTCCATTTGAATGTGAGAATATCTTATGAACCATTCACTAAAATTCATTCGGATATATGGGGACCAACACCTGTACTTTCATCACAGCACATGAAATATTATGTTATATTTATTAATGATTCTATACAATACACGTGGCTATATCCTTTGAAACAAAAATTAGATTTCTATAACACTTTTCTTCAATTTCAAATGATGATGGAAACACAATTTTTAAGAAAAATTAAGGTGTTCCAATGTGATGGTAGAGGGGAATATTTAAGCCATGAGTTTGTTGAACACCTAAACAAGCATGGTATACTTAGAAGTATATCGTGTCCTTACACTCCTGAGCAAAATGGAGTTACTGAGAGGAAACACAGACACATTGTTAAGACAACACTTACAATGATGCTTCATGAAAAAATACCATTGTTTTTGTGGGTAGATTCTTTTTTAACTGTTGTGTACCTCATAAATAGGTTTACACCCTCAAAATTGAAGAAGGAAACACCTTTCTTCAAACTTTATAATCAGCAAGCCAACTATGAAAACTTATTGATTTTTGGGTGTAGGTGTTTTCCCTATATAAAGAATAAGACCTAACATAAACTCACCCTAAAATAGTATCCATGTATCTTTCTTAGGTATATCTCTATTGACAAAGGATACAAATGCTATAATCCATCCACTAGAAGAGTCTATATTTCTAGACATGTGGTTTTGGATTAAAATATATTTCCATATGTTACCCCTGATAGATACATGAAGGAGTGCACTGAAGCCATGAAATTGTTCGCTTATGATGATTTTTTTTATGACCGCAGTGATGATGCTGGAAACAGCACCACCCTTCAAGGTGTTTGTAAGCTCAAATCAATGTTAATAATGGCAGCACAAGAGTATATTAAATATAAGAGATAGAGATGAGGAGAAGAGGATGAACAGTTGAATATAAGTGGTTCAGCCAATCCGGCCTACATCCACTGTGAGTGTGTGTGAGTAATATCATTGAATGAAGGCACTAATGGCCCTGGATACAATCTCTCAAGCTTTCTCTCTCTACTGTGTAAAATGACAGAGTTTTAGCTAGGGTTGCAATTCTTGATCCCTTTAGAAGGTAGAGGGTGACCTCTATATATAGTGCTTAGGGGGTGTAGTGTACCCCCCAAGCATGTAATGAGAATGTGCATGAATATCCCACCGGCCAAAGAATGACACCTGGCTAATCTTAACTAAGTAATGATGACCTCAATATTCCCTCACGTGGAGGGAGTGATTCAGTTATAACAGATTTTTCCACATGTCCCATGCCTTACATATGTGTGTAAATGCTCGGTTGCCTTAGAATGATACCAACCTCGGCTTGGGTGAGTACGAGGTTGGTGGAGTACAACCCTTGACTTGTTAGAGATCAATATTCCATGAATACCTCGGTCAGGACGTCCGACCGAGGTTGGGTATGAGGTGTAACGTCGGCCAAAGCCGATGATGACATAGTGCTTGTTGATTGATCCTATGAGGCTTTTGTTGGTCTCAGATGATACTTGTAACGTCGGCTGAGGCCGATACCATGTGTTTATGGTCATATGTAGGGGCTCCTTTGAGGTGACGTTGTCAACGTCAGTTGTGGCAGACCCCATAAAAGTTGATCCCAAGTGCCTAGTTGATCTTGGTTGATACAATGTAACGCCGATCGGGGTCGATGTTGTGGATGGACGCTTGAACCCAGATCCAAGCCTTGATTATGAGGTTTATGCAACGTCTTCTAGAGTCGACCTTGTGAGGGACGATATTACTATCGGTCACTATAAGCCTCTACCACCTCGATTATGAGTCAGGCCGAGGTTAGTGTCTCTGAGTGGGAAGGTGCACTTTGGGCATATCAATCACCCCCTAACCCTTAGTTACCTATGTGAGTAGGTGATTGAGGGGTATTTTCAAGGCCAAGGCTAAGTTTTCTTGTGTGCCAATACTATCTTGACAGATTTCACTTGCTTAAGTGAATGGCGTGCGTTTATGGTTTGTATCTTTGGGTTCCTAAGGCAATGATGAGCCTTAGGACACATGCCAAAATGATTGTGGGTTTAAACCCCCCTTTCCTTCTTTCTTCTTCATTTCCTTTTCTCTTTTCCAGCCATTGCTTTTCTGTACAACTTCATTTTCTTCAAGAGCTTTTGTTGCTACTGTGAAGTGCTTGTTCGATTCTCATCTCCTTACCCTTATTCCACGGTCATCCAGATATCCTCTCCACCTTGTCCTATCGTTTCCTTCCTTTAATTTCCATTTCTGTAATTTCTTGTTTGAGCTTGGGTTTTTCGGTGAGAGTTTGAGTTTTTCGATGACATTTAACAGTTTTTTGGTGAGATATCAAGAGTTTTTCGGTGACTGTTCTAGTGTGTTCATACGTATTATTATTCTAAAATATCATTTAGATCCTTCATTAGGTTAAGACAAGTTGATTGTTTTTTATTTAGAGTCTCATGTGTAAGGCCGTCCTCCTATGCTCAGACCCCTTTATCAGCTCTTAGAGGAATTCCCCTCTCTTAGGGAGAAAACTTTAGATAAAATTAGGCAAATAAAATGGGCCCAAGAGGAATCTCGTATGGCTGAGGCCTTCCCCCTTAGACCTATCTTTCCACCCCCTCTGAAGGTAATATATCCTGAGCCATCTATTCCAGTAGAGGTCCAGTAGAACCCACTCTAATGTCTGAGTATGAGTCGTTAACCTCAGACCTGTCGCATGTATGAGTAGATGTTTAAGTTAGGGTTCCGTCTTCCCATCCACCCAATAATTAGGGCCATCTTGTCCCAAATCAATCTAGCCCTGTCGCAATTATCCCCCAATGCTTGGAGGGTGATGATTTGGGCTATTGTCCTCTGGAGGGCAATCCATCATTCCGACCTTCCCGTAAGGGTCTTCACAGGATGTTATATCCCTTCTTCTGCAAGAAATCACCCCAGCTACTATCACTTCCTTGCTAGGAAGTCTAATAAGAAGATGTTGTTGGTTACCCAGACCTCTAACAACAACTGGAAGCCACGCTACTTTTTTGTCTCATGGGCTTGGGAATTTAGAGCACATGCCTCCTCTTCCTCATCCGATTCGAGGACACCCCTGAGGTGGGGAAAAGTATCACTCGCAGCCAAGGCCGATCCTGGACTTATCCAGGATAACTTACAAAGGTTAAAGATCTTCAAGAGCAGGGGGCATGGTATGTCGGTCAAATACGAGCATTTGATGACCCCATACTATCTCTCTGAGACTACTCTTGGGGGGAGTCCTCTGACTGAACTCCGTAAGTGCTATTTTCCACAAGTTGTACCTCTTACTTTTTAATGTTTCTGAATGTAAAACTCAGACCTTTCCTTTTTACAGAACGTCTGGAAGGCATCTCCGACGATACCTGGGAGATGTTGGCCCCAAGTCTCACTAAGATGGTGAAGAAGGCAGGCCTTAATGCACCTCCCCCACCAAAACATAACGCCGGCACTTCTAAGGCCGATGCTTCAAAGAAAAGGAAAACCACCACTCCTATCCCTGAGGATCAGAGGTAGAGAAAAGCCTTAAAGGGAGATTGCGCGATCCCTATCTCTTTTGAGGACACGTTAGTTGCTCGTCTGGAGCAGCTGGAGTTCAGCGACAGTGAAATTGGCCAAAGTATGAAGGCCTTGGATGCCATCGGCTCAGTAATGACCGACGCCGACAAACGGTTCTGCCGTTCTCTGGACACCCCTCTGCTTCCCGAGTTTGCCCTCCACCAATCTATCCAGGTAAGACTTTTGTTGTTTATGTTGAAGTGTAACATTGGCTTTGAATTATTCCAAATCTTGAACTGATATTTCTGAATATGTTTTGTAGGGTATCCTCACCATGCACCATGCACCAGTTCGTTGACTGGACCCTAAGGAAGCTCCCTCTGATTGAAAAGGGAAGAGAGGCCTGAAAGATAAATGTCACTCTGAATGATGAAGTGGAGCGTCTGAAGGCTTCCTTAGAGGGGTCTGAAGCTCATGTTAAGCAGCTGAAGACGGGTATGGGCAAGCTTAAGGAAGATCATAGCTCTGCTCTGAAGGTCCAGGTTGACTCCCTCCAACGAAAGGTTGATGTCGCTGTGAAGGCTTCTCTAGAGGACGCCTCCGAGAAGATTTTAGCGGACTACAGGGTATCTGACCAATTTATCAGCTTCGGCTTTGAATACCTCAAAAGAGGTATTAAAGCCACTCACAAATGGGCGGCTATGAAAGAGAATGATTCAGGCAGTTTGGCAGCCTCAAACTTTATCGGTCTTGGTTTTGCCAATCCCCAATTTGCTCAGGCCTTACAAGAGGTCGAGGAGGAGGCAGAAGGTGCTGCGCCTGCTGACACATCACCACTGGAAGATGCACAAACTAAAGAGGCCAATCCCGGGGATTATGGAGTCGAGGTTACTAACATCGTCCAAGGGGATATTTCTACAAATGCAGACCCCTAGATTTTATTCTTGTGGAATTTTTTATACTTGTAACTAAATGATAACATTCCCTTGCATAACTTTGGCATGTAATTCTAACTCCATATTATATCCTCTTCAAAGGATTTTGCTTATTCTAATGAATGCACCTTTGAATAGTTGTCACATGATGATATTTATATTAATGTTTGTAGTCTTTCATGTCCTCATCATTTAACTAAGATGTTATCCTCATTAATATCACCAAACTATGATGTTATAAGTTCTGAGGTCTAAGGTCATCAAACTAATATGTTACCCCCATAAATAATTTTTCACCAACTTAATGATATTTAAAGTCTGAGGTCATCCACATATGATGTCTCACCTCAGACCTTGTCACCAAATTATGATGTTATAAGGTCTGAGGTCATCAAACTAAGATGTTACCCCCATAAATATCACCAAATTAATGATGTTTAAGGTCTCAGGTCATCCAAATATGATGTTTCACCTCAAACCTTGCCACTAGATTATGATGTTTTAAGGTCTGAGGTCATACAACTAAGATGTTAGCCCCATAAATTACCACCAATTTAATGATGTTTAAGGTCTGAGGTCATCCAAATATGATGTTTCACCTCAGAAATTCTCACCAAATTATGATGTTCTAAAGGTCTAAAGTCATACAACTAAGATGTTACCCCCATAAATATCACCAAATGAATGATGTTGAAGGTCTGAGGTCATCCAAATATGATGTTTCACCTCAGACCTTCTCACCAAATTATGATGTTGTAAAGGTTTGAAGTCATACAACTAAGATGTTACCCCCATAAATTTTCACCAATTTGATGATGTTTAAGGTCTGAGGTCATCCAAATATGATGTTTCACCTCAGACCTTCTCACCAAATTATGATGTTCTAAAGGTCTGAGGTCATACAACTAAAATATTACCCCCATAAATTTTCACCAATTTAATGATGTTTAAGGTCTGAGGTCATCCAAATATGATGTTTCACCTCAGGCCTTCTCACTAAATTATGATGTTCTGAAGGTTTGAGGTCATACAACGAAGATGTTACCCCCATAAATTTTCACCAATTTAATGATGTTTAAGGTCTGAGGTCATCCAAATATGATGTTTCACCTCAGACCTTCTCACCAAATTATGATGTTCTAAAGGTTTGAGGTCATATAACTAAGATGTTACCCCCATAAAGTTTCACCAATTTAATGATGTTTAAGGTCTGAGGTCATCCAAATATGATGTTTCACCTCATACCTTCTCACTAAATTATGATGTTCTAAAGGTCTGAGGTCATATAACTAAGATATTACCCCCATAAAGTTTCACCAATTTAATGATGTTTAAGGTCTGAGGTCATCCAAATATGATGTTTCACATCAGACCTTCTCACCAAATGATGATGTTCTAAAGGTCCGAGGTCATCAAACTAAGATGTTATCCTCATAGATTCCACCACTAAAGCATAATGAACTAAGAATTGACATAGGAACTGATCTTTTCATTAATAATCTCTTCATAAGATGATACATTTACATAGAACCATTGCAACATCATATGTAATACTTTTTCAAATGATCAGCATTCCATGGATTGGAGAAAGGTTCCCCTTCAAAGTTTTACAGCCTGTAGGTCCCGATTACAACTTCCTGGATTACTTTGTAAGGGACATGCCAATTTTGGTGAAGCATGTATGCCTTCTGTAGTGCCTTCTTTAGCACTAGGTCTCTTACAGCTATGGGCCTCGATTTCACCCTTTGATTGTAGAATTTTATTGTTCTCTGCTGGTAGGCTGCATGTCTGATATCGGCATCTTCCCTTCTCTCTTCAATTCGATCTAGGTCAAGTATTCTCTCTTCCCCATTCTTCTCGGGGTCATAGGTCTGAACTTTGTGAGTGGGCAGTCCTACCTCTGTTGGTATGACGACCTCTGAGCCATGTGCTAACATAAATGGGGTTTCCCCCGTTGGTGTCCTAGCCATTGTTTTGTAAGCCCATAACACATCATAAACCTCTTCAGTCCATCTCCCCTTAGCTTCTTCTAACCTCTTATTGATCTCATCGAGGATTTTTCTATTTGTGACTTCGGTCTAACCATTTTCCTGAGGTCGGCCAGGAGAAGAGAAAAATTTCTTGATCCCAACTCTCTCACAATACTTCTATAAGGAAGAATTCTTGAACTGGGTTCCGTTGTCCAAGATGAGGGTGTTTGGAAGAACATGTCTGCATATGATGCTCTTCCAGATAAACTTAAAGGTCTTCTGCTCTGTAATCATTATCATCGGCTCAGCCTCCACCCACTTGGAAAAGTAATCAATCTCTACTATCAGAAATCAGTAATTGTTCGCAGCCCTTGGCAAGGAACCCACCAAGTCAATCCCCCTTACTGCGAATGGCCAAGGGGAACTAATTGACGTCATAGGTTGATGAGGTTGATGGGTAATAGTGGAGAACCTCTGGCATTTGTCGCACCTCTTCACGTAGGCAGCAACATCCTTGGCCAAGGTCGGCCACCAGTATCCTTGTGTGATAATCCTCTTGGCCAAAGGTCTTCCCCCTATGTGATTGGAGCAAGAACCTTCATGTACTTCCTGTAGGACGAGGGGGACCTCTGTGGGATGAACACATATGAGGAGAGGTAATAGAAATCCTTTCTTATATAGGACATCTCCTACTATTGAAAACTTTGCAGCTCTGTACCTCAATTTCCTCCTCTCTAACTTTGATTCCGGCAGCTCTCCCTTTCTGATATATCTGATGAGGGGGTCTATCCATAATTCCCCTAGGTTCAAGTTGAGGCAAGGGCTGGCAACCTCTTCTTCCTCAATGGTCGATTTGAGCAGGATCTCGACTGGAACCGTCCTTCTGATGTCTGTCCTTATTACTGAAGCCAACCTTGCTAGTGCATCTACATAGCTGTTGTTTTGTCGAGGTACCCTCTTCATCTTTACCTCTTTGAAACCTTCTAGCATTATTCTTACCCTTTTCAGGTATCTGGCCATCCTTTCATCCTTGGCCTCATAAACTCCAAACACTTGGTTGACAACTAACCTTGAGTCGCTATGAAGTAGGAGTCGTCCAACCCTAAGGGTCTTTGCTAAGGAGAGGCCTTCTATCATGGCCTCATATTCTAACTCATTGTTTGATGCTTTGAAGTTGAACCTTAGTGCATATTCAATGTTGGTACCGTCCGGAGCTGAGAGTATCAGCCCTGCACCGCTTCCACTTTTGCAAGAAGACCCATCAACGAAGAGGTTCCAAACGTCTTCAATTGAGGAGAAGCTCCCCTCTTACAGGATTCCTTGCTTGAAGAGGTACATGTCTTCCTCGTTCTCAACTATTCTATTTTTGGCTCTGTTGGACACAACCTCTTTCGGATCTCGGAAGACGTTAATATTCGACCCCTCTGCGATCGCTGGATTGTTCTCAACCTCAGTCTCTTCCCACGTGAACTCAGTAACAAAATCTACAAGTGCCTGCCCTTTAATGGCCACCCTGGGTTGATAAACAAGGTCATACTCTCCCAACTCGATGGCCCAGGTCATCAATCTGCCTGATTTCTCAGGCTTGTGGAGGACTTGTCTTAATGGGGAGTCAGTGAGGATGACCATAGAGTGGGCTTGGAAGTAGGGCTTCATCTTTCTGGAAGCATGTATCAAATTGTAGGCCAACTTCTCCATCTGAGGATAGTTCTGTTCATACCCTTGAAGGGCCTTACTATTGAAGTATACAGGCCTTTGGACCCCAACATCTTTCCATACTATGGCTGCACTTATAGCTGATTCTGAGACTGCTAGGTAAATATATAACTTCTCTCCCATGATGGGCCGAGATAAGAGCAGGGGGGATCCGAGGTAGGATTTGAGCTGCTTAAAAGCCTCATCACACTCTTCGTCCCAATCGAAGGCCTTTTCGAAGGCCTTTCTAAGCACTTTAAAAAACGGAAGACACTTGTCCGTGGCTCTGGAAACAAATCTGTTGAGTGCAGCTACTCTTCCAGTGAGCTTCTGAACATCTTTAATACTCCTTGGTGTCTTCATATCAAGCAAAGCCTTGATCTTCTCAGGATTGGCCTCTATTCCCCTCTGATTGACAATGAACCCAAGAAATTTTGACACTGAAGCCACATGTCACTTGCTTAAATGATTGGCGTGCGTTTATGGTTTGTATCTTTGGGTTACCAAGGCAATGATGAGCCTTGGGACACGCGCCAAAATGATTATGGGTTTAAAACCCCCCCTTCCTTCTTTCTTATTCATTTCCTCTTCTCTTTTCCCGCCAGTGCTTTTCTCTGCAACTTCATTTTCTTCAAGATCTTTTGTTGCTACTGTGAAGTGCTTGTTCGATTCTCATCTCCTTCCCCTTATTACAGGGTCATCCAGGTATCCTCTCTACCTTGTCCTACCGTTTCCTTCCTTTAATTTCCATTTCTATAATTTCTGGTGTGAGCTTGGGTTTTTCGGTGAGAGTTTGAGTTTTTCGGTGACATTTAAGAGTTTTTCGGTGAGATATCAAGAGTTTTCCGGTGACTGTTCTAGTGTGTTCATACTTGTTCTTGTTCTAAAATATCATTTAGATCCTTCATTAGGTTAAGGCAATGATTGACAATTTCGTGACACTGAAGCCACGAAACTATCCTCTATTGAGGATTTTTTTCATGAACTCGGTACTAACGTTGATCCTTAGAGCCAAAATAATGATGTAGAAAGTGATAACAACAGCATTCCGGAGACAATTCACAATTGTTCATCTCATCTTCCAGCAAAAAGTCCCACATCTTAGTACAACACTGTGGCTTCAATTGACTCAAGGATAGAGAATGATGAGACAACACAAACAATAAAGGCAATAACATATACTAGGCATCCTACTTCATTAAATACCTTGAACCCGTGTTTACCTAACCTACCTACTTCCAATACCAGATTGGATGCTCCACATACGTCACCTAAGTCTAGACCTGTCGTTCTCTCTCAAAGCTTTTCAGATTCTTTCCCTATGCATTCATCCACTCCCTATCACAGTCCTCATATCTGCTCTCCAACAGACACGAAATAAAATGTCTTATGAGTGACAAAAAAAATTAGGACAAACATAATTTTGTCACAAAAAGTAACCTTTCTGTGAGAAAAATTAATTTCGTCAGGAATTGAGTGTGATGATGTTAAATTGGTGACAAATTAATAATATTTGTCACTTAATAATCATTAAAATTTTGGCTCCATCATTCATGCTTGCTAAAATATTCCATTCATCTATTCGTAACAAAATTATTATACATTTAGTGAGAAATACGTTTATCACAAAAAAAAATTATTGCTGACAAAAAATTTCCTCACTTATTCCTAAAAAAATAACAAAATACCTATTCTTCTAAACCTTCCATCTTTCCCCAAAAATCACGGTACCCAAAGCTCAAATCCCCGTCGTCCTCAACCATCATCTCGCTCGGCCACCTCAACCACCATATCCCCCATCACCCTCAACTACCATGTCGCCCGTGGCTCTTTTGAAGCTACAAAGCTTAATTGATATATGCTCTCATCATTCATCCCATCCCAATTCTTAGTTCAAGTTTGTGTTTGAATAAATACAGATTTCACTGTCCATTTATACGTCAACACTTATCTTTATTTGCACACAGAGGAGGAGCACTACATAAAGTGATATATCACTCGATTGGCCTCGATCGACCTTGATATGGAGGTTTGAAGATAGAATAATTAATATAGGTTTGAAGTTTGTATTTTTATATTTTTGGTTCTTATTTGAATAATCATTATTTCAAGATTTGATATATGTTTTCAATTTTTATAGATAATATATTTTATTAGAGTTCGTATTTGATTTTAAGATCTAAGGTCGTCGCCCTAGGATTGGAGTAAACCCTAAGGTACGCTTACACTTTACTCTAGGATTGGAGTGCATGTTTGATAATATTAGATTTTTTTATTCCCCAAATCGACCCCGTTGTCTACGCATTTCAGGAGTTCTGGTGAGTCTCATTTTAGTTTCATAATGTTTTTATTTTCATTACTCAAACATCAAGGAAAAATAACATAATTTATATGCGCTTTCATTTTGAGCAAGCTTAAACAAGACAGGTTAATTGTTTAATTATATAAATTGGTTAATTAGGAATTAAGGAATTGTAAATGTATTCATTTCAAAAGGATTTGAATCAAACTTGCATAGTGTTTGTGTGTGAGAGAGAGAGGGATTTCGTGTTTATGGAGGTATTTGACTAATTTAAGTTTTCATGAATCAACTTTAATGTGTGAGTTTTTGAATCTCTTCATTCTTAAATGAAATAGTTAATAATAAAACAATCTGACCCTGTTTGGTTTCGAAAAATGTTTGATTATGTATATTGCTTCACTGTTAATTAGTGAATTATAAATGAGTTTAAATCCAATTTTACGCAATGTTTGACAATCTGAAATTAATGTTAAGATTCTATGAGAAAAAAAGATAAAAAAAAAACAAATTAAGAGAGGGGCAGAGGGAAGGGGGAGGGGGGAGGGACTAACTATCATTTGTCAATACCTAATTTTACATTAGAATTTGGAAATTGATAATTATGTGATTAGCAAATTATTTGTAATTTTTTATACAAAATAAACCGAGTTTTCCTGTGATATGGTAAAGAAAAGTGTAACCATAGCTTAATAATAATGAGTAATTATTATCGAACATGTAATATGCATGAATGTTGGCATATAGAAAACGCCTTGAAAATGTAATATAAAAGAGAGGAATTGTTGAATATTGATACCTATGGGCTAGCGGTGGAAGCAAAGCAAGTTTTCTATCTTAACTACACAAAGTTGGGTAATAACTGGAAAGTTGTGCTAGAGTTTCAACATCGACACGTGTATGATCCTGACTTGAAAAACGTTAGTGTGGATACAACTGATGTCCCCAATGACACCGTTTACTAGGAGACCGAGCCATCTGACATTGTTCAAGCTGATATCGAGTTATTGCATAGGAATGATGTCGATGAAGATAATGTTGATGTTGATGTTGTTAATGTAAACAATGTAGCTTTTTATGAAATCAATTTCATTCCTGATGATAGCGACAAGGAAGGCGCAACATTGGTTGAATATTATGATGATGAAGATCTCGTGGATGATGATGATTATAGTGACAAAGATTAAATTTTTGTACTTTTGTTCCTAGACTTTCATATTATTGAATTTAGTGATGTGGTGAAATGGATTTGAATTTTTGTTCTTTTGTTCCTAGATTTTCATGTTATTGAATTTAGTGATGTGGTGAAATGGTGTTGAATTTTTGTGCTTTTGTTCCTAGACTTTCATGTTATTTAAGTTATGTTGTGATATTGAGTAATTTTGTACCCTTTGTAAGTTAAATGCATTTTTTTATGTTTATTTGTGTAATTGTTTATTAGTATTGTACCAAGATTATGCCATTCTGTTATGTATCTTAATAAACGGATGAGAGTTGATGGTAGACTGATTGACCAGGCGAGTCCCATCCCACCACCACCAGTGACTTCAAGTCCAATTCAATCGATGACTTCCAATCAAATTCCGCGTACCGCTTCAAATCCCATTCCATCAATGAATTCTTCTATGGAAACCCCTGCTAATAGCACTGGTATGTTGTTATCGCTTTGCTATGTAGGACTTATGTGTGTGCTATTTGGTGTTCAAATAGATAGTGCACTGAGGTTGTGGCATAAAATTTATTGTTACATAGCCCCCAATTTTGAGACAGCTCCTCATAAAATTTATTGTTACTAAAATCAATAAAATTCAGGTTGGGTTAAATGCCAAAATCTTCTGATATATTTCCTGTAACGAGGTTCCTTTCAAGCCCAAGTCTGTACAAGCTAGTGCAATTTTTCAAGCGTCTTGGGAGACCTGTGAATGAATTTCCTTCAGTAGTAAAGTTTTCAAGTACTTGACCTAGGCATATATTATCTAGTAAAGGACCAGTCAGCTTGTTTCTAGTTTTTTTTTTGGTTAACAATGAAAGATAAACGGTTAAAGTTGTTTTACATCATACAGAAACATAAGCCATCGAGGCAAAGAAAACCATAAAACAAATAGCATGGGACCAAAAAGTAGTCAAGCAACCCCAGACTACATCATAGGATTCTCGAGAATCCAACGCATGGCAATCGGGACCTCGTCAATTTCCACGATTGCCTCTTCTTGGAGTTTAGCTTCACGTTCCAACCAGTCGGCACCACGGATCCTTCCCGGGTGCGAATAGATGAAGTCAGCTCCCACAAATCGCATTTGCTCATAGCAATCGATCCTTATGTTCTCAAAGTCCGACTTGATGTATTGGATCCCCTTGAACATCTCAATGAGCTCATGGGAGTCGGTCTCCACCATCACATCTTTCCAGCCCCGCATTCTGGCCATATTCAGACTGTGGAAGAGTCCCTCCATAAGTGCACGAAGCAGGGAGGGGGTGCCTCTGAGTTTTCCGTAACACCCCCTTTCCACTGTCCCTTGTCATCCAGAGCATAGCTCCCAAAGGTGGCTATGCGGTAGGTAGTGTCAATGCACGCCTGGATCGCTATCCTCGTGTTCTTCGGGTCCTCATGCTCAAGAAGGCAGAATAGGGCCTCCGGGGTCTCCTCGTATTCAGTGTAGTCGTGTACCTGTTGTCTACCAAGTCGGGCCAGACCATCCGCCCACATGTTATTGGTGCGCCTAATGTGGTTGACACCGATCTTCATTTCTCCCATTATAGCAATGCATTCCTGGATAATGTTGGTGAGGGGATGATTTTTGTGGTCACGTCTATTAAGGATTTGCACGGCATCGAGACAGTCACTGCGGATGGTGCACCCCGTCCATCCCTTAATTCTGGCCAGGTTCAGCCCATGGAGAATGCCGACGAACTCGAATTTTAGTGGACTGCTCTCTCCACGGATCTTACCATTGAATCCCAGGATCCACCGTTGCTCATTACTGCTCACCATGCCACCAAACCCACCCATTCTGCTGAACGGGTCATAACTTCCATCAGTGAAGATCTCATATCCTGCATCATGACAAATACTCGAAACAGTGTCAGTAATCTTACCCGGGATATGGTTTGTGGCAGAGAGTGGTTTGGCACAACATGCCAACTCCTTAGCCAAGGCTCTGGAGTTAGGACAAACCATGTCCGGGGTGAAATTTTTCTTTTCAAAAATGCGTTTATTACGCGCAGTCCAGATATTCCATAAAGTAGATATAAATATAAGTTCGCCATTTGGTTTGGGATTGTCCCATATATTATCTTTAATCCAATCAAGAAAATTATTTTGATGGTGGGACTCCCACACTATGGGAGTGTAGATAGATCTCCAAACGGCATTGGCTAGATGACAGTTTTTAAGTACATGTTCAATATCTTCATCGAACGCACAAAAATCACATTTTTAAGAGTCGGTTAGGCGTCTTTTAAATCTTTGGCAATTAGTGAGTATCTTATTGTGAAAAATGAGCCAAAGGAATGTTTTAAGTTTTGGGGGGAGATTGCCTTTCCAAATGCGCTTCCAATTTATAAGCGAGGAGGTGTTAAGGTCGATCTTGACTTTCGTTTCGTAGCATGATTTTATGGTGAATTTTCCATTAACGGTGGGGCCCCAGCTAGGGCTGTCCTCTTTTTCAATTGTACGAGGAAGCGTAGAGCCCAAGATCATGTTGGCAGTGTCATTATTGAAGTTGTCCTTTATAATTTGTTCATTCCAGGCACCGTTAGTGATCAAGTCACTAACAAGAGAAATATTAGAGTTATTGTGGGACTTGGAAATGAGTGAGTCTCCCGTCCACCAGTCATTGAAAATATCCGTTGACTTGCCATTGCCGATCACCCATTTGGTGTTTTTTACGATGTCATTTTTACATTTTAGGATCCCTCTCCAAACATGAGAGGCATTTGATTTTCGGGTCCAGTTTCACGGGTTTTCATGCGTTTTATACTTAACACTGAGCACACGGACCCATAAAGAGTTTTTATCGTTCATCATCTTCCAACCAATTTTAGATATAATGGCATAGTTATTCGCTTCGCTGGTTCTAAGTCCTAAACCCCCCACCTCTTTGGGGCGGCACACGGTGTCCCAATTAATCAGGTGGATTTTCTTTCTGTCGTTCGAGTCCCCCCAGAGGAAGTCCCTATTTAGTTTGTCGAGTTTATCATTAATCTTTTTAGGGAACAGTGTAGTTTGCATATTGTAGACGGGGATGGTGGCAGAGACTGCCTGTATGAGAGTAGCTCTCCCGGCAAGAGATAGGAGTTTGGTTTTCGAACCAGAAAGTCTTTTTTGGACCTTGTCGATAACGTGTTTAAAGTGATTGGTAGTGGTTTTCCCATGAATGAGATTGGTACCAAGGTAGATACCCAGGTCATTGGTGATGCTTATCCCGCATCGTCTACCAATATCCTGAGCGCTTTGCCTCTGGATGTTCGGGGAGATATAAATTTTAGATTTGGACAGGCTCAATGATTGCCCAGAGATGTCACAGAACTGTTTTAGCGTTTTCATGACGACGTCGCAGCACGACTGAGTAGCCTCGGTGAACAGAATAAGCTCATCAGCAAAGAAAAGGTGCGATATAATCGGGCCAGTGGGGGAGGCCCTGAGACCTTTCCACTTCCCTTGTTCCACCTGATTGTTAATCGCAGCCCCCAGGTATTCCATACACATAACAAAGAGATATGGGGAAAGTGGATCACCCTGTCTGAGACCTCTAGATGGTTTAAACTGGGGGAGAGGGGCCCCATTCCATAGGACGGAGGTGGATGCGCTCTTAATGCAGCTACGGATGAGTTGTATGATGTTTGGGTTGACGTTAAACCAGGTGAGCACCTGGTCTAAGAACTCCCAGCTTATCTTATCGTAGGCTTTCTCAAGATCGATTTTAAAAATGGCGCACCCTTTTTTTCCTTTTTTCATATTAAGAGAGTGGATGATTTCTTGGGTAATAATAATATTATCTGAAGTTTGACGTCCAGGCAGGAAACTAGCTTGGTTTGGGCTAATGATTTTGCAAAGAATGGGGCGAAGCCTATTAACGATAACTTTTGCAAGAATTTTATATGGGACATTGCAAAGGGTAATGGGCCTAAACTGAGTGATGCTTTCAGGGTTGTCAATTTTGGGGATGAGGGTGACATGGCTGGTGTTAGCCTGTTCGGGAAAGTCAAGAGAGTTAAAGCAGTCGTTCATAAATTTAAACAGACTATACTTGGTAGCCTCCCAAAAGGTGTGGTAGAAGATAGGTTGTATGCCGTCAGGGCCCGGGGCCTTTAGTCCGTTCATATTGAAAACAGCACGCTTGACCTCTTCAAGCGATAGTGGGTGATCCAGCATGTTGTTTTCAATGCTCTCGAAGCGGGGGTGGTCAAAATTAACAAAATTGCTAATGTGGATGGTACTTTAGGACTTAGAAAAAAGAGATATAAAGTAGTTATTTGTGTGTAGCATAATTTTTTTTGTATCGTCCTCCCATTCATCATCAATTTTAATCCTATCAATCTTGTTATGTCATCTTCTAATAATAGTGGACGTATGGAAGAATTTGGTGTTTTTATCTCCTTCTCTCAACCACTTGATGCGGGATTTTTGTTTCCATAGAATTTTTTCATGACGAAGAATGTTGTTATAGTCATTTATGAGTTGTTTTTCTAGATTATCAAGGTTGTGGGAGAAGTGGGTTTCCTGTGCAATTTGGATACCCTTTATTCTACGGAGGATGCGTTTTTTAGTAGTGTTAATGTGACCGTACACCGAGTGGTTCCACTGTTTTATAATAGGAATACAAGTATTTATATTATGGAGCAAATTAATATTATTATTCCAGTTATTTAAAATAATATTTAGGAAATCGGTACGCTCAAACCAACAAGCAAGCAATCTAAAGGGACGGGGGATGAGAGAGTTAGAATTTTTACCTTCAATATTAATAATCATGGGGCAGTGATCGGACGCAGTGCGAGGGATATTGTTCACGACCGCATCGGGGAAGAGCATGCGCCATTCAGGGTTGGCAAGAGCCCGGTCGAGTCTGACAAGGGTCTTCGCAACTCCACCCCTACTGTTCGTCCAGGTGAGAAGCGGGCCCGTGCAACCAAGGTCAGTCAGATTGTATTTGTTAACATTTTCAATAAATTTACTACATCTAGAGTCTTTGTTATGGCTGGAGTAACTTCTTGTCTCCGAGGCATCGAAGTGGTTGTTGAAGTCACCCGTGGCCAGCCAGGGGGTGTCGAGATCCTGCGCCAGATTTTTCAGATTATGCCAAAGAGTTTGGTGAAGGGTATGGTTAGGGCTAGCATAGATAGCAGACAGAAGCCAATCATCGTATCCCTTGAGGGTTACAAGGAGATGGATGGCCTAGTTGGAGACATCGATCGAGCGAAGTTTGATCGTGCTTTGATTCCATAGGACCCAAATGCCACCCGAACGACCCCGGGCATCGAATATCTCCCAGTCAGAGAAACCCATACTCTCAAAATAATTAGAAAAGTTGGCAAAATCCGTTTGAGTTTCCATAAGGATGATAACTTTAGGTTTGAAGTTATTACAAAGTTCGGCAAAAGTGGGTTTAAATAGGGGTTTGCTGGCCCCTCTGCAGTTCCACGTGAGCACAGACATAGAAACTAAATTTTTTGGAATGGGAAGTTCCTCAGTACTGGGCCACGGGAGGGCGTTTTTAATCCTGTTGATGGACTCCTTGGTTGAAGACAATTTGAGTAGTCTCCCCTGCATTATTGTGTCTTCCCTCTCGGAATGTTCCATGGTCCGGACCACAATCCGAGTTTGTGCGACACTCCACATGATCCTCATGTTGATTGTTGTTTCCGTCCCCAGATTTATGATGAACTCTTTCATCCCCTCTACCAGACATAGATGTTGCACTGGTAGGTTGCCTAGTAAGGCGATGGGAAATGGGGGAGCATCCATGGGAAGACAGAATATTGGCCGGCGGATGAGCTTTAGTTGAAATGTTATCTACAGGAGGTCCACTGTGTACAGAATACTGGGGTATAGTGTTTTGGGATTTTCTGGATTGTGGCTTATTAATAGTGTTCTCGTCAAGCGCATTAATTATTTTAAACGAGTGGTTGGAGGGGTTATTGATGATAGGAGTACGTACCTGAGCCTTATGAGATAAGGACTTTCCCGTCTCTTCCAGTTCCTAGACTGAGATTTCAGCTGTGGATGTTGAGGTTCTAGACTTTGGTTGCGTCCCCGCAGTGTCGTCTATCAGTATGGCATTGTCAGGATTCAGAAGGTTTTCTGTGGAGGGTATTATAGCAGCACACGTGGACATATTGTTTGAGTTGACGTTTTTAACTTTCGTGTGTCCATGGTTTGCAACCGGGTGACTAGCATTTGCCACGTTAGATTCTAGGGACTGTGCTCGTGTTGTGTATGCAGGTGGGGACCTGTCCTTCATGAAGTCTCCCAGAACGACAGTGCTTTGTCGCCGTTTTTCATGTACGACGCTTGTACCGTTTTTCGAGCTTTGCTTTGTCCTTTGATTTTGTGGGGCGATAGCGTGTGATTTACCATGTTGATAACTTTCATCCAAGCTGGAAAATCTGTTCCCACTTATTCCCTCGTACCTACTGTTTTTATCATTTCCCATGTAAGGACGGCTATTCTGGGAGTGGTTTCTTTTTTTAACTAGCATCCACGGGCCAAAGTGGGAGACCCCTGGTTCCAAGCTTTCATTACCCAGAGTAGTATCAGGACCGTAAGCAGGTACGGTCAGATTACCGTTGTGGCAAGGAGGAGGGTTATGGCAGCTACTGTTCGTTATCCCCTCCGACTCGGGTAAGGTCGGGTTGCCGGTCGGCAGCTGTTCGCCCAGGGGAGGTTTCCGAGTAGGGAAAAATTCGCTTTTATGGCCAATTCTTCCACAGGAAAAGCAGAGATAGGGTAGGAACTCATATTCCACCCGATATTTTCTTCCATCCAAGTTATAGCATGGGATCAGTGGTTTAGATAAATCCACCTCGATACAGATGCGGGCATATTTCCCCCGAGAGGAGGATACAGAGTTAAAATCTGTTTTTATCGGCTTGCCTAGCTTGCTGGCTATGTGGAATAGAATTTTTTCGTCGAACCATTCTATTGGTAATCGTGGAAGTCTTGCCCATAGGGCAGTAGTAACGCTAGTGCTCTCTGCTGGGTTGAAGTTAGGGGTCCAGTTTCTAACGATGAGATAGTGTCCATTAATGATCCAGGGGCCACCAGTGAGCACATTTAGGTAATCGTCTTTCATAGAAAACTTGAACAGAAAATGTCCCTCCTCAAGGTCGATGATTTCAAAATCACCCTGCAGGCTCCAAATAGTAGGTACTTTGTTCACCAAAAGCTTAAAACCAATATTTCGTCCAAGTAAACTAACAATCACACTTTCCTTCCATCTTTTCCTCAGTTTTTCTACATGCTGTCTAGGGATGGTGACAGTTGGGCAAAGTGGGTCACTTTCTTCTCCAGGGTCGTGGTTGAGGTCGAGTTCATCATGGGAACCATACTCAATATCGTCATCAGACCATGCTCCCGTATGCTCATCAAAGTAGATGTCATTGTTAGATGGTTTTTTATTCTCCACAGCATCTTTATAGGAGAAGGGGATGGTTGAGGCGGTGGGCACCACAGGCGTTCTAGATTCCGGGGCTGGTATTGGGGTGGGGTTGTCCTCCTCCATCAGATGGGAAGAGGAGTCAAACTCGCACTCCATTTCAGTCTCCATGGGGGGTTGGAGGTCATGATGTTCCTTTTGCTTTTTTTTGCTATGAACACGGATGTCATCTTCATCCTCCTTTGAGATGTCGGCTTCTGAAGATGGAGTTCGGTTAGAACTTGTATCTCGCATCTCTGAGCTCCCTTGTTATGTCAACTGGGTCCCTTTATAGTTGTTGTTGTTCACCTCATCACTTAAATTCATCAAGAAGGCTGAACAATAAACAAGAGTTGGGTTTGAGTTCCACAAACCAAATTAAGAGAAGACTTTGTCAGCTTGTTTCTAGTGAAACCAACTCTCATCAAGTGTGTAAGATTGTTCAATTCTCGAGGAATGGTGCCAGTGAGATTATTAATCCCAAGAGCCAAAACAGCAAGAGACTTTAGCTTCCCTAGTTCTGGTGGGATGGGGCCAATAAACTGATTTAACTGCAAGCACAACTCGTACAGCTTTGTCAAGTTTTCGAGGGTGGAAGGAATGGGTCCGCTCAGTTTATTATCACGGAAGGATAAAAATGTTAAGTTCCCTATAGAGGCAGGGAGTGAGCCTGTGAGATCATTGCTCGGTGCTGAAAATTCAACTAGAGAGACCAGCATCCCTACGTCGTGTGGTACGGAACCAGATAGATCATTAAAATCTAGACAAAGATGCTCCAGTTTTGATAGTCTGCCAATCTCTTTTGGAATGGTTCCATAAAGTGAGTTGTATGAAAGGTCAATGATAATTAGATTAGGGTCAGATGAGAAATCTAGATCATGAAGAGTACCTCTTAAACTCAAGTTTGTGAGGATTAAATGAGTTACATCTCCACTAATATTGTTCACTACTCACAACGTTAACGAAGATTGGCTTTGGTTGTCCAGGCTGGATTTCCACGTTAAAAGAGCCAATTCAGTTTCGTTTCCTCTCGGTTTCGCACTTGATTTGTAGATGTAGAAGAAGCCAAAGCATCAAGATGTGGAGAGAATATGAACACCACTTGTAGTAGAGAATATAGATGGTTATAAAGTGGCCTGTTCAGTACGGATTTCATTGTGGGTTTTGGTTGCGGCTATAAATTCCAGCATGGAATTGTCAGGTGGAGAGACGGATAAAGTTTTAAAATTATATCGATGCCCTTTTTTTCTTCTAATTATTTGGATACAATGGGAAATGAAAAGGTAAAATCAGTATACTGTAATAAGTTTGGAAGATAGCATCGACGTCCATATCAGGCTTCGAATTATCTTATACTCCTACCCTGCACACGGGCTACAAAGGATATTAAATTTATATAACTAAATAAATAGATGATACTTGGGCAAGTCGCTTTGGTTAAGCCAGTAGTTGTGACCTCTTGCCTTATACGTAGACTTCACTGTGCGCTGGAGAAATCCCAGAAAACGAATTGTTTGAAAATTATTGACTTTGGTATATCTTCACGGAAATAGGTATTTCCACACCATCTCTGTCCTTTCTCACATTAAAAATAATTATACCCTTAAATTTATAAAATTTAAATATTCAATTTTTACACCTCTAACTAAAATAAATACATTGGATTAGCACTGGCAAAATTATGGGTTGGGCCTAATTTGGGCGGGTCAAATATGGGTTGGGCTAAATGTGGGTTAGGCCAAATATGGGTTGGGCCAAATGTGGGCTGGGCCAAATATGGGCGGACCAAATATGGGTTGGACCAACCCATTATTTTTGTACTAAATTAAGTATTACAATTCGAGGTATATATTAAAAAAACTCATATTTTACTCATAACTTTTTAAAATGAGTATTATATTTGATTTGTATCTTTTAAAATTGGACTCCATATTTGATTTCTTGCTTTGAAATATGGACCCCATATTTAACTCATAGCTTTGAAATATGGGCCCCATATTTAACTCACAACTTATAAATATGGGCCCCATATTTAGATGCTTGGGTTAATATGGACTGTTTTATTATTTGGGCCACATTTTGCCACTACTACATTGGATAAAAAAATAAAAATTTATATTTTTAATTAAAAAAACTGTTTATAAAATGTAAAATCTTATCTATTTTTTTTAATTAAAAAAATATTTATAAAACGTAAAATTTAATTTCTTAAGAAACAGTTTTCCTAAAAAATGTTTTATTTTCTTTACAAATTTTATTTTTGGTTAAAAACTATTTTTTTGTACTATTTTAAAAAAATATAGTCCGCGACAGCGGTATGTATAGGCGGTCCAACCACCTATATATACCGCTGGCGCAGACCATTTGTTCTAATATGTTGGTCCGCGCTAGCGGTATATATAGGTGGTCGGACTACCTATACATACAGCTAACAAATAGCGGTATGTAAAAAGAACATCCATTTTCTAAAATAAATAACAAAACAGTTTTTTTATCAACGTCCATTTAAATAAAAATTTAATAAGTTTTTTATAAATAATATAATGTTTTTTAAATAAAAATAACTTTTATAATTTTATATTTTCAGAACATTAAAAATTTCATTTTCTAGAATATTAGAAAAATGGTCCGCGCCAACGTTATGTATAGGTGGTCGGACCGCCTATACATCCCGTTGCCGCTGACCATTTTTTTTTTTAAATAGTAAAAAGATTATTTTTAAAATAGTACAAAAAAAAATTTTAACCAAAAATAAAATTGGTAACGAAAAAATGGTTTTTAAGAAGACAGTTTCTTAAGAAAACAAATTTTACGTTTTATGAACAGTTTTTTAATAATAAAAAAATATATAAGATTTTATGATTTGTAAACAGTTTTTTTTATAAACGATAGTTTTTTTTAATTGAAAATATAAATTTTTGTTTTTTATCAAATGTATTTGTTTTAATTGGAGGTGAAAAAATTGAACTTTTAGATTTTATAAATCTAAGGACACAATTGTCATTTACTACTCAGAGTGTGGGGAAAGACATAGAGGGTATGGGAATAGCTATTCCCTATCTTTATTCTTTTTATGTACAAATTGTCCAAAATTGCGGGGGAAGAAATTGCTATTTTTTTCTGCCTTAGGCAGATGCAGATGTATCCACTTCGCTAGAAAAAAGACTATCGATCCAGGAGGTGCTCCCACTGGAGATGGTGGGTTGGGGCGATGCTACGGTTTCAATTCTGGGTTTATATATTTGGCTCAACGCCCTAATTTTTCAAGAAATATATTACAATATAAAAATATTAATAATCGTATGACTCATTTATGATAAACATGTGTCAATCTATCAACACTCACATACAAGAGATACCTCACCCTTTTTGTAAGTAAAATGCTACGCAGGTGTTCTAACCTAAGTAATAATTACTCCTAATAAGTCTTTATCGCTAGATAAATAAGTAATATCGCATAACGAAGTACTACCATTTGATGCAACTGACTACACTTGTATTAAATACATCCCAATATTCATCTTTTCTTCATTAAGATACACACGATTTCATAATGGCACAATTTTCCATATCATAACATCTTTTAATTAAATGTGTTCACCACTGGACTATATCATATGCACACAAAGACGATGACATACCAACCCCCACTCTTATCACCCGTACAATAAGATAAAAAAAATCTCATATCAGAACACATAATGTGACATAGGTCCTTTTAAATAAAGAGTATATCACCATACTAATATTAATCACATATATAAATCTCATAACTACCACATGACAAATGTGCATCTTTCGTCTTTGAGAAAAAAGAGGCTATAACTCCCCAACCCAAATTTATGGGTAACCCGGTCCGACCCGAGTGTTAGATGTGAAGTGTAATGAAACAACCTACATATTGTTTCTAGTTAAGTTTTATTTAATTAACGTTTCACTTGTTTAGCATGCGATTTTCAATTTAAATAAAACTACATGAAGGACCCGTGGGAAGCATCTCCGGAATCCAAGCATGTAGAGATACTAAGATAAAATAAAAAATATATACTTAACTGTACAACGCCCTCGAAATAGGGAACCGCACCCAACTTGTCTTAACAAAGACAGGTGAATGAGTCGAATCCTCAGTGGAAAAATACAATGATGCATATAGAATCGAACGAAAAAAAGGAGACTCTAATACGTTATATCTACGTGCACATGCAACTACCTTATATATATATATATATATATATTAATGCATGAAACTGTTTTTACTCCAAAAAAGTTACTTATCCCGATTAATTCACCTCAATCTTGTAAAAGAACATCCTTTTACTTGACTTGATATTTATTTCTGAATTTAATACACTCGGTTAAATATTTTAAACAATACCCCTTGTTTATGGAAAATCATTTCTTTTACTGAAATTTCCTTATTACTCATGTCAAATTTATCTAGTATTTTCATTGAAAATAACCTTTCAACACACACAAACACTGTATTAAAAAATACTTATTTTTCTTTAAAAACCCTTAATAAACACACTCATGTGTCAATGAAGGGTTAAACCTCTTTAGGTTTCTTAACTATTATTCTACTATATCATGTGATGAAAAGATAACACTTAATTATGAAATAACTTTTGTTTGGTTTATGTGGTGCCACAGTACACGGTGCAATAAAACGTCCAGTCAATTATTGATTTTCTTAAATACAAGTATTCCTTCTTTAGTTCCATCTTTCTAGTTGCATAACTTTATATACTTGGGTGGTAATGAATATCTTCTAGTGTGGGACTAAGTCTTCTTTGTCATGTGCTCCTATTGAAGAACTTAAATGCCTTCGAGAACAAATCAGCCTAATGTAATAGTAGTACTATTTTTCAGTGTAAACAGTATAAAAAGTCATTTCATGTTGATTACACGTGCCAGGATTTTTTTATAAATTTTTATTATACATTTTCACTTCATGGTTACGCCCTATAAAGTTTCAGTCGTGATACTAATACATCATGTGGTGATTGAAGATGCGCAATTGGGTCATTATTATGAAATGATTCAATTTTGTATTCAAAACCACCTATTTGTATTCATTTCTTTTCATTTACTAATCTATGTATATATATAAAATAGGAGTCCAACATGAGGAGAAACTGCAGCGTGTCACTATTCTTTAATTAAGCAATTGAAATCTCTTACCTATTGAACGCTTTCTGTGTATTTCAACGTCCTCCGTGTTAACCCAAACATTTTTATTCTCCTCCTCTTCATTTGCCCTTCATAAAGGAGAAGCCCTAAATTCCAATGGCTTTCCATTTTCAATCCATTGAATACCCCTTTCAGCTCCTCATACGGTATTATATAAACCATGACAGCTTTTGGAAAAGACATGCTCCAATTTCCAGTTCATCATCAGTACATATTCTACTCGAATGAGTTATATTATTCATTTTTCCTGGTCATTTTTTTTCCTATTTCCATGTTCACTGTGTTAATCCCTAAATTTTGTTGTGCGAAGTTAGTTCCAAAATTTTGTTGTACCAGGAATTTGCTTCAATCCAATTTTGACCTCTCCGTTTCAAAATTGTCTTGCATTAATTTCTAAATTGGAAGAATGATATTATGTTGTTCATTTTTCCCCTGTGTATTTCATTATCTCTTTCGTTTTGAAGATCTTTTTTTCTATGGCATGATTTTTATTTCATAATGTATGAAGTGGGTCCTTTTTACATTAATCCGGTGATTGTTCCAATTTTTATACTAAAAATCATTATAATAGAGAAATTTAAAAATTGGTGCTTTGAATACAATCTATGCAAAATCCATGATTTGTGTTTTGATTTTAAATCGATGAAAGTTTACATGTTCAAGGGAAAAACGATATTCTGTTATTTATGTTTTTTTTCTACGTATTTTGCTCTTTGATTACATTACTGAAAACATGTTTAATTTAACTTTTACACGTAGAAGTATAAGTTTCTATTATGTTGGTAAGATTTTCTTGCTATTTATTTTGGATTGTGCTTCCCTTACGCTTGAAATGTTAGGACAATTCAATCATCCTAGGAATCGATTATTTTACTTGTCTTATCCCAAATATTGTTCCTACTATTTCTTCTCTTGCCCCCGTTCATCTGTACCCAAACTTACATTTATTCGGTATCATAATCATATTGATCTAACTTATTTTTACTATTTTAAATAATCATTTAGGATAACTATGGTTAGCTCTGAATGTGATCATCTACTGAAGTTCGACATAATGTTCTCAAGGAGAGAAATTATTGATGTCGACAACCCAAGCCCTCGGGCCAAAAGATGTTTCTCACGTCATCAATATCGCCTTTTTGACTCAGCCATCTTTCAATCAAAAATGAAGGCCAAAAGATCAAATTTGGAAAAAACATTCTTCTATACTGAAGGCCGTGGAGAGTAATTATGTGATGAAAACTTTGACTAAAGAAGGAAATGTCATCAACTGTCCAAACGTTAACAAACAAAAATCAAATATTCCTAATTTATTATTGAACAATCTTCAGTCCTCAACTGATGTGAACCTTGAAGTTGAACATCTTACTCCCCCAACTTTCATCAATCTGGACCCCAATTCTGAGGATGAAATGGACGTTATGCATGTTATTGTATCAGATGATGAAAAACCAATGATGGATCCTTCAAATTCTAATCATTCCTTCAATCATGTTCAAAATTTTGATTACGTTGATTACGACTAACCATTTGTCAGTCAAGTCTTATATCATTCCTACGAAGAGGATCCATGTGAAAAATCAGCATCTTCTTAAATTGTTATTTAGATATGAACTATGGACCCATCTATTGACGTTAGAAATAATCTTTGTGGAGAAAGACGTCATAATTGTACTATGTTTTGTTACTCAATAAATGTAATACACATTTATTTAATAATATGCGACGTTTTTTCATTACATTGCTTTATCTTGTTTTATTTATATTATTATGGTTGCGATGCTTTCCATTTATGTGAGTGGGCGCATTACTTATGTGATTGGTTTCTTATATTCTCGTACATCAAACATGTATAAATTTTTATTGACAAAAAATTACTAAATCTTTTTATTCTCAGAATGTTAAATGTTTAATAATTTTAATTTTCATAATGTTGTTAAATTTATCTATATTTTATGCACAAATGAAATCTAAAGATTGATGTAGACAGACTAGATTGCATAAGAACCTCCTGCGTCATTCACCCTATTATCGAGCAAGAAACTCCCCCATAAATACTTCTTCTACTGCATCTCATTTTAGCCAAACTGTACGATCAACATACTCACATACTGGATTAAGTGTTATCGAATCCCCAATAATGAGAACACATATGAAGTACATTTCTTCAAGATCAAATGTCAACACTGATGGTTTTATTACCACCAATACTTCAATAGAAAAGTGTGAATTTTATACACCTATAGGCATTTATTGTGGATATACTTCAGACTGGGCAATGCTTGTTCTGGCAAAAGCTACTTTCTCCGTTGTTGTAATTAACGTACCCATTATCAATACCAGAACAAATTTGGTCAGTATGATTTTTAATATTTAAAAACAAATTCACCCTCTTAAATAAATTATACTTAATTCTAATAATGTGTATATGTATATAATAAATGATTTTGTTCATTACAACAGGTAAGCATAAAGGATCTACATCTATTGCCCATCAAAATATTCGCCCACCAACCGCAAGGAAGAATAGTAAGAGGATATAAAATGCAAAAAATTTAACATATAATCATTGTAAGTTTTAATAAAGATTCAGATTTTATATAATAACAAACTATATGCATTAAAATAGGTAATTAGTGACGATGTAGATCTAATGGCCATCGTAAACGTCAACCACCAACAACATCCAATAACAATAAGACTATAGAAACAACAAAATTTATAAGTTAGAATTATACAACATTTAAATATTTTAATTCTTTTCAATCCTTTGTCTAATACATTATAGGTATAATTTCCGTTCCCCGGACGTTTGGACCTCCTTTGAAACAATGTAGATTTTTTCCACTATTATGCGGTATGGAGAATGCACTAGAAAAAATAAGCAAACATCATTTTCTAAATTCTCACTTTGCTGTCAAGAAGGAAAAATTTAACTACCACTGCCCAAGGAGCTGTCTACGTTCCTTAGGGATTTGCTATCATATAATGGAGGTGTGAGATATACCAAATTTAGTACAAACATCTGTGCATACAACTTTATGTTTGCGTTCACTTCCATAGGAGGAAAAGTAGACAGGAGTTACAATAATGGTCTTGGACCATACGTATATCGAATACGTGGAAAACATTATCACAAGATAGGGTCTTTACTACCAATTGATGGAGAAAATCCAAAATTTGCCCAACTGTACATCTACGACATTGAATCTGAGGTCTCAAATCGTATAACATTGATCCCATCATTGTAGACAGACTCATAAAAATGTTTGATGAAAGCAAGGAATTGGCAAAAGTGTTTAGAATGGCTTGAGATCGTGTAATACCCCGTATTTTTATGGCTTTTAATTATGTGATTTGATAAATTAAATTTCCTTGATTTATGAGAATTATTATAATTAATTTGGGATAATTAATAGGAAATTAATCCGGATTTAAATGCTAGCAAGATGAGAGTTAGTATTTGTTTATTATAATGTTGTTGAATGTTACCGAGTGATTATGGTAATATGTGATTATTGTATGTCGTGAGATGAAAATACGACAGTTTCGGTAATTAAATGGGACGCGCGTGTTAGTCGTGTGAGGACCCAATTTAATGGATTTAAAAGAATTTTATTTTTCTATCATCCATATGAGCATTTTGAGGGCGCCAACGTGTCCTAAAGGGTCTAGATAGTCAGAAAATACTAGCCGAGGGTTTAGTTTGGGTCCCGGGGCATTTTTAGGCCTAACCGGCAACCTAGGAGGGTATTTTAGTCATTTTTATTTTTGGTGAATAGTGACCCACGAAAATGAGGAGATATTTATCCTCCAACACTTGAGTTCCTTAGGGTTTTCACAACCATTGATCATAACGGCAGTTAGTGAGGAAGAGAGGAGAAGTCCAAGGGCTTCCATGGCCATAACCACCACATACCACCATCACCGTCGGATTTGTGACCGGAAAGAGAGGGGGAACCAACCAACAACGTCATCAGCGGATCAGAATCGATATTCTAGAGGCAAGTGATTTATCTTGCAAAGATTCAAAGCATATATTTGATATGATAGGGTAGATTTGAAGATTTATTATGAACAATGATATAAATTATAAAATGGGAGCATTAAATATTGAATCCGGGTAGGGTTGCATGTAGTTAAAGCTTCTGGACAGATATTAGGTACGAAATCATGTTCCATGTGTAAGTAATTACGAAATTAGGAAGAACTAGGGTTAGAAGAATATTTATGACTTTTGATCCAAGAAACTATTGATTGAGGATGAGTTAATGATTCTAATAATGTTAGAAATTATGTAAACATGTTGGTATGATGTTTAGTATACTTGGTTGAGAGTTTTGGATGTTAAAATGAATAATTTGAGGTGTAAAAAGAGTAATCCCGTAACTGTTTAAGCAATTCTGGGCAAATACCTACTTGATCGATCGATCGACTCAAGAATGTCGATCGATCGACCCCTTTTCTTCGATCGATCGACCCCTACTGATTTTTGGCAATTGTTTCCTTTTAAGGTTTAATGAAAATCCTAAAGATGAGGTTGATTCTTAGGGTGATTATTATAATATTTTGGAACTTAGCTAAGGTCAGTAGGTTCTTAGTTATTTTCGAAAAATATCATAACTTATGGGATTGAACGTTGTAACTACGAATGGTTACCGAGTGAGGACGGTTGGAGATCTTTCAATGTTGGGACTGAAAATGGAATGAATGATAACTTAAGGGATTTTAGATTTGCTGAGATAACCTTAGTAATAGATGGGATACCTAGTATTCACTTGGGATAGATATAGGTACCCAAACCCGTATGACGAGACTTGTCACGTTAAATAAATAGTACGTAGAATCTCCGGAACGTAAATATTGTGGGTGAGACTTAATATATAGGAGAGGAGTGTACCTATATTGAAATTGTGTGTATATATATATATATATATATATATATATATATATATATATATATATATATATATATATATATATAGGTTGTGTGAATGTTTAGTGTATGGATTTCTTGTCTGTATGACATACCTACCATACTTGCTATCACGGGAGGTTATTTTTATGGAAAAGGACCCTCTTATCCTTGTGTGCTTCGAGGGGATTTAGACTGGTACCTTAAGGACATAGGACTGTGAATGACTTATTTGTGAGTGGATAAGTCAGCTCTCTTATCCTTGTGTGCTTCGGGGGGATTTAGACTGGTACCTTAAGGACATAGGACTGTGAATGACTTATTTGTGAGTGGATAAGTCAGCTGACAATGGGAGCATAGGTATGTGCGTGACCCATGGGTATGTGAACTATGTTCGCCTCCAATATGTGTGATTTCTATTTAGACGGTTCCTGAGTGATTCGAAGCACGTGATCCTTACGTGCGTGATATACATGGGTTTGATAGAAGAGTATGCGTGCACCGCAACTTAGCCTAGGGGTGCCATATATGTATTTATGTATTGAGAGTGCTATACTTATGTACTTGTGACTGGCTCATTGCTGCTTAGTAGATGTGAATAAGCTAAGATATTTGAATGGGATAAGAGTGAGAATTTAATTAACACTTGAGATACGTAATTTAATGAATGTGAATATGGGGTCTGAACATAACTTGTTTGAATATTAAGAGTAGAAATCCTATTGTAGAATGCGAAAGTGGTAGTGGTACAAACTAGTTAGATAGCGGCATAACTAGGATGGGTTAAAGGAATTCGTTAGGCGTGCGCATTAGTTGAGAGGTAAGAAACTCATGTGAGAGTGTGCAACTAACGTGTTTATAATATGTGTTGTTTAATTGTAATTTAAACACTCGCTAAAGTTTAAACTATTTTCTTATCGGGCCCTGACCCGTTTTCCTCCAAATCTATTTTTGTTTTGTAAACATTTTAGGTGCCCATCCACAGGGACGCCAAGCATAGGAGTTCCATTCTGATGACGTGTTGTAGCTGTTGTGGAAGCTACAAGATCTTGGTAGTAGACGCCTTCATATTTATCCTTGATTCCTTCAGAGTCATTTGTATCAGTTAGGTCATGTCGCCCATTCTTATTTAGAAGTTGTAGTTACAGACTTTCATTACTTCGGTTATTGGTTTAATTAGTCAGACTCTTGTATTGGGACTTTATTTACTCTGACATATTTTTATTATTGGAGTGTCTACTCCAGACTCAGTTGATTTAATTTTTGTTGGTTATTCATATGAGATTGTTTATGAGATTAATGGTTAATGATTTAGTTCTTGGTTATTTGTTAACTTAATTAATAAAATTTGGCATCTCTCTTTTTAAATATTAGGTGGCTAGTAATTAATTAAATATTTTTGGATAGTGATGCTAAGACTGAATCAACTTTATATTTTGTTTTAATTTAATAAAGGAATAGCTACCCGGTATTTAATTAGACGGGGTGTTACAGGTGGTATCAGAGCATCAGGTTCTAGTGTCCATTAGGATCTGTGAGGCTTATTATGCTTCCAGCGTAACTTTCTTTGATGTAGAGCCATATGTTTAGGATTGTTGATTTATTTTTTGAGATTTCGTTCTCCTGCTTCGATATATAAGATAGTGAATCTTATTTGCAATCGGGTGTGTTCGTGCGCCGAACAATGTAGTACGTCAGGTGAAGACTGTTGGGCGAACAACAGGAGGCAAGGATCAGTTGAGGTTATTTAATTTATTAAAGAAGGATGGTCGTAGTTGAAGTCACCCATATTATGGCACGGAAGTCCAGGACGGTATAGACGGCTAAGGCGTGACTTGTGACTTCCAGGTAGAACTATAGTAGGAGTGGGGTCAAATTAAACTCACCCAATAAGGTTGGAATGGGAGAGAAAGAGTTTGGTGAAACATTGAAGAGAACCAGTAGTGGAAATACTCGAAATGCAGAGATAGCGTGTGCTAGCCAAATGAAGATAATATATCCAAAGGCTTGGACATATGATGAGGTATGGCTAATCGGGAGTGAAAATTTGGGGTAAATTTTTCTTGTCTTGTAACAGCGGAGTTACAATGGTGAGAGGCAACTATCCCACTTAGAAGTGGAATGTGTCGTCGAGAGAAGGCGCACACGTATAGTTTGAACATAAGTTCCTTTATCAGATGTTTAGGGCGAGATGCGAATATTGTTCTGAACTTACACAAGAGGGTCGAACAGAGGTCACTTTGTGAGAAGAAATTTAATTAATTAGTTAACCTTACACCGGAGGAAGTAGGTGAAATGGAGAAGAGGACATTAAAAGGAAAATTTACATGCAACAAGAATTGTTAGCAATTTTGAGGAATTCTGCTTGGGCGGTCAATGCAGATGGTAATAATGTCGCGTTGTGTTAATATGGAGGTAAACGTTTCCTTGGGTGGGGAGATGCAAGAATCGAGGAATTTATATAGAGTAAGACTGGGGGAAAGGGTATTGGAGAAGCACCACAAGGGGGAGACCCAACGGGAGACCCGTTAAAATGATTCGAATAGCTGAATTTTTACCGAGCGATGGTGATTTCAGTAAGAGATGGGGAAACCAGTAGCATGTTCCTTAGGGCCATCAAAGCTAAGGGAACAACGGAGGTAGTCATCAGAGTCGAGACTACCAACGTCCGAGAGAAGGACCACCTTAACATGGTCAGTGTGACCAGAGATAAATGGAGTATGTGTAGAGGTATTTTGTGGGGAGTTAAAGACGTGCGTTATATATGTTTCCCTAAGCAAGTATAGGGATAAGGGTATGGTGCCTAGCAAGGGAAATAGTTATTAAAATTTTCGGTTTGGTACGGATAGGTGTGTAAGTCCAGGAACTTTTTGAGTAGACAGGGCGATTGACGAGATAGAAGTATGAGTTATATCCTCAAATGGTGTTGCGTGTTGTATGTGTCAGGAACGAGTTACTACTTTTTCTATTTTTATTGCTATATTCGCTTGAGAGCGAGTTTAGTGAATATCTCAGCAATGTTATTATTTATGTGGATATTTTTTCCTGGTATAATGGGGTTACCTTAGTGTTATCTGCGGAGGATGAATGTGTATATTGATAGTGGTATATACTTATTGAAATTACTCGTTTTAGTGATGTGTTATACGAGTATGATATTATCCTGATTGTGGTTTTAATAATAATGGTTAGACCGATAATGTGCGGTTATTGCAAGTCTATCGGGGTTACTACCTTGGTGTAAAATGTTTTGTTCTGGTGAGGACCCATCTGTGAGAGGGTCGGGCTCGCGATTTTATATTTGTATATATGTATGTATATATATATAATGTTGAGACTTCGAAAAGTACAATGGTCTTGGATGTTCTCGGCATGTGTAAGGACTCTATTGATATAAATCGGAGTGTATTTGGTTTACTGTTCAGCGGAAAGATTTAGCTAGTTATAATAATTAACGCTCAGGATGTAGTAATAAGAAGAATGCATTGTTTTAACACCCTTTAGAGACGTGGGAGTTAATACTCATAGTTGTATGTCTGGGGATGGGATTTCGAGAGCCCCGATTATATTTGCAGGATGTTTATGGAATGCAATTACCATTAATGTTAAGAGATAGTGTCTTTCGGAAGAAGTTCCTTGTTTAAGGATTTTGTAAAAGGAGATGTAACTTTGTGGGTAAGAGACGGGAATATATGGGTACATGTTATTGACGGAGGGCCTAACAAATCCCGATGATCGACAATGCTAGGGAGTAGTATATCGGGGGATTCCTTGTTTGGATTTCGCTTTGCGAGACATCCCACGCATGAAAATTAGCGTAAGGTTGGTAGTAAGGAGATGTTTGGCCATTCGTCCATAAATTGGATACCTCGATCGTTATGGAGGTATGTAGTTAGAACTGGGAGTTAGAAAGGTAAATTACGATAGAAGGCCAGTAGAGCTAGTGGTGTGGTGAGGAAGTACTGAAAATTTTGGTTTTTATTACGGCAGGTTGAAGGATGCATTGAGGTTAAGGAGGATTTAGGATTTCAATTCGGAGGTGATTGAGAACGCCCAAGTGGTATAACCACATTGTAAATGCAGGGAAATAAAGAGATTGGAATACGTATGAAGCGTATATAATGTTTAAAACCGTATGCATGGGTTACAAGGGGTGTAGACATCGGGGTTTGATAATGCGATAATCGGCGGAAGAAGAGATATAGAGTTGAGTGAGATTTATACTTGTGAGACTGTTATGGAAAAATAGTGGTGGTAGAACGGATTAAGCGTCGTAAGAAAAGGACGATATTCAGTGTACTCATGTGCGATGAGTAGCACATCCGAACTTGGAGGAAAGGCAGTGGAAAGCCATTTAATAAATATGTATTCCTTGAGAAGACAAATATTTAACTATTATGGACAATTTGGAGCGGAGTTCCACCCAATCAAATGTTGAGGGTCGATAACTTGCTTTCTGTATGTCGTTGTTGAAAGCCAAGTTAGTCAAAACCTCAATTACCTACAAAAATATATAAACTCAAGTGTAGAGGTAAGTAAGGGTATCAATCCACATCTAGGGTGTAAGCTAGAGACAAATTCAATTGTAGTTAACTTTTTATTTTCTTTTTGGGCTTTTTACTTTTTCTACTTTTTTTAGCTTTTTCAAATATTAAAACAATTGGGTGAGGTGATGATTTAAACTAAACTAAACTAAATGTGAGATAAAAATAACTAACTAGAAAGTTACTAAAATGAAAAATAAAGTCTAAACTAAAAATAAGAGATAAATGAGCTAAATAATTGTTAGAACAATCAAGGAATGGAAAAATACCACAAATTTTAGTTATTCTAATTAATTAATTGAATTTTCCCAAATTAATATCAAGATTAAAAATCAACTCTCGTTGCAAATGTAATTCTAATAGTAAAATTTTAGAAAATTATGTTTAATACCTCACAACTCTAGAAAAATAAATCTGCACTCCTTTTAAGTAATCACCCGCTAGAATCGATTAATTAAAATTTATGTAAATTTTAGAAAATAAATTTAGAGTTGAAATTCAAGTGATAATGCCCCACTTAAGAAACCCCTATCTCTAGTTCGAATCTCAAATGGGTATTATCACTAGAATATCGATTTTCTGTCGAAAATCATTTACCCTCTCTCGAGGCGTAAATCTAAGGGTGAGGGATCAAAGTTAACAATCAAAGGGATTTTTCAAGTAATCAAACTAATTAAAATAAAATAACATCAAATAAGGGTTTTACCCCACCCCTTGAAAGGGGTTTTAGCCTAACATGATATGAAATATGAAAAATTAATAATCAAAGACATAAAATAAATGAGAAGAGAAAAGAACAATCAAACCCCAATCTCTTGAAGTGAAATTGAACTTCTATTTCCTTGAAATTAAGCACAATCCATCCAATATGAGCATCCAACAATAATCAACTCAATATAATACTCTATTGAATTTCACAAATTTATTACTCAATAATCTCTAAAAAGAAAAAGAAAAACTATTTACAAAACCAAATTTATCCTAATTTATTTCTAAACTAAAATATCTCTCTCTACAATTCTCTCTACCAAGCTTTTTTCAAATGGGGCCTTGAGTCTTCTTTTATAGTAGATGCATGGCACCCATGGGGATAAGGGGTATTTTTGGAAAGGTTTAATGTGCATGGAAATGGTGTGTGTTCATGAGGTAAGAGAGGTGTGAGGGCATGTGGGTTAAATGGGGTGACACAATCAGATTTGGTTTAGAGGGTATAATGGGAAGTTGGGTTAAATAGATAGTTGGGGGTAAAATGGTTTTAAGGGAAAAAGTTAGGTTTATTTGGCACATATGGGAATTAAGTTGGTTTTGGCTTATTTGGCTTTGGTATCTTTGGCAGGTAGGAAAATCGTGCAAGGGCTTGTATGGTGAAATGGGTTAAGGGTTGGAAATGGAAAATGGGTGTAAATGGGTATCGACATGGGTAGTAGGTTTTGGTTTCAAAGGTTGGACATGGGTTGCTGTTTTGGATGGTGGCCTGCAGGTTTTGGATCCGATTTTTGAGTCGGAGAGGAGAGAGACGGGTCTGGGTTCATTTTTGGTTGGGGTCAGGCGGGTTTGAGAAGGGGTTCCGGTGGGACAGCGCTGCCATGGGTCGCGGCAAGGGGTCCGACCGAAAGTAGGAATAGTTGGGTCGAGATGGTTGCGAGGTGGATTTCATCGCCGGAGAGGGCTGCAGCGTTGGTAGGTGGCAATGGGTTAGGGAAGGTATAAGGTGGAGAGTTGGGTCGCCGGATATGGAGGTTTGAGTTCCTTGCCGGAGGTAGGTTGGGTTAAGGTCCGGCGGGGTTAGCTGGGTTAAGCTGAGAGAGAGAGAGAGAGAGAGATGGGTGTGTGTGTTTGGTTATGGTGGATTTTGTGTTTTGGAGAGAGGAGAGAGGGTGAGTTGTTGGGGAAGATGAAGTAGGGGGTGTTTGGGTGTACAAGGGTGTAGGAAAATAAGTGTGAGGGTGAAGGGTTTAGTTTAGGTGTAGGATATTTGTGTGTGTGTGTTTTATTTGTGACCCTTAAATAAAATAACACTAACTAAAAAAATTAACTCTAACTAAAAAAATAAAAATACTAAAACTTAAGAAAAAGCAATTAAAAACCAAAATAAAACGAAAGAAATAAAAACATAAAATCTAAATGAAAATTAAATTCCTAAAAAAATATAAAATATAATAAACTAAAATCAAACTCTTAAAAACTCATCTTAATAAAATAAGATAAAATAAACTAAAAACTAATAAAATCAAAATAAAATAAAATTATACTAAAAAAGAAATAGAAAATAAATTCTAGAAATTCCAAATAAATATAAAATAAATCCTAAAAATAAAAATGACTCAAAACAGAAAATCTAAAAATTAATAAAAGGGCACAAACTAACACATACGGGCTTTGGGGTAGGTTTAGGCTAGGTTTAGGGTAGGCTAGGATACGGGACAAGGGTAATTAGCTCCACAAAATGCACAATTGCCTTGAAATACGCGTTTGAACACCGCAATGTGCATTCGGACTACAAAATAAACATTTAAGCACATAAGACCTGTATTGTCGAAAATTAGCAACTAAAGTACGTCTATTCGGGGTATAAATTGTACAGTTTTGGGTGCTTATCACACCACCCCCAAACAAAGCGTTGCTAGTCCTCGAGGAATAAGATAGAGAGAAAGAGAAAGATAAGTAACCAAAATTGTACCACTTTCGCGGCCACTTGCTATTGCACTTAGCATGTGCAACAAGCCTTTAAACCTATAGGTTGTCCTACAGGACGAGTTGTGTCTCGTGAGGGTTGGCGGGGAATATACCCACAAAATTCTTATTTGCAAAAGGTTATTGGAAGGCAGTCAATCTCTTATTAGATGCAGAATAATCGCACAATCCATCACATGAGAAAATATTTTCAGAAATACTAGCTCGAATGTGTAAAAAATAAGCAAAGTGAATACTCAAGGCACACCCTTCCTAGAACTCAACGTGTGTAGTGTGAATCAGTCAAAACGGATCGAGTATCACAAGAGTAATTCCTAGATTGCCTTTTCGGAATCAACGCTTCAACTTCACATCTCACGGATATATCTCTCTCAAACGAACTCTCGAGATATGGGTTAGTGTATCGCTCTTGTGTGTGAGGAGGTGAGTAAATGTAATCAAGTTCAAACGTCTCACACACATATAAGAAATAACGAATAATTAGAAAGAAAAATGATCTCATGAAAGAATGCTAACCACTATAGTGAGAACGTCGAGTTATTCACCACGTCGACTTTCATTTGTCCAAACACCTAGGGGAATATGTGGATGATTATGGGTGAGGGGAAATGAGATGGAAAGGATATGATGATATGTGGTAGGATGGTGATGTATAGATGGATAATGAGTGATGGATGTGTGATGGATATGCGATGTGAAATGGATGTAATATAAGAGTGTATATACTTTAGGCACAAATGTCTTTATTACACAAAAATTAACTAAAACTCTATTTTTCTTTTCTTTTCTCTCTCTTTTTTTTTCGATTTTTCTTTTCTTTTTCTATTTTTTTTCTTTTGCTATTTTCTATTTTCTCTCTCTTTTTTTTTTCTCTTTTCAAGCTAACAATGAAGACATTTACATTTGGAATCAACACTCTTTTTCTCAAAAATGATGGATGAAATATAAATGGAGATGATAGGTGAGGGTATGGGGAAATATATGGATGGTGAGGGGAATATATATGAAATATGGGAAATCATGGGAATGTAATGAGTGAAGTGTATGGGTGAAAAATGGATGCGAAATGGAAAGGTGGTAGGTGTATGGATGAAAATCTAATATTCGGGGTAAATTTCAAGACACGTATTTCTTATAACTCAAAAAAGATGTCATTCGCAGTGATTAAGCCAAATTTTAATGAGTGATAATGAGATCACACAACAATTAAAGTACGGACCCAAAGAAAGTTGAATCAACTTGTGACTCGGAGATTGCGTAAAATACTCAAAAAGGGTTAAAGGCACAAATCTCACGGGCTAAAGTCTCCACTAGTGATCCTTAAGGTTCTCTTTAGAATTGTAGTACTCCTCAACTCTTAACCGTAGTGACGTGATAAGTGCGCAAATTTTGTTGAGTCTAGAAATTCATGGTGCAAAATGCCTTGTTACGTATTACATAAGCTATTTAGAAAAAATATTCTCTAGCTTAATTCCTAGACTTGAAAAGATGGATGATTGAAAATTCACGTCAATAAATGAGACGAAAGAAACTGCATGAAAGCTTAAAAATCAGGTTTAAAAATCAAAAAAATTCAAAAGAGGTACGATTTTGATAAAATTCCCCACCCCCAAACAAAAAGGAACATCGTCCTCGATGTTAAGTAAAATGATTTTTAAAATTGAGAGCATAAGGAAGGAACGAGATTACCAGAATCAACCGCTAATGAAGTGAATAGATGTATGCACATAAAACCTGAATAAAATGATAAGAGAAATAAAATGTGTACAAGTCTATAACATGGCAAAACATAGGGTGATGTGAAACACCACCCCCAAACAGGATGGGACTAGTACAAGAAACGTGGGTTGCCTCTCGATAGCGCTAAGTTTAATGTCTTCAGCCAGACCGAAGGGATATCACCCTAAAGATAAGATCTATGAAAGTGCGGGGCGGCAGAAAAATTGGGGTGATGAGAATCACCCCCCAAACAAGACTGAAGCGTCAGTCTTGTTGGATCGGGACTAAAGGGGTCAATGCACTTGTATGGCAAAGTGAATTACATGATGCAAAGCATCGGTGGACCATGGGCGGGTAGGGAAAAGGGCTAAGGTGAGGTTGGCATGGGTGATGAAGCATCGATCACGGGCCTTATTGAGCCGAAATGTGAGGGCAACAAGGGCCCTATATGCATGATGCTCTAATTGGTGACGGAGGCAAAATGGTTTGGTAAGTGGAATGGGTTGGGCCTCAGAGACATCACACAACCGTTCTATGAATGGGCGATGATAATGGTTGCGCCGTGACACACCAGGGAGCTATTGATAAGAAAAATCAACACCACAAGAGAGTGGTGTGCATGGAGGAACAAGCTCGGTGTCACGGAAGTGGAGAGTATCACCACAAATACTCTCGTAGATGGTGGAGGATGGTTTTATGTGAGGATCTAAAAATGTGGATGGAAACATGAACTGTGTAAAATCAAGATCCAAACTAGGTGGTGGGTAGAAGGAACAATGGGTGGGGTAAATGGTGGATCGGGTGGGATAAATGGTGGAGGAAGATGATCCAACTCAAGAGTGGGAGACACACACTCCTCATGAGACGCGGAGTGATCCACAAGGGCACTCGTAGGAGGAAGTGTGGTATCTAAAGATGGAGTGGTCAACTTCTCCATAAGAATAGAATCGGTGGATGTGGTGGGTGGGTAAGACGAGGCACCAATATCGGAGATATATGGAGTACTAGAAATAGTGGGCTCAAAGGGAGCCAAGCATAGTGGGACATCATCCATATCCGGATAGTTAGGAACTATCACAGATTCTATCTCGGGAAAATGGTGAGCACTCGTAGATGGAGCTAACCTAGGATAAATTTGTTCCTTGGGAACACGAGGGTGAAGCTCGAGAGGTGTATACTCGGGCATATATTTGGATACTATGGGAAAGTGAGTGGAAACCTCAAAGTGGGGTTCATATGGACATGGTGGGAGTTGATCAGGCTCATTATCGAAAGGTAAGTCAACACAATTTTCGAATTGGGACTCGGACCATGGAATGGTCTCAACTTTGAGATTCTCGGGGTGGTATAGTTGGTCACACTCAAAATTTGTGTCACAAGAGGACACATCATCATCACACTCGGGTGCAACAATGGGTGGATCCATGGGAATATCCGACTCTCTCGTACACTCCAATTCATTTAATCATTGTTCAAGCCTTTGGAGAACTTGAGTTTGAATTTGAGTGGCTTGCTCTTGCTCTAGTATGAATTTTTGCAAGAGGCTTTCAAGAGCAGAGGTGGATGGTGGTGGAGTGATGGGTGGTGGTGGTGGGTGAGGTGGACACAACTCGCTGCTATCATGAGTGTATGGAGAATACTCAAATGAAGTGTGTGGAGTGGGTCCAAGTTCATCATACACGAAAGGATCGCTTTCGTAATGGACAAAGGGTTGATACTCATGGGGTGCATAGTGAGGGAATTGATCGTGAATGGGTGCACAAGGTTGCCATAACGATTGTTGGAACGTGTGAGGATCCACAACATCGGGTTGGGATTCGTATTGCGTGGAAGGGTGATCAAGCCTCCACGAATAGCTCGGGTACTCACACAACTCGGGATGAGATACATTGGGATGGTAGGGCGAGGTGGGCTTCGGAACAGTGTCAAATGGATACATATGTTCCATAGTGGGTTCAGATATATATGGAATGTAAGGTCACTCATGGGACATGTGATTGGCATAATAACAGTGGGTGCACAACAAAGGATGAGACACGTTGACACTTGACACCGAGGGTGATGGAAAATGAGGTGCGTGTATGGACGGGTGAAGAGTATCAAGGGCACTCGTGAGAGAGGTGAAACCACGAAAAATATCATAAAGAGACGGCTCGAGATAACTCTCACACGTGTCGTGTGTCAATGAAAAATGACCAAAGTAGTCCCGTAAAGGATGCTCTTCGGCCATGAGGAGAGAAATATTTTTTTTTGAATTTTTTTTTTTCAAAAGGAATAAAATATTTTTGGATTTTATAAAAATAATGGAAGAAAATATTTTTGGATTTTTAGAAAAATTAAAGGAAGAAAATATTTTTGAATTTTTCTAAAATTAAAGAAAGAAAATATTTTTGGATTTTTTTATAAAAATAAAAGAAAGAAAATATTTTTGGATTTTTTTTTTTTTTGAAGAAAAGGTGGAGAAAAAATATGGACTCTTGATTTTGGACGAACCAACTAAAATCGACTACCGAAAAATGAATTGGACACACGCAAGTCAAGGATAATACCTAACTAACACATAGCCAATTTTTATCTTTAGATTTAGTGAAAGGGTAGTTAAATTTTAATTAAGTCTGCGGGCGATAAAAAATCACGAAAATCTTTGTGATTGCCTTTGCAAAATTTTCTCCTAGTGGGCTACCTAGTTGATTGATTTTAAATTTAGTGATGGCTAGGGTAGCACACAATTGGTAAGCGAGTGAGTCGGGTGATGAAATCCCTTCTCGTGAGTGACCGGGTGTAGGTCTTAGTCAATTAATTCATCACACCATTCGAAAATAAATGCGAGAATAAAATCAAATAAGAGCACACAAAGCACACACAATAAATGACTCGCTAACAGGAGAGGCGCGAGTGTTCAAGAAATGTACCTCCCACGATTTTTAGGCCGTAGAGTGCCGAAAAATTTGAGTCGACCGGGGGGAGAATACGCCATTCTCAGTCGACCCCGAGAGTCCTACCGACCCAAAGTAGAGAAGCTTCTAAATCCTCGCCTTTGGACGCCCTCTCTCTACCTTGTCCGGTTTCCCTATCACGCGTTTCGATTATTACAATTTAAAAATGAAAAATAAATGGTGTCTCTATGCACCGCAATACAAGCCAATGATAAAATAATCATAAATACAAGCCTTCTAAAAAAAAAGAAAAATGGTACTAAAAAAATAATAAAGTGCAAAAAACAAATGAACTACAAGTTAAAATCCGCTCCGAGCTTCACAATCCCAAGAATGGCAACGGCGCCATTTGATAACTTGCTTTTTGTATGTCGTTGTTGAAAGCCAATTTAGTCAAAACATCAATTACCTATAAAAATATATAAACTCAAGTGTAGAGGTAAGTAAGGGTATCAATCCACATGTAGGGTGTAACCTAGAGGCAAATTCAATTGTAGTTTACTTTTTATTTTCTTTTTGGGCTTTTTACTTTTTCTATTTTTTTTAGCTTTTTCAAATATTAAAACAATTGAGTGAGGTGATGATTTAAACTAAACTAAACTAAATGTGAGATAAAAATAACTAACTAGAAAGTTACTAAAATGAAAAATAAAGTCTAAACTAAAAATAAGAGATAAATGAGCTAAATAATTGTGAGAACAATCAAGGAATGGGGAAATACCACAAATTTTAGTTATTCTAATTAATTAATTGAATTAATTGACTTTTTCCAAATTAATATCAATATTAGAAATCAACTCTCATTGCAAATGTAATTCTAATAGTAAAATTTTAGAAAATTAAGTTTAATACCTCACAACTCTAGAAAAATAAATCTACACTCCTTTTAATTAATCACCCGCTCGGATCGATTAATTAAAATTTATGTAAATTTTAGAAAATAAATTTAGAGTTGAAATTCAAGTGATAATACCCCACTTAAGAAACCCTTATCTCTAGTTCGAATCTAAAATGGCTATTATCACTAGAATATCGATTTTCTCTCGAAAATCATTTACCCTCTCTCGAGGCGTAAATTTAAGGGTGAGGGATCAAAGTTAACAATCAAAGGGACTTTTCAAGTAATTAAACTAATTAAATTTAAGGGTTTTACCCCACCCCTTGAAAGGGGGTTTAGCCTAACATGATATGAAATATGACAAATTAATAATCAAAGACATAAAATAAATGAGAACAGAAAAGAAAAGAACAATCAAAACCCAATCTCTTGCAGTGAAATTGAACTTCTATTTCCTTGAAATTAAGCACAATCCATCCAATATGAGCATCCAACAATAATCAACTCAATATAATACTCTATTGAATTTCACACATTTATCACTCAATAATATCTAAAGAGAAAAATAAAAACTATTTACAAAATGAAATTTATCCTAATTTATTTCTAAACTAAAATTTCTCTCTCTACAATTCTCTTTACCAAGCTTTTTTCAAATGGGGTCTTGAGTCTTCTTTTATAGTAGATGCATGGCACACATGGGGCTAAGGGGTATTTTTGGGAAGGTTTAGTGTGCATGGAAATGGTGTGTGTTCATGAGGTAAGAGAGGTGTGAGGGCATGTGGGTTAAATGGGGTGACACAATCAGATTTGGTTTAGAGGGTATAATGGGAAGTTGGGTTATATAGATAGTTGGGGGTAAAATGGTTTTAAGGGAATAAGTTGGGTTTATTTGGCACAGGTGGGAATTAAGTTGGTTTTGGCTTATTTGGCTTTGGTATCTTTGGCAGGTAGGAAAATCGTGCAAGGGCTTGTATGGTGAAATGGGTTAAGGGTTGGAAATGGAAAATCGGTGTAAATGGGTATGGACATGGGTAGGGGGTTTGGTTTCAAAGTTTGGACATGGGTTGCTATTTTGCATGGTGGCCTGCGGGTTTTGGATCAGGTTTTTGAGTCGGAGAGGAGAGAGACGGGTCTGCGTTCATTTTTGGTTGGGGTCAGGCGGGTTTGAGAAGGGGTTCCGGTGGGATATCGCTGCCATGGCTCGCAGCAAGGGGTCCGGCTAGAAGTAGGAATAGTTGGTTCGATATGGTTGCGAGGTGGATTTCATCACCGGATAGGGTTACGGCGTCAGCAGGTGGCGATGGGTTAGGGAAGGTATAAGGTGGAGAGTTGGGTCGCCGGAGATGGCAGTTTGAGTTCCTCGCCGTAGGTAGGTTGGGTTTAGGTTTGGCGGGGTTAGCTGGGTTAAGCTGAGGGTAAGAGAGAGAGATGGGTGTGTGTGTTTGGTTATGGTGGGTTTTGTGTTTTGGAGAGAGAATAGAGGGTGAGTTGTTGGGGAAGATGAAGTAGGGGGTGTTTGGGTGTACAAGGGTGTCGGAAAATAAGTGTGAGGGTGAGGGGTTTAGTTTAGGTGTAGGATAGTTTGTAGGATATTTGTGTGTGTGTGTTTTATTTGTGACCCTTAAATAAAATGACACTAACTAAAAATATTAACTCTAACTAAAAAAATAAAAATATCAAAACTTAAGAAAATAAAATCCTAAGCTATTAAAAACTAAAAAAGCGTCAAGGGTGTTCAATTGAGCTATAACCCTATAACTGAAAAAGTTATAACCCTATTAAGAAAATATAGGCTATTCTTATTCATTGAGCTATAACCCTATAACTGAAAAGGCGTCAAGGGTGTTCAACAAGCTTGTTGTGAAGCAAGGGTTGTAGTGATTGAGCCTTACTTTGGATTTTGTTTTGAATGATAGAGGATACCTAATTTTTTCCAGGTATGCCTATTTTCTGAATTTCGAGATGAAATTCCGTTATTAGGGGGGAATTATGTAATACCCCTTTTTTATGGCTTTTAATTATGTGATTTAATAAATTAAATTGCCTTGAATTATGAGAATTATTATAATTAATTTAGGATAATTAATTGGAAATTAATCCGAATGTAAATGCTAGCGAGACGAGAGTTATTATTTGGTTATTATAATGTTGTTGAATGCTACCGAGTGATTATGGTAATATGTGATTATTGTATGTTGTGAGTTGAAAATACGCCGATTTTGGTAATTAAGTGGGACGCGCGTGTCAATCGTGTCAGGACCCAATTTAATGGATTTAAAAGCATTTCATTTTTATATCATCCATATGAGCATTTTGAGTGCACCAACGTGTCCGGAAGGGTCGAGATAGTCAGAAAACACTAGTGGAGGGTTTAGTTTGGGTCTCGGGGCATTTTTAGGCCTGATCGGTAACCCGGGAGGGTATTTTAGTCATTTTTATTTTTGATGAATAGTGACCCACGAGAATGAGGAGATATTTATCAGCCAACATTTGAGTTCCTTAGGGTTTTCACAACCATATATCATAACGGTAGTTAGTGAGGAAGAGAGGAGAAGTCCAAGGGCTTCCATGGCCATAACCACCACATACCACCACCACCGTCGGATTTGTGATCGAAAAGAGAGGGGGAACCAACCAACAACATCATCAACGGATCAGAATCAGTATTCTACATGAAAGTGATTTATCTTGCAAAGATTCAAAGCTTATATTTTACATGATAGTGTAGATTTGAAGATTTATTATGAACAATGATATAAATTATAAAATGGGAGCATTAAATATCGAATCCGGGTAGGGTTGCATGTAATTAAAGCTTCTGGACAGATATTAGGTACAAAATCATGTTCCATGTGTAGGTAATTACGAAATTTAAATCAGAATTTATGACATTCTTGAAGAAATTAGGAAGAACTAGGGTTAGAAGAATAATTATGACTGTTGATCCAAGAAACTGTTGATTAAGGATGAGTTAATGATTCTAATAATGTTAGAAATTATGTAAACATGTTGGTATGATGTTTAGTATACTTGGTTGAGAGTTTTGGATGTTAAAATGAATAATTTGAGGTGTAAAAAGAGGAATCCCGTAACTGTTTAAGCAATTCTGGGCAAATACCTACTTGATCGATCGATCGACTCAAGAATGTCGATCGATCGACCCCTTTTCTTTGATCGATCGACCCCTACTGATTTTTGGCAATTGTTTCCTTTTAAGGTTGAATGAAAATCCTAAAGATGAGGTTGATTCTTAGGGTGATTAATATAATATTTTGGAACTTAGATAAGGTCAGTAGGGTCTTAGTTATTTTCGAAAAATATCATAACTTATGGGATTGAGCGTTGTAACTACGAATGGTTACCGAGTGAGGACGGTTGGAGATCTTTCGATTTTGGGACTGAAAGTGGAATAAATGATAACTTAAGGGATTTTAGATTTGCTGAGATAACCTTAGTAATATATGGGAGACCTAGTATTCACTTGGGATAGATATAGGTACCCGAACCCGTATGACGAGACTTGTCACGTTAAATAAATAGTACATAGAATCTCCGGAACGTAAATATTGTAGGTGAGACTTAATATATAGGAGAGGAGTGTACCTATATTGAAATTGTATATATATATATATATATATATATATATATATATATATATATATGGTGATACTTAATACATGGGTTTGATAGAAGAGTATGCGTGCACCGCAACTTAGCCTAGGGGTGCCATATATGTATTTATGTACTGAGAGTGCTATACTTATGTACTTATGACTGGTTCATTGTTTCTTAGTAAATGTGAATAAGCTAAGATATTTGAATGGGATAAGAGTGAGAATTTAATTAACACTTGAGATACGTAATTTAATGAATGTGAATATGGGGTCTGAACATAACTTGTTTGAATATTAAGAGTAGAAATCCTATGGTAGAATGCGAAAGCAGTAGTGGTACAAACTAGTTAGATAGCGGCATAACTAGGATGGGTTAAAGGAATTCGTTAGGCGTGCGCAGTAGTTGAGAGGTAAGAAACTCATGTGAGAGTGTTCAACTAACGTGTTTATAATATGTGTTGTTTAATTGTAATTTAAACACTTGCTAAAATTTAAACTTTTTTCACATCGGTCTTTGACCCGTTTTCCTCCAAATCTATTTTTGTTTTGTAAAAACATTTTAGGTGCCCAACCATAGAGACGCCAAGCATAGGAGTTCCATTATGATGACGTGCTGTGGAAGCTACAGGATCTTGGTAGTAGACGCCTTCATATTTATCCTTGATTCCTTCAGAGTCATTTGTATCAGTTAGGGCATGTCGCCCATTCTTATTTAGAAGTTATAGTTGTAGACTTTCATTACTTTGGTTATTGGTTTATTTATTCAGACTCTTTTATTGGGACTTTATTTACTCTGGCATATTTTTTTTATTGGAGTGTTTACTCCAGACTCAGTTGATTTCAGTTTCGTTGGTTATTCATATGACATTGTTTATGAGATTAATGGTTAATGATTTAGTTCTTGGTTATTTGTTAACCTAATTAATAAAATTTGGCATCTCCCTTTTTAAATATTAGGTGACTACTAATTAATTAAATGTTTTTCGACAGTGATGCTAAGACTGAACCAACTTGATATTCTGTTTTAATTTAATAAAGGAGTAGTTACCCGGTATTTAATTAGACGGGGTGTTACAGATCGTTTCAGACAATGTGATTTTTCTAACATTCTCCTAAGGTTGTTGGGTATCAGACGTTCTGATCCCCCCGTTTATAATTTATCGCAAGCCTCTGAGGTTGCTGGGTTTATTGTTGGGGACATGTCCGATACTAATTACATGCGTGATATTATCATTAATCATAAGTGTACCAGATTGCAACGTATAAGTGAGATACATCCATCCTTTATGGACATGAAATATCCAATTATTTTTATTTACGGCAAAGATGGATATCACACAGATATGTAGTACACAAATAATACGGGTCATCGACATACGAAGAGGAAATATGTAATGATGCGGGAGTTTTATTCGTACAAGCTACAGCAAAGATCAAATGAATCAAATGTGTTACACCTTTCTGGGCATCTATTTCAACAATATATTGTGGATTCATACACATGTATAGAGGAAGAAAGGTTGCGATGGATACGCCTAAATCAATCTCAATTGCGCTTAAGACGCGACACAACACCTGCATTCATTAGTAAATGGATTTTTCTCCCCCTCTACTTTCACAGGCGGACCAAAATACATGGGTCAAAGCTTTCAGGTTGCTATGGCAATTTTTATATGGTTTGGTAACCCAGACCTATTCATCACCTTTACAGCGAACCCCAGGTGGTCAGACATTAACAATTTCCTTTCACTAATTCCTAGACAACAACCTAATGAACGGTCGGACATTATCGCAAGATCTTTCAAAATAAAGATTGATCATTTCATGAAAGATATGAAGGAGGCAAAGAGATTTGGCATTATCTTAGCAGGTACGTACATTTATTTGAACTTTTTTTTACTAACACACTTACAACATAATTTAACTTCATATATATTGTTTTGTGAAAGCTATTTACACAATTGAATTCCAAAAAAAAGGCTTGCACCATGCTCATATCATATTATTCCTACATCTTGACGATAACCTCGAACATCGGCCTAAGAAGATGCAATTATTTCAGCTGAACTACCAAATGAGCAAGACGATCCTATTCGCTTCAAAGTTGTCTCACAATATATGATACACAACCCCCGTGGTGAAGAAAATCATAACTTACCGTGTATGTTAAAAGGAATTTGTTCGAAAAAAATTCCTAAGCCATTCACAAATGAGACATCTTTTGATGAAAAAGGCTTCCTTATTTAGAGAAGGAGAGATGATGGGGTTATCGCTGAGAAAAATGGTATTAAAATCGATAATGGATTTGTTGTAGCTCATAATAAGGATTTGATTGTTACATATGATGCAGATGTTAATGTCGAGCTTTGTACTAAATCTGGAGCTATTAAGTATCTCTTTAAGTGTGTCAACAACGGAGATGACAAAGCAAGGGTTGTGCTTCAAGAAAATGTTGTTCACAACGACAAAAAAGGTAGGGATGATTTTATACCTATTGATGAGATTAGATCATTTCTTGATTGTCGCTACGGATCTGCCAGTGAGTCTACTTGGAGGATATTTAATTTTGATATCCAACACTGTAGCGTAGCAGTTGAGAGGTTAACGTTCCACTTACCTAATGAGCAACATGTAACATTTATGAATTCTGAAAGATTAGACAGGGTTGTAAATAGGATCGATACAGAAAAAACCATATTACTGAATGGATGAGGATGAAATATGAAAATCCAGATGCCCGTCAACTTACACATGCTGAATTTTCGACCAAATAAGTATGGCAAGCGCAGTATAAATAGTAGAAAAGAAGAGGAAAATAAGATTGCATAGGTAGAATCGTTTACGCATATCCAGCCTCTGAGGAGAGATTTTACTTGTGAATACTACTTAACATTGTTCGCGGACCCCAAAATTATGAAGAAATCAGGACAGTAAATGGAGTTACGTATCCAACCTTCAAGGCAGCATGTTATGCATTAGGCCTATTATATGGAGACAAAGAATGGCATGCTGCACTGTCTCATGCTTCGAACTAGTCATCTGGCAATCAACTCCGAAAATTATTTGTTACAATGCTCCTTTTTTGTGAGGTAGCTGATCTATTAGATCTTTGGGAACAAAATTGGCATATTCTTTCTGAAGATGTTCTATACATGCAAAGGAAAAAAGTTCAATTCCCAGAATTGCTCTTAATTGATTCTCAGGTCCAAAATTATGCCCTTTATAAAATTGAACAAATCATGCGTCGTAACAATAGAAGTTTAAAAGATTTTCCCCCACTCCCACTTCCTAATGCTTCATTGCTAAGAGGTATGGGAAATCTATTGATTCATGAGGAGACATCGTACAATATTATTGAATTGTCTTCCGAACACCAAAAACTACGTGCGGAATTAAATGAAGATCAGTTATTGGTATATAACAATGTCATTGATTCGGTGAATGAGTAGAAGGGAAAATTATTTTCATTTATGGGGCGGGAGGAACTTGAAAAACTTATTTGTACAAGATTATCATTAATCGATTAAGATCATACAGTAAGATTTTTCTTACTATAGACTCCTCTGGGATTACGTCATTATTGCTTCCGAGGGGAAGAACGGTGTAATACCCCGTATTTTTGTGATATTTATCTATGGGATTAATTTAATTAAATGTGAATTAATTGGAAATTAATCCGGATAAAATACTAGCGAGATGTGAGTTGGTATTTGATTTTAATGCATATATATGGCAATATATGAATATTGAAATTATTGAATTTGTCGTGAGATTGAAATACGGCAATTTGGAAAATTTTGTTGGGACGCACGTGACAGTCGCGTCAGGAAAAATATTTAATTTAATTAAAAAGTGAATTTTATTTCTATTAACCGTATGGTCATTTTGAGTGCGCCAACGTGTCCGGAAGGGTCGAAATACTCAGAAAACACTAGCCGGGGGTTTAGTTTGGGTCCCGGGGCATTTTTAGGCCATACCGGCAACCCAAAAGGGTAGTTTGGTAATTTCGGAATTTTGGGAATTAAAACCCACGAAAATTAGAAGTTAAAATCTGATTTAGTCTTTACCCACTAAACCCACTAACAACACTAATTGACTTAATGGGCTACGGGAGTTATTGGAAAAAGTTTTAAGAGTTTCCTAAGGCAACCTCTAAACCACCATTGTGATCTTGGAGAAAAAACTGGTAGAGAGAGAGAGGAAGGAGAATTATGCAGAGAGAGAGAGAGAGAGATCAACCTCCATCAATCCAGCATCAAAGTCAGAGAAAGACCTAAGGCAAGTGGTTTAATTATGTTATTTGCAACGAATGTTTCTTCCATGCTTAGACATTTATGAAAATTACATTGTTTTGGTAGATTGATAAAAACCCATTGAATTGGAATTAGAAATTCACATTTTGATAAGGAGATTTCATGTAGAATCATATTTGGGTGATTATTCTGATTGAAATACATCTTTTATATCGCAAAAACGGATTTAATTATGGTTATTGATACTCTAAATTTCTAGGGTTCATGTTCATGAGATTTGGAGAAAATTGGGGGGATTTGATGATTAGATGTGATTTAGGATAATTTGACCCCACATAAATGTTGTAATACGATTAAAGTATGTTTAGGAATGTTTAAAAGCCTTGAAATACTGTTGGAATGAAGTTTAGATAAGATTAGAGGTGAAAAGAATTGGTAAAAATGTAATAGGGAAATTCTGGGCTCGAAACTGTCACCTCGTTAGAAGGCCTGCCCAGGTCGTTCGAACGAGCTCGTTCGAACGAGCTTCTAACGAGTTGACTGTTTGACTTCTAACGAGTGGGATGTTCATTCGATGTCTTTCGTTCGAACGAGATCTCGTTAGATTCCCACTTCGTTCGAACGAACTCTCGTTCGAACGACCTCGTTCGAACGAGACTTCTAACGAGTTGACAGATTGGCCTTTTTGGCCTGTTTTGATTTCTAGTGTCCCGTAAGCTTATTTAATTGTAGATATAACCTTCCCTTGTTAACTCATTGGCATAATTTGGAGATTTGGAATATTTTGAGGAGTGAAACATAGAAGTGTGAATTGAACCAAATGACGTTTGTGGATTAGGACGCTAGTGACTATGTACGATGTGAGGATTATTGACGACTTATATATTTATATTAATCGGGGATATGTGAATGGTGTAACATTATAAGTTGGTATGAGAATGAGAAGTGTACCGCTAATAATTATGGTAATTACTAAGAAGTGTGCATGCTTAGTATATATGATTTTATGTGTATGACATACCTACCATACTTGCTATCACGGGAGGTTTGCGTTCGCTTAGGGCCATCTAACCTTTGTGTGCCTACGGGGAGGATTTAGATTGGTACCTCGAGAACATAGGTCAGAGAAGGACTTATTGGGAAGTTAATAAGTCTGCTGATCGTGGGAGCGTAGGTATGTGCGTGACCCACGTGATGTGACTCTGTTCGCCTCCATTATTTGTGATTTGATATTATCTGAGAACAATTCCTGAGAGATTCGAAATGCGTGATCCTTATGTACGTGATGTACCGGGATGGATAGCAGAGTATGTGTGCACCGCAGCTTAGTCTCGGGGTGCTTGTATTGTATATTTATGACGTGAATAATATACGCTTAAATAATGAGAACTTTCATGTTGGTATTGTGAGTATAATCATGGTAACACTTTGTGAAAATAAAAAGGGATAACCTGTAGTGAATTGTATTGCTAATTATTGAGAATCCGAATCTAAGTAACTTCCTCTATTTAATTGATAACGTTAGAATGTATAGTGGGAATCGACTAGAAAGGGTTAAAACTTATGTCGGTTTAGTTAGATATGAATACCATTTAGATGGGTACTGTACGTTAGGAGTGCACAAGTAGTCGAGAGGTGAGTATTTCATGTGAGAGCACATCCTAACATGTATTTTGCATTCTTTGTTTTAATGTTATTAAAACACTTGTTATTTTTAAAATACTCTCCACTTTCGGGCTCTGACCCGTTTGCTTTCAAATCTATTTTTTTGTAAAAACCTTTTAGGTGCCCAGCCACAAGGACACCATGCATAGGATATCCATTCAGGTGACGAGCTGTAGCTGTTGTGGAAGTTACAGGGCCTTGCTAGTAGACGCTTTTTTTTGTCTTGACTCCATATTCAGTTTCATCATTTGTAGGGCATGTCGCCCATTTCTATTAGAGACATTTCTTATTTCAGTTATTCAGATCTTTGGCATGTAATTAATTCAGGATACACTGTTTTATTTATTTCAGTTGTGGGATTGTTGTGAGGAGTTTTTCCTCTGGACTTACTATTTATTGTTGGTTACTTTATTGAGACTTTATGGTGTATGGTTATGTTATTCTTTCATAATTCTATTACTGCATGTTAATCAGATTTAATTTAAAATTTGACATCTTACTTTTTAAATACTAAGTGGTTAGTAATTATTAAAATGTTTTCGACAGTGATGCTATTAACTGAACCAACTTGGCATTTTGTATTAATTTAATAAAGGAGTAGCTACCCGGTATTTAATTAGTCGGGGTGTCACAAACGGCTCATTCACGTTTCTCAATTCCGATTAACATATCAGAATCATCAACATGTGACATACGATAAGGCAATAACATCTCTGAACTCATTCGTAAATGTCACTCATTATTTGGGATGAAGCTCCTATGGATCATCGTCATACATTTGAAGCAGTTGACAAAAAACTACACAGTATCCTACGCTTTGACGATCAAAATTGTGATGATAATTTTTTTTACGGCAAAACGGTGCTTCTTGGAGGAGACTTCAGACAAACCTTACCAGTTATCCAAAGAGGACTAAGACATGATATTGTTCGGGCTTCAGTAAACATGTCACCAATTTGGAAAATGTGTAGAGTCTTTCTCCTAAAATAAAATATGCGAATACAAGACACTTCATATTTTTCAAATTGGGTTCTTGGAATAGGCGAAGGCATGATATGCTCAACTTCCTTTAATGATGACTTGGAAAAGACATGGATTGAGGTTCCAAATGATCTACTAATTCCACCCTCCGATAATCCAATTATAACAATTGTGGAAAGCACATACCCCAACTTGGTCGAAAACATTAGTAACGAAGAGTACTTGAGATCATCTACAATTTTAACACCAACTAATGATGTGGTGGATGATATAAACCACATTGTTCTAAATAAAATTGCAGAAGAGGAACATACATACCTAAGTTATGACTCAATTTGTAAGGCATCTGCAAGAACAACTGATGAGGAGATGCAACTCCCTGGGGAGTTTCTAAACATTTTGAATGTTAATGGCTTACCTAGCCACAATCTTCGTCTCAAAATTGGGGTCCCCATTATCCTATTGTGTAACATTAATCATAGTGAAGGCCTTTGTAATGGAACACGCTTAATTATTACTTAACTAAGTGAATGGATCGTTGAAGCAAGAGTCCTTACTGGATCACACATTGGGAAAAAAGTTTGCATTCTAAGATTTGTGATTACGTCAACAGATAAGAAACGATCGTTCATACTCAAACGGAGAGAATTCCCTTTGCGTTTATGTTTTGATATAACTATAAACAAGAGTCAAGGACAAAATTTATTCATCGTTGGAATTTACCTGCCCCAACCAGTATTCTGCCATGGACAACTCTACGTAGTTGTGTTAAAAGTCAAATCAAGATCTGGTTTAAAGCTACTAATAATAAATGACGATTCCATTCCTTAAAATTACACTAAGAATATCGTGTTCAAAGAGATATTCTAAGATTTATAATCGGGTAATTCAAATTTTCTATTCTTATAGACATTCATATTTAAATTCTAATATCATGCTATTAAGAAAAAATGACCAGTACAAAATTACTTACACCGTTGATATATTTTCATAATCTTATTATAGATCCAATATGAGTGAGTCTCATGCATTCGTGTAACAATTAACCGTTGAATCAAGAGGCTGCGCTATCATTGTACGAGTAATGAGGAAGTGGGATGTCATTAATTTCTAGAAGAACAACGAGCTTATATTTGTTGATTGCATTCTTTTGGATGAAAAAGGTATGCATTACTAACTATGTCCTTCATTTTCCGCTAACACTATATAACATTTTCCATCACAAAGGGAATGATTTTGGATTAAAAGGTATGCATTAGCAACTAAATATGTTTTTCATTTTCTGCTAATACTATATAACATTTGCCATCATAAGGCAAAAAAACCAATGTATTCTATTTAAGTAATCAATCATGTAACTTATTTATTTAATATGAAAATAAGCATAAACTGCTATGTATTATGAAATGATATTATAACTTTTATTATATAGTTTATTAAATTTATAAAATCAAAGACCGATATGTTCACAGTTAGTAGGATATTTATTTAAAGTAAATGACAACATTCAACACATAACAAAATTAGATGAATAATAAAAATAAGAAATGACATTTGATCATATACTTTAACTGATTTCAGTATCGAGCAACAATATAACTATAATTAGTTGATTGCGGTATGAATGATTGAGTTAGATAGCATAATGAACTGGCTATCAAATTTTGAGTCAATCTTTCCAACAGATAAATATAGAAGAAAAACTATGGATAAAAATAAATCAGCTGCATATTATTTTTTAATAGGTAATATGAATGCCAATTCTAATCAAGTACAGTTACGGTAGAACAATTGTGTATCGTAAGTTTACTATATACCAGCACTCAAAAAAATGAGTAACAATAGGACGCCATTCATTGCAGCTGATCTAGAGATAATTCTAATAATTAATGTTCATACTCCTGACGCTGCAGGATTTTTAGTTGTTAGCACACGTGATAACATTGGTCACATGCGTGATTATTCAATTGAAACATATTTCAGTGAAGATCATATCATAGTAATAACGGAGTCAAAGATAGGAGTTAACGCGTGTTGTTTGAGTTTATAAAGCGTTTAGCAGTTGTTGCTCCTGAAATAAAGATTTATACGTTGTATTTCTATAACTTTTCACGATTCGATGGTATTATATTACTGAAATATTTAGCATCTCATGGTGATAACTACCAATTCAGACCACTTATGAGGAACAATAAGATTTATGATTTAACAGTTAATATGAATAAGAAAAGGGTTTTCAGCATAACAGATTCATTAAATCTGCTCTCTGATAGTCTAGAGGAAATACTATAAACAAATACAATTAAAAAATTAATCGATCTCAGTTCAGATACAGTTGTAAAATCAGTTGACTCTCTACACCAGATTCAACTGAATAAATAATTACCTTCATGCCTTTTTATAAATGCATTTCACTAAGACTCACATGCTTTATACCTTTTTAAATATCCATACGTGGATTATACTTATTATACCACATTCGTCAACTGCCCAATCTGAAAAAGAGTATCAATTTCGATAATATAATGGTTTTTCAGTTAATTTCAACGATTCAGTTGTTTTGTTTTCAACTATACATTTAATATTTTCCTGAGGTAGAACACCACACAATTGCATTTAAGGCAAAGCAATATGGGTTTATTCAAACATACTGCTATATTCTACATGAAGTATTGTATTACCTTACGCAAATTTACACAGCAATACGACTCTTTATATAATAACATAAAATGTTTCAATTAACTTCAGATGTTAATTTCAAAAGAATTTGGCCGCAATATTATCAATTTTACTGCTGGATGAGTTAAATCGATCAACTATCTATTCAAAGTTGGATTTAAGAATTACATTAAAAAAGATAACAGTTCATAAACATCACATTCTCTGTGTCTATAGGTAAATAAAGTAGTGATAGTTTAGAATCAATAGTGCTAACTTGGTTTTTTTCAATGTTTACGTTTGAGATCAATACGAATTTATGTTACTTAGAATTTAGAAGTTTCATTAAACTGTTGAATATCTACACATTTGGCTGTTAAAAACATAGCCCACTTTATAACTGATGATTTATAACTACATTCATAACTTATAGTGACATTAGAAATCACAAAATCTAATGCTTTTACTATAATTCATACAATGTAAAATGTGATTAGGTTTATTTGATATTGAATATGAGGTTACTTTCAAACTTAAAAAACTTTAATACTACGCACCCAATAAAGACATGTTCATATAAACGAAATAGTTACAAAAAATTTATCTTATGCATAATAGAGAAATGATAAGATTTTAACATAAATACTGTTTAGATTTAGACTCAAAGAACAACAATGCATTAACTGTCATTTATCTCAATTTATATATATATATATATATATATATAGAGAGAGAGAGAGAGAGAGAGAGATATACATACAAAAAACTGCTTAGTGACAGATTAGTTACCATCTTAATCTTAATGACTATGAGGTACTATACAAACAAAATATTGTATAGTATTAGTTTTCTTCAAGAGATTTAATTCTTATGAAATGTAAAGCGTATAGGGTCGTACCCAGTGCACAAGGCTCCCGCTTTACTGGAGGGTCTGGTAGAGGTAGATGTCAGCTAGTCTTACCCCCATATTGTTTTATAATATGAAGAGATCGCTCCAAAGTCTCGAACCCGAGACCAACCATAGCTTGGGCAAGAGAACTTGCCATCGCTCCAAGGTACGACCTCTAAATGTAAAGCGTATGTACTTCAAATTTAATTACATATATTTCTATAATGTATGCAGGACGACCACATTCGCGCAATTATTTGGAAAGACGAAGTGCTAGAATATGCTCCGTTGATCGATAAAGGAAAAATATATAAGATATCATATTTCAAGGTCGTTGCTAAAAATAGAGGATACAAACCTGTTACACATTCATGTGTAATAAATTTCAGGGAAGGCACATCTGTACGAGAATTGAAGGACTGACATACTAAATATTTCATTACGTAAATTTGAATTCATTGACTACAACACAATGAAAGACATAATCGTTAACAAGGATAAGCTAACAGGTAATACATTTATCATATTAATATCTTTCATAAAACTAGTATTACTTAAAAACATATATTATATATAGTTAGATATTTACTACATATAGATGTATGTGGCGTTCTCAGTGCACTACACCAAAAAGGCTAAATTGACACCCTTTAGTCGGCCAGACTTGTCACGGTCATTACCGTGACAAAAAAACACGCATTTTTTTATCACGGTCAATGATCGTGATAAGTCCGTGACAAGGTCTTGTCACGATTATTGACCATGGCAAGCACGTGACAAGTACAGTTGTCACGGACTTGTCACGATCATTAACCGTGACAATTCTTATAATATTGTCACAGTCAAAGACCATGACATGTCCGTGACAAGTTTGGCAGCAAATAACCCTTTTCCCTCTTTTTTTTCTCACCACTTTGTTTCCCTCCACTTTCTCTCTCTCTCTCTCTACTTTCAGGTTGGTTTCTCTCTCTCTATCTCTCTCTCGCTCTCTCTTCCATTTCTATATTTATATGTGTGTGTGTGTGTATATCTGCGCGTGCGTGTGTGTGTCTATACTTTAATTGTTAGTTTAATTGATGAAAATAATTAATTGAATAGATGAATTAGAAGGAGTACGGGATACACATTTGTTGTTGCCATTACGATTGGATTATAGTGGATCGATGTTGGGTTGGTTAATTTTAAAAGTGACATGACCACTGGATTATTTTCCATATGGGGGTGGGATTTTTTAACTTTTTTTGAAAATTACTTTGTATAACGAACAATATATATATATAGTTGAAATTACATATAATGCGCATAGATACTAGCCTTCTAGTTCTTATGTGTACGCATTCAATAACCCTTAGACTTGTTTGAGAGTCATTACCCCTGTAATGAGATCTCTCTAATTGTCCCGTTTGGACAATTTCGGACTGCATAATTTCTATATAATAATATTCTTAGTGGCTTAAAGTTGTTACTTTTGGAGAAAGTTCTGCAGTCGTATCTTAATGTTCTCTGGGTACATACTAGATTGACAAGTGTGACTGTTATTTCAATTAATCAATTGAAATAACACTCACACTTGCTAATTTACGGCATGTACTTGGAGAACTATGGGGATATGCTGCCGAATTTTTCTCAAATCGTAACAATGTGCATAAGCTGTTAAGTATATTACAGAAATACGCGGTCTTGAATGGGATAGGACCACTCACCCTTTAGAGGAGATGGAGGAAATAGGAATTTCTATTATAAATTGAATTTAAATTTGAAATTTAAGAATCGAAGACATAATTAAACAAAACATACTATAAATCTAAGTTTTGTTAATACTAATCCAAGAATATACGCTTCTTACCTTTAATAGGTGATTAGTTGTGGTAGCTGTGATGGGATGTCCCAAATACAAAGAGTGGATGTGTGATACAAATAGAATGGGGGGTGTGTTTTGCAGAGGTGCTAATGAATTTGTGAAATATGCAAAGAGATGTCATAATGATGACGAGTTTTCATGTCCGTGTGCTAGGTGTAAGAATGGTAAGGTGTTTGAGTGGAAAACAGTTGAACTACATTTGTTAAGATCAGGTATGCAAGATAGTTATCGATTTTGCAACTAATATAATTAATTTATCTATTTTCTCAGCTCTTAAAGACGGGTGATGCAACATCAAGGCTTGCTCGTATAGCCACTGGACCCTTGTTCGTGGCACAAGAGTACAAAAAGTATCGATTGAACGGTTACATTTTCGGCGCTAAAGTGTACGAGGAAAGTACAAAAGTGCAGAACTCGGGCATTTCATACAAGGCTCTTACTTTCTTTCGAGCGAGCGCAAAAGATAAAAACCTCGTTGGAGTTGAAATGACTTACTATGGTGTAATCCAAAATATATTTGAATTGGATTATATAAGCTTCAAAGAGGTTGTATTTTAATGTGACTGGGTAACAGTTTAGGATAAAAATGCTTGTAAAGTTGATCCTGTCACCAATTTGATCATGGTTGACTTGTCCAAGTTGAAGAGCAACGACCACGTGAGTGATGAGCCATTTGTTTGTGCATTTCAAAAGGTTAACCAAGTGTTTTACTCGGAGTATATCAACAACGAGCCATGGTCAATTTTCCTACATGCGCCAAAGCGTCTAAATAGTAGTGTGGATGACTTGGCTGCTCCTACCGAATATCAATCCATTTTTTATGATAACTCGAATTTGAAACAATTTTTCAATTTGTAATAAATATTCCAATTTGTACTTTATCAATCCATTTTTAATGCTTTTAATTGATTTGCAGTTTATCATTTTCTCTCTTGTGTAGTGTGCGTGTGTGTGGGCAGTAGGGGTGGGGGTGTGGATGTTTCAGATTTGTAGTAATTGTACATATTATGAGCTAGATGCTGTTATTTTGGAATTCAGAATTGAGGTATTAAACAGTAACAAATCATTTGGATTTGTAGTAATTGTACATATTTGCATGTCTTCTTCTAATTCATTTTGATTTGTACTAATAACAACATTTTGTATAGCAAATGTCTCCTTCAGGTATTAAGGCGAGGATGATGATCATGGTTATGATGTATAATACCCCGTACTTTTGGCTATATTAATTTTTGGGATTAATTAACTAAATGCGTATTAATTGGAAATTAATCCGGGTTATAAATACTAATGAGATGCGAGTTGGTATTTGATTATGTGCATATATGATTATATATGAACTTGGTATTATAAAATTTGTCGTGGGATTTATATACGGCATTTTAGAAATTTTGTTGAGACGCGTGGGACCGCCGCGTCACGGTGTAATATTTTGATAATAAAAAGTGAATTTAAAATCTATAATCCATATGGTCGTTTTGAGTGCGCCAACGCGTCCGGAATGGTCGAGATAGTCAGAAAACACTAGCCGGGGGTATAGTTTGGGTCCCGGGGTATTTTTAGGCCATACCGGTAACTTAAAGGGTATTTTAGTAATTTTACATTTTTAGGAATTAAAAGTGACGAAAATTAGAGATGTAAATCTGATGTGGATTAAACCCTCAAAGCCCACTAACCATCCCATATTAAACCATTAAGCTACGGAGGTTATCTTTAGGTTTACAACTTTCCCCAAAACAAACCCTAGCCACCTTAAGCCACCATTGGAGAAGGAGCTTGGAGAGAAGAAATTCTGCAGAGATTCTTCACCAAACCTACACCAAACTCAGAGACAAACAAGGCAAGTGGTTTAATTATGTTTAATTTCAGCAAATGTTCTTTCCATGTTAGAAAATTGAAGATTTATAATTGTTATTGGAAGATGAATGAAAACCCATGATTAATTGGACTTAGGTTCTGAATATTGAGGATAATTTGCATGTAGAATAGTTGGAGACGATTAATTTGATGTTAATACATGATTGGGTGAAAGAAAAACAGATTAAATTTGATGAATTTAGGGTTTCATAATTTTAGGGTTCGTGTTCTTGAAATAATTGGGAAAAAGTGTAGAGATTTATATTTTGATTGATGCTAAAGAGATTTAATCCTTGAAAACATGTTAGGAGATGATTTGAATATGTTTAGGATGAATTAGAGACCCTAAAACGTTGTTGGGATGAACTTTGGAAGAAATTAGAAGTGATAAAAATGGGTAAAAACGAGATGGGGAAAAATCTGGGCCGAAGCTGGTAGCTCGTTAGAAGCAGCCCCCAGGTCGTTCGAACGAACTCGTTCGAATGAGCTTCTAACGAGTTGACCAGTCGTTGCTAACGAGAAGGGATCTCGTTGGATATCTCGTTCGAACGAGATATCGTTAGAAGGAACAGTTCGTTCGAACGAAATGGGATCTCGTTCGAACAGCCTCGTTCGAACGAGACTTCTAACGAGTTGGCAGAGGAATCTCGTTCGAACAGTCTCGTTCAAACGAGGCTTCTAACGAGTTGACAGTTTGGTCCTTTTTGGACTGTTTTGATTTTTGGAGTCCCGTAAACTTATTCGAGGGTAGAGTTAGCATTCCTTTGATGTTATAGTGATAGAATTGGGACTTTTGGGCATTTGTGAGAAGGAAATTATATACGAGAGATCTAATTCAATGAACCATTTGGGTTGAGACGTGAGTGTCTACTACGACGTGAGGATGAATTATGGCGCGTATAATTACAAGCCGGAATAGTATAGATTGTGATAATTATGGTTAGTACGAGAATGCGATACGTACTATGATTAAAATACGGTATTACTAAGATGTGTGTTTACTTAGTATTAGTATATGGATTGTGTGTATGACATACCTACCATACTTGCTATCACGGGAGGTTGCGTTCGCTTAGGACCCTCTAATCCTTGTGTGCCTACGGGGGGGATATAGACTGGTACCTCGATGAACATAGGTCATAGAAAGACTTATTGGGATATTAATAAGTCCGCTGATCATGGGAGCGTAGGTATGTGCGTGACCCATGTGATGGTGACTGTGTTCGCCTCCATTATTTGTGATGTTGTTATCGGTAAACTATTCCTGAGAGATTCGGAATATGTAATCCTTATGTACGTGATGTACCGGGATGGATAGCAGAGTATGTGTGCACCGCAGCTTAGTTCTCGGGGTGCTTATATTGTATATTTATGATGTGAATAATATACATTTAATTAATGGGAATCCTCATGTTAATGTTGTAAATATAACTACAGTATTGTTTCGAGAATAACATAACGGGTTAGTGATATATATAAATATTGCATATTGAGCATCTGAGTTTACATTAAATTCCTATCTAATTACGAGTGTTGTATGTTAATAGAACCGTGTAATAAGGGTAGGAACTATTACAGTCTAGCTAGTTATGATGTCACTTAGCTAGTGGTTTATATCATTATAGATGGGTACTTGCGTTAGGAGTGCACAGTTAGACGAGAGGTGAGAATATAATGTGAGTGCACGTCCTAACATGTACTTTGCATTTAATGTGTTAAATGGTTTTAAAGCACTTGCAGGTTTTTAAAATATAACTCCACATTCGGGCTCTGACCCGTTTGCTTTTCAAATCTCTTTTTCTTTGTAAAACCATTTTAGGTGCCCAGCCACAAGGACACCAAGCATAGGATATTCATTCAGGTGACGAGCTGTAGCTGTTTGTGGAAGCTACAGGGATTTGCATGTAGACGCTTCTATCTTTTGGATTCCAGAGTCACTATCTATTAGTTGTAGGGCATGTTGCCCATTTCTTTAGAGACATCTTTTACACTTCAGTTTTCAGACTTTAGCATGTATTGTTTCAGTTTATTTATTTCAGTTATGGGATTGTAGTGAGGAGTTTTCCTCCAGACTTTATTTATTCTATTGTGATGGTTATTCATTTTACTTCAGTATAGTGAATGGTGTTATTCTCCTTTTTACACTTGTTGCATGTTAATCAGACTTTAAATAAAATTTGGCACTTACTTTTTAAATACTAGGTGGTTAGTAATAATAAAATGTTTTCGACAGTGATGCTATTAACTGAGCCAACTTGGCATTTTGAATTAATTTAATAAAGGAGTAGCTACCCGGTATTTAATTAGTCGGGGTGTCACAGGTGGTATCAGAGCATCAGGTTCTAGTGTTCTTTAGGATCTGTACGGCTATTATGTTTCCGCTACGTTTCTTTGATATAGAGCCCTATATTTTAGGACTGTTGTATTCTTTTTGTGTATGCTTCGTACTTCAGCTATATTAAGTTTATAAACCGTGAACTTATAAACTTTGTTCTTATTTCAGATGCCTCCACGACGTGCACGACGAGTTCCCAGGGATGCAACGCCCGAACCCCAGCCCGCTCCAGTTCAGGGCATGATGAACGTCGCTGAGGTTGCAGCTATAGTAGCCCAAGCGGTAAATGCCGCGATTGCCGTGATTCAGCAGGCACCACCTCAGGCGCCGGTTGTCGCGCCAGTACAGGCTAATGCATTCCCGTCTGCTTGGGAACGTGTACGTGACGCTTTTCAGAAAGCGCATCCGCCAGAGTTTGTAGGTAGCTCAGATGTGGTAGTCTCGAGCCAATGGAGGAAAGACATGCAGAGGCATTTGAGGATGCATGAGTGCACTGATGTTCAGAAACAGGTACTAGCTACTTTCAAGCTAGTTGGATCTACGCTACAGTGGTGGGAGTCTATTACCACCGCAGAGGAGAGGGATACTCTCACGATTCAGGAGTTCTGGGTGCGGTTTGATCGCAAGTACTTTCCGTTCGCAGTTCATACAGAGATGAGGAGGAAGCTGATGAGTCTGAGGCAGGAGGGCAGGACAGTGGCCGAGTATGAGGCCGAGTTTACTAATCTGTTGAATATCGTTCCAGACGAGATACCAACAGAGAAGAAGAAGATTGAGAAGTTCACCGATGGGTTGAATTGGAGGATCCGTCAGCATCTGCTAGGGAACCTATCGTTGGCCACGTATTCTGATGTGGTTAACGCTGCATTGTTGCACTGCCAGGACCACCGTTTTCATATGGCCGAGGGCAAAAGGTCGGGAGAGTCTAGCCATCAGGGCAGGACTGGAGGACATGGTGCCAGTGGGGCATAATCTGGTCAGGGACAGAGACAGACTGAGCAGGGCTCCCAGCAGGGGGATAATAAGAGGTTCCGGTCAGGGAACTATAGGCAGGGACAGGGAGGTTTCCGTCAGGGCCATCAGGGTCCAAACGGCCATCAGGGCCAACAGGGGCAGAATGGGCAGCAGTTTCACCAGGGCCAGCAGGGCCAAGGGAGGAACGGTAACGGCCACCAGGGCCGGGGACCGCAGGGGCAGAGGGGAGGGAACTTCCCAGGGAAGTGCTTTGTTTGTGGCAAGACGGGCCATAAGAAGCAGGATTGTCCTGATAGGGGCAGGGCCCCACAGCAGCAGCAGCAGGGTGCTCGCCAGGAGCCACAGAGGCCTATGTTTCCCGCCGCTCTTCCCGCACCGCCACAGATGGCAGCATTGCCACCCATTCCAGCAGTCCCGGTTCAGCAGGGGCAGCTACAGTATGGACGTGTCTACAACGTTCACCAGGCTACAGTTCTACAGGCACCGCCCGCGATCGAGGGTACGTTTCCTATCCATGGCACTATGGGTCGGGTGTTATTTGATACAGGTGCTACACATTGTTTCATAGCTACACACTTCGCAAAAGCTTTAGGATTGTTAGCTACGGCAGAGAGCACAGTAACGTGTGTCGACTCACCATTAGGGAGTGGGTCACTTATTTTCTTTATATGCCGGGGAGTGGGGGTAGAGATTGGTGGTTTGGTATTGCCTGCAGACATGTTAGTGTTAGACATGCATGTTCACGATGTGATCATCGATATGGATTGGCTCGTAGCATATAGGGACATGATTGATTGCTTCAGCGGGAGCATTGTTTTTGCCATTCCGGGGCAAGAGATGTTTGTAGTGGCGATGCCTCGCCCAGAGGGAGGATCGACCGCTCATCTGTATTACATTGAGGAGGATACCTCTAAGGAGGTAGTGATTCCTTTAGATTCTATTCCAGTAGTCAGGGAGTATTCGGATGTGTTTCAGGAGATACCAGGCTTACCACCCAGTCGAGAGATAGATTTCGTTATAGACTTGCTACCGGGTACGAGACCTATAGCACGCGCACCGTACCGTATGGCTCCAGCTGAGATGCGAGAGTTACGGGATCAGATAGAGCAGCTGTTGGAACAAGGCTTTATTCGCAGGAGTACCTCACCTTGGGGCGCTCCAGTTTTGTTTGTGAAGAAGAGGGACGGTTCACTGAGATTGTGTGTGGACTACCGAGAGTTGAATAAGGTCACGATACGGAATAAGTATCCGTTGCCTCGAATCGATGACTTATTCGACCAGTTGAGAGGAGCTTCTTTCTTCTCAAAGATTGACTTGAGATCGGGATACCATCAGTTGCGTATCAGGGAGGAGGATGTCTCGAAGACTGCATTTTTATCGAGATATGGTTCTTACGAGTTTCGGATTATGCCTTTCGGGTTGACCAACGCTCCAGCAGTGTTTATGGACTTGATGAACAGAGTGTTCAGGGATTTCCTAGATCAGTTTGTCATTGTCTTCATTGATGACATTCTGGTTTACTCTCAGACAGAGGAGGAGCACGCCGAGCATTTGAGGCAGGTTTTGCAGACACTTCGTCAGAACGAGTTGTATGCAAAATACGAGAAGTGCGGGTTTTGGTTGAAGGAAGTCCAGTTCTTGGGTCACATTATTTCCGACCAGGGAATATCAGTTGATCCGGGAAAGGTATCAGCGGTGAGGGAGTGGGGACAGCCCACGACACCAACGGAGATTCGTAGTTTCTTGGGTTTAGCAGGATACTACAGGAGGTTTATTCGGGGTTTCTCAGAGATAGCAGGTCCTTTGACACATCTTACTCGTAAGGGTGTGCCATACATCTGGAGTGATGCCTGTCAGTTGGCATTCGATGAATTGAAGGACAAATTGACCTCAGCACCTGTGTTAGCATTGTCGAGACCGGGAGTTGAGTATTTGGTTTACACCGATGCGTCTTTGCAAGGACTGGGAGGTGTATTGCAGCAGGAGAGACAGGCCATAGCTTATGCTTCCCGTAAACTTAAGCCTCATGAGAAGAATTACCCCACACATGATTTGGAGTTGGCAGCAGTGGTATTTGCCCTACGGATTTGGAGGCACTACCTTTTGGGGGAGAAGTTTCAGTTGTTCACGGACCACAAGTCACTACAGTATCTGTTCACGCAGAAAGAGTTGAATATGTGGCAGCGTAGGTGGCTTGAGTTTGTGAAAGACTACCAGTTCGACATCCAGTACCACCCGGGAAAGGCTAATGTGGTAGCAGACGCGTTGAGCCGTAGACCAGTAGATGAGGTGGCAGAGGTATGTAAGGCTAAATGGAAGGAATTGGGACACCAGGATGCAGTGGCCCGATCTTTCATGTCTGTGATGACCGTTACACCGCAGATTGTCACGAAGGTAGTAAGGGCACAGGCCAATGACTCATTCTGTCAGGAGCAGATAGTTCGATTACTAGCAGAGGGAGCCGAATCCTATACCGTTAGCTCAGACGGGGGATTACGCTTCAATGGGAGATTGGTAGTTCCGGAAGGAGAAGAATTGCGACACGACGTGATGGCAGAGTCGCACGGCTCACGGTTCGCGGTACATCCCAGAGGGGACAAAATGTATCAAGACATGAGACGCCAGTATTGGTGGAGCGGTATGAAGAGAGATATCGCTGAGTTTGTCTCGAAATGCGCCACTTGTCAGCTTGTAAAAGTGGACCATCAGAGACCAGCAGGATTGCTACAGCCATTGGAGGTCCCGGTATGGATGTGGGAGAGCATATCCATGGACTTTATCACGGGGTTGCCTACGTCGCAGAGAGGTCACAACTCTGTTTGGGTAATTGTGGACAGGTTGTCCAAGGTCGCTCACTTTTTACCCGTAAGGACTGACTACACTACGGGACAGTATGCCCAGCTCTTCATTTCAGAGATTGTGAGACTTCACGGTGTGCCCCTGAATATCGTGTCTGACAGAGACAAGATATTTGTTTCGAGGTTTTGGGAGAGTTTCCAGGAGGCAATGGGCACGGAATTGCGGTTGAGTACAGCTTATCATCCGCAGACCGATGGGCAGACAGAGCGCACCAATCAGATGTTGGAGGACATGCTACGCATGTGCATTATTGACTTCGGGGGTGGATGGGAGCAGTACCTTCCACTGGTGGAGTTTGCTTACAACAACTCCTATCAGTTCACGATTGGCATGGCTCCGTTTGAGGCATTGTACGGTAGGCCTTGTCGTTCCCCAGCATGTTGGTTAGAGGTGGGGGACAACAAACTTCTTGGGCCGGAAGTGATTCAGGATACTTCGGCAAGGATTGAGTTGATTCGGAGTCGCATTCGGGTAGCTCAAGACAGGCAGAAGAGTTACGCTGATGCGAAGAGATTTTTCAGGGAGTTCCAAGTGGGGGACCAGGTTTTGCTCAGGGTATCTCCGATGAAGGGGATTATGCGTTTCGGGAAGAAGGGGAAGTTGGCACCGAGGTATGTGGGGCCGTTTCCTATTATTGAGCGGATCGGACCGGTTGCGTATAGACTCGGGTTACCGGAGCATTTGCATCGGATTCACGATGTGTTCCATATTTCCTCGCTGAGGAAATACCTTAGAGATAATTTGGCTCATTCTCACATTGCTGTGGAGGACATCGATCTCCAGCCGGATAGCTCCTACGAGGAGGGGCCAATTGCTATTTTGGACCGAAGCGAGAGGAAACTGCGGTCAAAGATAGTCCCGTTAGTGCTTGTTCAGTGGCGACATCACAATGTCGAGGAGTCCACATGGGAGCGCGAGGATGAGATGCGCGAACGTTATCCAGAGCTATTTTTAGCAGGTACTTTCTAGTTTCGAATTTCGGGACGAAATTCAGTTATTAGGGGGGGAGTATATAATACCCCGTACTTTTGGCTATATTAATTTTTGGGATTAATTAACTAAATGCGTATTAATTGGAAATTAATCCGGGTTATAAATACTAATGAGATGCGAGTTGGTATTTGATTATGTGCATATATGATTATATATGAACTTGGTATTATAAAATTTGTCGTGGGATTTATATACGGCATTTTAGAAATTTTGTTGAGACGCGTGGGACCGCCGCGTCACGGTGTAATATTTTGATAATAAAAAGTGAATTTAAAATCTATAATCCATATGGTCGTTTTGAGTGCGCCAACGCGTCCGGAAGGGTCGAGATAGTCAGAAAACACTAGCCGGGGGTATAGTTTGGGTCTCGGGGTATTTTTAGGCCATACCGGTAACTTAAAGGGTATTTTAGTAATTTTACATTTTTAGGAATTAAAAGTGACGAAAATTAGAGATGTAAATCTGATGTGGATTAAACCCTCAAAGCCCACTAACCATCCCATATTAAACCATTAAGCTACGGAGGTTATCTTTAGGTTTACAACTTTCCCCAAAACAAACCCTAGCCACCTTAAGCCACCATTGGAGAAGGAGCTTGGAGAGAAGAAATTCTGCAGAGATTCTTCACCAAACCTACACCAAACTCAGAGACAAACAAGGCAAGTGGTTTAATTATGTTTAATTTCAGCAAATGTTCTTTCCATGTTAGAAAATTGAAGATTTATAATTGTTATTGGAAGATGAATGAAAACCCATGATTAATTGGACTTAGGTTCTGAATATTGAGGATAATTTGCATGTAGAATAGTTGGAGACGATTAATTTGATGTTAATACATGATTGGGTGAAAGAAAAACGGATTAAATTTGATGAATTTAGGGTTTCATAATTTTAGGGTTCGTGTTCTTGAAATAATTGGGAAAAAGTGTAGAGATTTATATTTTGATTGATGCTAAAGAGATTTAATCCTTGAAAACATGTTAGGAGATGATTTGAATATGTTTAGGATGAATTAGAGACCCTAAAACGTTGTTGGGATGAACTTTGGAAGAAATTAGAAGTGATAAAAATGGGTAAAAACGAGATGGGGAAAAATTTGGGCCGAAGCTGGTAGCTCGTTAGAAGCAGCCCCCAGGTCGTTCGAACGAACTCGTTCGAACGAGCTTCTAACGAGTTGACCAGTCGTTGCTAACGAGAAGGGATCTCGTTCGATATCTCGTTCGAACGAGATATCGTTAGAAGGAACAGTTCGTTCGAACGAAATGGGATCTCGTTCGAACAGCCTCGTTCGAACGAGACTTCTAACGAGTTGGCAGAGGAATTTCGTTCGAACAGTCTCGTTCGAACGAGGCTTCTAACGAGTTGACAGTTTGGTCCTTTTTGGACTGTTTTGATTTTTGGAGTCCCGTAAACTTATTCGAGGGTAGAGTTAGCATTCCTTTGATGTTATAGTGATAGAATTGGGACTTTTGGGCATTTGTGAGAAGGAAATTATATACGAGAGATCTAATTCAATGAACCATTTGGGTTGAGACGTGAGTGTCTACTACGACGTGAGGATGAATTATGGCGCGTATAATTACAAGCCGAAATAGTATAGATTGTGATAATTATGGTTAGTACGAGAATGCGATACGTACTATGATTAAAATACGGTATTACTAAGATGTGTGTTTACTTAGTATTAGTATATGGATTGTGTGTATGACATACCTACCATACTTGCTATCACGGGAGGTTGCGTTCTCTTAGGACCCTCTAATCCTTGTGTGCCTACGGGGGGGATATAGACTGGTACCTCGATGAACATAGGTCATAGAAAGACTTATTGGGATATTAATAAGTCCGCTGATCATGGGAGCGTAGGTATGTGCGTGACCCATGTGATGGTGACTGTGTTCGCCTCCATTATTTGTGATGTTGTTATCGGTAAACTATTCCTGAGAGATTCGGAATATGTAATCCTTATGTACGTGATGTACCGGGATGGATAGCAGAGTATGTGTGCACCGCAGCTTAGTTCTCGGGGTGCTTATATTGTATATTTATGATGTGAATAATATACATTTAATTAATGGGAATCCTCATGTTAATGTTGTAAATATAACTACAGTATTGTTTCGAGAATAGCATAACGGGTTAGTGATATATATAAATATTGCATATTGAGCATCTGAGTTTACATTAAATTCCTATCTAATTACGAGTGTTGTATGTTAATAGAACTGGGTAATAAGGGTAGGAACTATTACAGTCTAGCTAGTTATGATGTCACTTAGCTAGTGGTTTATATCGTTATAGATGGGTACTTGCGTTAGGAGTGCACAGTTAGACGAGAGGTGAGAATATAATGTGAGTGCACGTCCTAACATGTACTTTGCATTTAATGTGTTAAATGTTTTTAAAGCACTTGCAGGTTTTTAAAATATAACTCCACATTCGGGCTCTGACCCGTTTGCTTTTCAAATCTCTTTTTCTTTGTAAAACCATTTTAGGTGCCCAGCCACAAGGACACCAAGCATAGGATATTCATTCAGGTGACGAGCTGTAGCTGTTTGTGGAAGCTACAGGGATTTGCATGTAGACGCTTCTATCTTTTGGATTCCAGAGTCACTATCTATTAGTTGTAGGGCATGTTGCCCATTTCTTTAGAGACATCTTTTACACTTCAGTTTTCAGACTTTAGCATGTATTGTTTCAGTTTATTTATTTCAGTTATGGGATTGTAGTGAGGAGTTTTCCTCCAGACTTTATTTATTCTATTGTGATGGTTATTCATTTTACTTCAGTATGGTGAATGGTGTTATTCTCCTTTTTACACTTGTTGCATGTTAATCAGACTTTAAATAAAATTTGGCACTTACTTTTTAAATACTAGGTGGTTAGTAATAATAAAATGTTTTCGACAGTGATGCTATTAACTGAGCCAACTTGGCATTTTGAATTAATTTAATAAAGGAGTAGCTACCCGGTATTTAATTAGTCGGGGTGTCACATGATGATGTCGTCTGGGCTCGATGGTAGCGAAGGCGACGAGGGCTTCTTGTCCCCTAGGCTCCCCAAATATGGCAAATTGGGGATTGCCGTCGAGAATAAAACGGGGCTATTAGCAAGATCCCCGAGCTGGTAAAGAAGATCATCGGTCCGGGGTACACTAGTTAGAGGGAGGTGCCAAATGAGCTCAAGTTAGCTATTTGGGTGGCACTACAGGTAATGTATTTATATTTATATTTATATGAAATTTCAATTTCAATTTCAATTTCAATTCCAATTTCAATTCCAATTCCAATTCCAATTTCATTTTATTTTTATATTTATATTTATTCGCACCTAACATGGTATTTGTTGGACAGGAACAATTCAGCTTGGATCCAAAGCTACGCGATGCCGTCTTGGAGCAGATGAGGGAGCAACACAAGATGTGGAAGAAAAAAATACAGACTCGGTACTTTGGGAAGACCCGAGAGTCCGTTATCGGAATTCGTGAATCCGTCCCGCCAAAGGAGCCGATCTCATTGGCAAAATGGCAATAGTTCATTGACAATGAGATCGGGGAGAAACAATTGACATCTTGCCAATCGGGGAGGTAAAATTGGGCAAAAAAGACGGACGTGCACTACTCCGGCCGGACGTCTTACGCCGAGGTGGAGCATAGGATGATGGTAAGATTTAATTTTTCTATAACTACAGAAATATATTATTTTGCATTATTTTACTTTGTGGGGCCGATACTAATTTTACTTTATATTATTTCAAGGGATAGGGAGTGGCCTTGGGGGTAGGCCACATAGGCTCGATACTTATGTGGCTATTCGGACGAAGAAGGGGAAGGATAAGGAGGTGTCCCCGAGCGTCGCGGCCACGATTGTAAGTAATCCGACAATTTACTTTTTGTTAATAACGTTATAATTTTTTTATTTACTTATTTTACTAATCATGTGCTTTTTGTCGTTTCACACAAAGCTTAAGGAAGTGCATGAGTCGCAGTCTAATACCGAAAATGCATCTTTGTCCACAGACGCACTCAGCCAAGTGCTTGGCGCTGATTGCAAGGGGAGGACAAGGGGGGTGAGCTCGCAGGTGGCCAAATTTAGAATCATCGGATTAGAGACGAGCGACACCGGGTTGGCTCGAACGGTGGACTCGCATGACACGAAGTTGTCCCATTTGGAGGCGACGATCCAAGATATGTTCTCATTTATGAAGCGTTCGCTGGGCAAAAACCGTAAGGGGAAAGGGAAGGAGAAGGTGGTGGAGGAGGAGGTGCATGATGACGAGGATGTGGACCTCTCTGCTTCATCGCCGACACGTGCGTACTTTGATGATCCACTACCCTATTTGACTCCTTTCAACCGATCGATGTCGACACTTGGTTGGCCGAGCGTGTTTATACTGGACATATTTTATGGTCAGCGGATAGGGCAGGGGTTGAGGGACCCGAATACCGTCCAGGGTATGCCAGTTCATGGACGTTTTCTTCAAGACATCGCGTCCAAGATGCTCGTCACGCATGTGATACTCGGGAAAGAGAAATCCCCCTTATAGTTGCGCGAACAATGTGGCACGATGTATATTGCTGGGTGTGTCAATTCGTATATCATGTGGCCTACTCACCTCCTCAGAGTTAGCCTTACCCCAGACATTTAGTGACATTATTTGAATTAAATTATTATTTTAAGTTGTTATATTTGAATTCTATTCAGATTATATCTTGATTCATATTATTTTGAATGTATATTTGCATTATCGCTATTTTATTTGGATATATAATGTTTGAACAGGTATAACGTTGCTATACCGTGACAAGTCAATAACCGTGACAATTTTTTAACATTGTCACGGGTTTGTCACGGTCCTTAACCGTGATAAAACTTGTTAAGGTCAAGGACCGTGGCATGACTGTGGCAAGTCTAACGAACTTGTAATGGTCAATGATCGTGACAAGTCCGTGACAAAAAAGTTGTCACCCCCAGAATTATCACGGTCATTGACCTTGACAAGTCCATCTTGTCAAGGTCAATAACCGTGACAATTCGATAGATTTGGTGTAGTGGCGGGAGAAGCAAACTAGAATAGATGAATCTCAACGGAAACAATGTCGAAAAATTAGTCATTGAAATTTTGGATCCAAGGTAATAAATTATTAACAAAAAATTTTACGTTTACTTCATTATTTTCATACAATTTAAAGTTTGACAATAAAAATTTACTTCAATTTATATACAACACAACAATAACAACATCAAATATACTTTATGGGGATATTCAGCAATCAAGCTCAATGATGATCTGAAATATGTCGGACAATTTCCGATAAAAAAATGTCATTACGTCACTAAATGTCAAATTCTTCAGAGGTACAAATTTTGTTTTAATTAAATAAAAGTTCTGCATATCAAATTACAAAATTGTTTGTTATGGCAGATAAACATCTTTCATCCACAAATGCAACAAAGACATACACAAATATCACAATATCGAAAGTTCAGGCATTAATAGATAGGTAAATAATTTAATATCTCTATCAATATCAAAATTTATTCATTAAATAACTTAGTTATCTATAAAAAAAAATATCAGAGGCTCAAACTCTTCGCAATTTCAATCAATTGAGCATTTGAGGTCAACTCAGAAGTTAAAATCAACTTCAGAGACCGCTATTATGGAGAATATTTTCTCTATTAAAAAATTGCGCTCAACGTTACAGGACGAGGTATAGTTTTTTAGTAATCATCAATCTTTAATATTAATTTAGATATAATTCTTTTGAACTTATATTAATTTTACAAATGAAGTTTATAACAGTTCAAGCATCAATTGTTTGTGTCAATGATAAGTTATGTTGGTCTTACATCTCTTGCAAATTTTGTAACAAGATCTTGACAAAGCAATCAGAGTCGTACAACTGCAAATTTTGCAACATTGAAAATGCGTTTCCGATTCAAAAGTAAGATACAATCCCTAAATTTTCGGGAAAAAAAAATCTATTAAGATGATACTAATATAATTTTATTTATTTCATTTTATTTCACAGATATAAACTTCAACACATGTTGAAGACTTCAGTGGAAATACAACAATCATTCTATTCGACAAAGTTGCTTAAAATTGGTGGAATTCCCACTATCCCAAATAGACTCATCTGAGAATCAGGTGCATAAAATAAATAATTTTATTATATTTCCTATCGTGTAAAAAATAAAAATAAATAATATTTTATTCTTACAGGGAAATACAAAAGAGACGAACATTATATTCGAAAACATCATTGGCAAAAAATATAAATTCTTTCTGAGACTCAATAAATTTAATTTGGTAATTGGAAAGGAGTACTACATTGTAACAAAATTCGAGAATGCTACTACTGACAATGACAACACTGAGGAATGCGAAAGCTCATCAAAGGTAAATGAATTTATATATTGCTTCAACTTATATAACAATTGTCTATACTAATGCTTAATTTTATTATAACTGATTCAAAAAAAGGGGAAATTCATTAAAACCGTTGAAGAATACGAATGATTCAGGTAATAATTGAGAAATCCATTTATACCAATATGTCATATACAGAAATAATTTTATAAAATATTAGAATATTACTTTTAATGTTGCAAGAATAAATAAAATAATTCTTCTATACAAGGTCAAGACGTAGAAGATACAAGAAAGAGACAAATTCTTGCAGAGGATTGTAACATAGTTAAAACATTTTCAATATCAACAAAAATTGGGCAATTATTAAAATGTTTACAATACATTACCACCTAGATTATTATAACTTTTAAAATTCAAGTTTACATTTTATAATTTTATTGATTCTTTCTATTTTAATTTAGCATATAGATTGTCTTACAACATAGATATACCATTAAATGATAAGTTATTTAATGTGCGTCACGCATCGCATGACCTGCATGTTAGTAGATTTATTAAATTTGTTAGCAAAACAATATGCCCATCATTTTGTTTCTTTCTTGTTTACACGATGCAATTTACTCCATTCGTAATGAGTAATAAAAGTCTTATTTTTATTTTTGGGATGTACTAAATTAAAATATATTTTAATTTTTGTTCTTGAATACATTTAAAGAAAGTAACTTTCAAAATGAGGACTCTTAACTTTCTAATGATAGAGTAACATGATTATTATTTTAGACATGGATAAGCGTTTCATTTACTGAAAGATGATTTAGTTGGACTCCATATGTCTTTTACACATCTTTCATTGAATGTAAGACACGTATCTCATATCATCAAAATGTATTATGAAATCGTGCCAATATAGCATTGCACTCGTAAATTTAATGTATTCGCTGCTACTAAAACTTTTAATTTATTTTCTATGAGGATATTTAACACGCGAAGAACCATTATCTATACTGCTATGATGTAAGATCATTTTAAAGACCCTCCAATTACACTCACAGCACAGACGCAGTGATTCGTTAAAAATATATTTAATGATATCCCCCAATAAACTACTATGTGTCGCTTTGCGCTGAGGTTGTGACATCCCCATTCTATATTTTGATATCAAACCACACTGTATTCTTCTAGAAGACAAATTTATCCAAAAAATTTACGATTATATACCCTAGACCTGATTAGAAATTGATAAGTTTCTGTTCTGATATCAAACTACACGACACCGTTGAACTTTATCCCAAAATTTTCTGTATTTTTTTTGTGTAATTTAGTTAACTCAGTAACCTTAGACCTGATTATAGATTGATAAGTCGCCATCGGAATACTCAAAATCATTATATATAAGTATTAAATTTCTTAATGTGAAATAAACTCACTTCAAAACATGTTGTGTATAAATAAAGCATTGAGGCCGTGCTTGATAGATTTAAGGCAATAGTCACTCTTTACAATACTCCTTTTAAACTTTGATTTGTATCCATTTTTCCCTCGTGAGCATCTATCAATGCGTGACCAATACATGATAGTAGCTTTTAACCCGTTTTCTTTTAAATTTCAACGGTGTCTATTTCACATTGATTTTCAATGATGGAACATGGAGTAGAAATTACATTTTTACTATTTCATTATTATAAGAGGATTACACATAAGTAATCTGTCCACACATATTAGTGAACGGGATAAGTATTTGTTCTAATTAGTAGTTGCAAAATGGGCCTCAAAGGATAAAATAACTCATATTAGTCCAGTCATTTTAATATCGAGTCCATTTTTATAAGGTATGAGTCAAATATGGGACCCATATTTGAAGGCTATGAATCAAATATAAAGTTCATTTTCAAAAGCTAAGGATCAAATACAAAACTTATTTTTAAAAGTTAAAGAGTAAACAATATTTTTTTAACATATATTTGGAATTGTAATACTTATTTGGGGCAAAAAAATGAATTGACCAATCCATATTTAACCCGTCCATATTAAGCCCAACCCATATTAAACCCGTTTACATTAGGCCCAACCCATGATTTCGCCGCTCCTAGTTCTAATATTAAACCACATGACACCGTTGAACTTTGTAATTTCATTGTTTTCAACTTGTACAAAGTAAGTGTATCAGAGCATACTACAAATTTAAAGTGACAAAAGAAAAAGTGAAGCAGATTAGAATATGTAAATACCGTTGTTGTAGCAGCAGTAAATAATTAAATGCAGAATTAAAAATTAGGAACGAAATTACACAATTTTGGAGCAAATAAATCTGGGACAGAAAATATAAGAAACCCCGAAAGCAGGTACTGTCTAGAACACGGCTGAGTCGCGGACAATGCCGCTCTCTTTAAAGTGTTTCGCGGCTCTGCCCAAAGTGTGCTGACAGTCTCGAAGCCCCGCCACCCCCAGGATAAAACAGCCTCCAAAATCAGAAAATACGGATCGATAAACACAAAAATCAACCCGGTCTATATACACCCATTCTGTATAATTGCTCAATTCTAACAATATAATTAATCTGAATCGGGATTAATTATTCTGGGAGAAAAAAATCGGAACTGTTTGGAAGATGAACTGTATGTGGGTTTTTATTTTGTTGGAACTGTTTAGAAAAACGGAGGTCTCAACATCCTTTTATGCAAAAAAGAAATTACCGTTAGTGGGCAAAAACGTGGAGAGAAAACTGGAAACGTGGGTGGAAAAATTCAACAGTAAAAGGCCCACGTTTTTTCGGAATTAATTACCGTTAAAAATTAATTTTTAAAGCCAAAAACCGTTAATTTATTTGTCCAAAAAATTATTTCTTAATGAGCCCAAGCCCAAGACCCGGACACGGGCACGGGACGGGCCAGACGGACTGCGGCGGCGGCGCGCGCGCGCGTGTGTGACTTGGCCCAATAAGTCCCCCACCCATACACACAAAACATCTAATGCCCAAAGGGCTTACCCTTTAGACTCACAAAAAAGGTATATTAACACATCCCATTTTCCCTTACCCACCGATGTGGGACAAACTTACACGGGCGTTTTCATTCTTCAAATGGTCTAAAGGCAAATCAAAGGCTTTTGGTTTCAAATTGTTGCATTGACAACTGGCTACCAGTTGTTTCCAACAATCCCCCACTTGCAAAATTTGAAAACTTTTTATCGAGCAATAATCTATAGAATTGTGCAGAAGTAAAGGTGTCTCACGACTTGAACCTTTACGTTGTAAAGATGATTCAGAATATACTAGAGTAACCATAGTTTTGAACTCTATCTCTGATAACATCCCACACACAACCCTACTTGGGTGTAGTTCTAATAGCTAGCACGTTACGGCCATGTGCTTCTATCCCAGTATAGTGAACGCTTTAGGAATTTGCCGAAAATATCCATAGGAAGTGGCCACACTTCCACATTCACATAGGCGAGTCTATCAAGAATACTCCTGTAGCTAAGTACTCCACTCAAAATAGAGCTATAGATCTCACTAAGAGTTATAATAACTCATCCTTAACTCGCTTCAGGATATCATGCTCCATAGGGATGGACTCGGAGTAAAACCCCGTTCTATATTAATTAATTATAGCATGATTCAACCCATATCACTTGTGATTTGTTATTACCCTTTGAACATATTTCTTGGGATCTCCAGTCTATATGTTGGGTTACCATCACAAATGACTCATTTATCCAAGGAATTTAGTCCCATCCCTTTCGAGGTGTTCCACACCTTCTCCCTAGCTAGTCCTTTCGTCAAAGGATCAGCTAAGTTCTGTTCAGACCGTATATGATCCACCCTCACAGCACCCGTAGAGATAAATTCTCTAACAGTACTATGTTTACGACATATTTGTCGTTTCTTACCATTATAATAACGGTTCTCAACTTTTGCAATAGCCGCGGTACTATCACAATGAATCAAAATGGCTGGTATCGGTCTTTCCCATAATGGAATATCTGACAGGAGGTTTCTTAACCATCCTGCCTCTTCACTAGCAGTAGCTAGTGCTATCATCTCAGACTCCATAGTGGATTGCGCCAAAATAGTTTGTTTCTTAGATTTCCAAGAAACTGCTCCACCAGCAATGCTAAATATATATCCACTAGTAGCCTTAGAATCATCAGATAGGGTGTTCCAATCAGCATCACTAAATCCTTCAAGGACAGCGGGATGCTTATTATAGTGTAATCCGATGTTCATCGTCCTTTTAAGGTACCACATGACCCTCTCAATAGCATGCCAATGCTCCATACTAGGTCTACTGGTAAATCTACATAGTACTCCCACAGCATAAGCTATGTCAGGTCTAGTGCAATCTGTAGCATAGCGTAAGCTACTTATAATGCTTGCATAAGCATTTTGATTTACACTGTCGCCAGTGTTCTTAAATAACTTTACACTAGGGTCAAATGGAGTACCAGCAGGTTTACAGTCAAAGTAATTATATTTCTTTAGAACTTTCTCAATGTAATGAGATTGATCCAAAGAAAGTCCATTTTCTGACCTAGTAATATTAATTCATAATATTACACTAGCTTCACCCAAATCCTTCATATCATAGTTGGCACACAATAATGATTTAACATTTTCTACGGCATGAATATTAGAACCAAATATAAGCAAGTCATCAACATAAAGACATATGATAGTGCAAATGTTCTCAACATATTTATAATAAATGCATTTGTAACTTTCATTTATTTTAAACCCATTGGAGATGACTAAGCTATCAAATTTATCATGCCATTGTTTAGGTGCCTATTTGAGTCCATAAAGAGATTTATCTAATTTACATACTTTATTTTCTTGACCGTGTACAATAAAACCTTTAGGTTGATCCATATAAATCTCTTCTTCTAATTCTCCATTTAAAAATGCAGTTTTAACATCCATTTGGTGTACAATTAAATCATTTAAGGCAGCTATAGCAAATAGTACATGTATAGACGTTATTCTCGTCACGGGTGAAAATGTATCAAAAAAGTCTACATTTTCTCTTTGTCTAAAACCTTTAGCAACAAGACGTGCCTTATATTTTTCAACAGTGCCATCAGGTTTTAATTTCCTTTTAAGAATCCATTTACACCCAATTGTTTTACACCCAGGAGGAAGGTCTACTAAATGCCAAGTTTTATTTATTTCCAAAGAATCCATTTCATCATTAATAGCCTCTTGCCATAAATCGGCATCTAAAGAAGATAAAGCTTCTTGAATAGTGTTAGGATCCTCCTCTAAAGTGTAAGCATAAAAGTCGGGACCAAAATCTTTTTCTACACGAGCCCTTTTACTTTTTTGAAGTTCTAAAATGGATTCATTATTTTCTTTATTTTTATTTAAATAAATATTAGTGGATGACTCGCCCCCACTATTTCTCAATTTAAAAGGAAATTTATCTTCATAAAAATCGGCGTCATACTTGATTTTTCAAGTCATAAAATCGGTATGCTTTGCTATTAATAGCATAGCCTATAAAATCACACTCATATGCTCTACTTGCCAATTTAGACCTTTTAGGGTAGGGTATACGTACATAGGCTAAGCACCCCCACGTTCTAAAGTATGACACGTTGGGCTTAATATTTTTCCAAATTTCATAAGGAGAGATTTTCATTTTAGTATTAGGAATTCTATTAAGCACGTGACACACAGTCAAAATAATTTCACCCCACCAATGTGAGGCAGCCCCTGAATTTAATAAAATAGCAACAACTAATTCAGTTAATGTCCTATTTTTTCTTTCGGCTTTACCGTTCATTTCAAGCGAATAAGGGGCAGTTTTTTCGTGAATAATACCGTGGGTTTTATAAAATTCAATAAATGGTCCAGAATCATATTCGGTGCCTCTATCACTACGTAACCTTTTTATTTTCTGATTAAATTGATTTTCAATTTCATTTAGGAAAATTTTAAACATGTCAAACGCTTCACTTTTATTTTTCATTAAATACACCAATGAATAATCAGAACAGTCATCAATAAAAGTTATAAAATAACGTTTGCCATTTCTAGTTGTGACACCATCCAATTCACAAATATCCGAATGAATTAAATCAAGTGGTTCAGATTCTCTAAAAACAGATTTATGTGGTGCCTTAGTGATTTTTGCTTGACTACACCATTCACATTTTTCAAAATCATTTAATGATAATTCGGGAATTAATCCTAAAGTGCTCATATTTTTAACTAGTCGTTTATTAACATGACAAAGCCTAGCATGCCAAACATTAAATGAACAAGCAATATAAGCAGAAGGATAAATTTTATTCATTGCATCAACATTCAATTTAAACATCCCATCAGTGGCATAACCCTTGCCTACAAAAATTCCATTTTTGGTCAAAGTAAATAAATCAGCACCAATAGTTTGAGTAAAGCCAGCTTTATTGAGAAGATAACCCGAAACCAAATTTTTCCTTATCTCGGGAGTGTGAAGAATTTCTTTGAGGATAATAGTCTTTCTCGAAGTGAACTTCAATTCCACCTTTCCAGTACCAGCAACCTCAGTGGAGTGAGAATCACCCAACAACACCTTCTTATCTGCAGTCTCAGAATAAGTCTTAAACAGACTATGGTCATAACAGATATGGCGGGAAGTGCCAGTATCCAACCACCACCCTTCGGCACCGCTAACCATGTTGATTTCTGAAATCATAGCACATAGGTCCTCTTCGGTTAAATTCGCTTGTGCTTGTGGCACATTGCGATATTTGCGAGCCATATGGTCAGGCTTGCCACACTTGAAACAGAGAAACTGTCCCGAGTTGCTAGACTGTCCATTTTCAGGGTTCTTATACTTATTCTGAGTCTGAGTCTGATTTTTAAAATTCTGGTTGTGGCTCTTTTTCTGATTTTTCATATTTTTTCCGTTTGCCTTTAAAACAACTGGAGTGTGGTTCTTTTTCTGATTTTTGTTGTTAGACACAACAAGAATTTCATCTTTATAGTCCTGTTTTCGGGATTCCTCCTCAATTCTCAATTTAGTAATAAGTGACTCTAGTGAAAATTCTTTAGACTTATGCCTCAAAATATTTTTAAACTCTTTGAACAGTGGAGGCAATTTATCAATAATTACAGCCACCTGAAATTGCTCATCTAAAGCCATGCCCTCGGAAATAATTTCATGGGCAATCATTTGCAAATCATGGGTTTGAGCAACAACAGATTTGTGATCCGTCATTTGAAATTTCAAATAACGGCTGACGGCATATTTTTTAGCAACTGCCTCCTCCGTGTCATATTTTTTAAAAAGTGCGTCCCAAACATCTTTCACAGTTTTATAATTGGCATAATAGTCATAAAGTTCGTCACTTGGAGCATTCAGAATATAGTTCTTGCACAGAAAATCATTTTTCTCCCAAGTTCTAATTGTTTTGATTTCCTCAACAGTAGGTGGATTATTTACTACGGGTTTGTCAAATTGAACACATGATGCAACTTTTTTCGTAGTTAAATAGAATAACAATTTGTTGCTCCAACGTTTAAAATGGGTGCCTTCATATTTGAAAGGCTTATTAAGGTTGATTGAGTTAATTTCGTCCATGGCAGAATGGATACACCTTAAAATTATTGTAGCAGCAGTAAATAATTAAATGCAGAATTAAAAATTAGGAACGAAATTACACAATTTTGGAGCAAATAAATCTGGGACAGAAAATATAAGAAACCCCGGAAGTAGGTACTGTCTAGAACACGGCTGAGTCGCGGAAAATGTCGCTCTATTTAAGGTGTTTCGCGGCTCTGCCCAAAGTGTGTTGACAGTCTCGAAGCCCCGCCACCCCCAGTATAAAATAGCCTCCAAAATCAGAAAATACGGATCGATAAAGCACAAAAATCAACCCGGTCTATATACACCCATTCTGTATAATTGCTCAATTCTAACAATATAATTAATCTGAATCGGGATTAATTATTCTGGGAAAAAAAATCGGAACTGTTTGGAAGATGAACTGTATGTGGGTTTTTATTTTGTTGGAACTGTTTAGAAAAATGGAGGTCTCAACATCTTTTTATGCAAAAAAGAAATTACCGTTAGTGGGCAAAAACGTGGAGAGAAAATTGGAAACATGGGTGGAAAAATTCAACAGTAAAAGACCCACGTTTTTTCTGAATTAATTACCGTTAAAAATTAATTTTTAAAGCCCAAAACCGTTAATTTATTTGTCCAAAAATATATTTCTTAATGATCCCAAGCCCAAGACGCAAGACCCGAACACGGGCACGGGCCGGGCCGGACGGACTGCGGCGGCGGCGCGCGCGCGCTTGTGTGACTTGGTCCAATAAGTCCCCCACCCATACGCACAAAACATCTAATGCCCAAAGGGCTTACCCTTTAGAATCACAAAAAAGGTATATTAACACATCCCATTTTCCCTTACCCACCGATGTGGGACAAACTTACACGGGCGTTTTCATTCTTCAAATGGTCTAAAGGCAAATCAAAGGCTTTTGGTTTCAAATTGTTGCATTGACAGCTGGCTACCAGCTGTTTCCAACAACCGTCAAATGCACTGTATGAATACAAATAGTAATATAATGCCTCTTTTGCATCTTTCGAATTTTCAAATTAATGATCGGCCCGAACTATCTGTGAAAATTTATGTTGTGATGGTTTTGATTCTCCCTATGAATGGTGTTAGAAAATGGTGTGACCATGAGTTGGGGCTTGTGGAAATTGTTGCTGTTCAGGTAGCTGTTTCTCTCTCATCCATTGTATACATACAAATAGTAAATGTTAGGGCAATTTATAATTAGGTCCATTGATAATAATTTTTAAACATTTAAGGACAATTTATAATTAGGTCCATTTGTTATGCCACTAGCGTGAACTTCTACAAGAAAATAATTAGTGGACCTAAGTGTTTCAAATTTATCAGAATTCCTTTAGTGTTTAAAATTTTTTTGTGAGGGACCTAAAAGTACTTTTCTCTAAATGTTAAAGGGTACAAATCGAACCGAACTAAAAAAATCTAAGTGAATAGCTGCTTGTCATATTCCTTAGGGGTGGCAATTTTAGAAACGACACGAAAAATTACACGGAACGACAAGAAATTGATCCAAAATTGACACGATATGTCGTGTTTGTGTCGTATTTTTTTTACACGAAGTCGTGTCGTGTCTGAATTATGAGTCATGTCATTTCGTGTTATCCTGTTGTCGTGTTTTTTAGACGTGAAATTTAAGAAATTCTGGTATTCGTGTCGTATCGTGTTGTTTCTTATTCGGGACGTGTTCGTGTCAACTAAAAAAACACGAATTCGTGTCGTGTCGTGTCGTATTCGTGTCTGAAAAAACCTTGGTGTATCGTGTCGTGTTGGTCCGAAACACGACCCGTTGACCCGAATTGCCACCCCTAATATTCCTCGCCCATTTCTTCATTAATCATCTAGACACAATAAGTTCCTTAGTTGGATATATATTACCTTTTGAGAGGGAATGTGGACATATGACATCATTGAAATTATCAATCCATAACAAACATGAAAAATAACAATTAATGATTAAATAAGAGCCAACAAGGAGGCCAATTTGATACACATAGTTCTTTCAAAATAATTTTGGATTCACATTATATCAAAGAATGCACAAAATGCTATCAATTCTTTACTGCCAATAAAGAGGCAAATCTATTACACCTAGGATGATATAGTACTCCCGTGTTTTATATACTTGCAGCATACGCTGGCAGTATATGTGCCTCACCTCATAGCGTGCACATCGTGTTTTTATAGTGTCTAAGTGTTCACATCATATACTTGCATATACTAGAAGTTAAGTCCTCGCACCATTGTTTTATAGTGTCTTACCCGATTATAAATTGTATTCAATGAACTAATATATCCTTTAATTGCAGCTTCCACCGCGATAAAAAGGATACGTGGTCTAACTAAAGGAAAGGGGGGGAAAGCTGACTATTGAAATTGCAAGGGACGAAGGAAGGGCGACAAATGTGGTGCAATCTTCTAAACTATCAAGTGAATTGGGAATCATTGCATGAAATCTCATCCCGGTTCCTATGAAATTGAATGACATGTCTTAAATTGACAAAAAAAAAGCCTTCAAACTACTCGATGTAAGTAAAAACTACTATGTTATTAAACGTGCTTGAGTAATTGATTTATTTTATATACTAATTTTTATAAATTATGAATTTTCAGTCCAAATTTGACATTAAAATAGAGGATGAGTATGTTACATATAGTGTCAAAAAATTGTCGATGAGTCGAAGCAGGGGTGCAAGATATAGACATCGATTAAGTTCAAAAAGCACAAATCAATTGAAGAGGCATGACATGAGAAGCCAAAAAACATGAGTTAAGAAAATTGAAATGCTCTTTGTGATTTGTTCTCTAACTCTCAGCATCAGGTACAATAAAGTTTTAAAATATAATAGTTATGTTCTTTTAATTGACACATAACATACTAATTATCCATCAACTATTATTGAAGTCTCAATGTGACATCAATATGAATAATCAAGCGAGGCAAACTATCAAACACAATCAAGGGTCGAGGGCATTTGTAGCAACTCGTTATCATTTGGTATATATTTTTATATATTTGATTTTTCTAAAGTTGATCTTATCTTTCACAAATATTGATGATAATGATTGTCTTTCATGATTATGTAGAAGGATGTGTTGAATGAGGAGCTAGATCGAATTGAGTTCTAAAGAAAACCCACTGCACTAATGAAACACTACACCAAAAATGGGTAAATTGTCACTCTTCCAGCGCTTAGCCTTGTCACGGTCAATGATCGTGACACAAAACACGCGTTTTGTGTCACGATCATTGACTGTGATAAGGTCGTGACAAAGTATTGTCACGGTCAATGACCGTGACACGACCATGATAAATGTTGCAGTAAAAAACCCTTTTCCCCTTCTTCCCCCCCCCCCCCCCCCTCGGTTTCTTCCCTCCTTTTCTCTCTCTCTCTCTACATTGTTGTTGCTGCTCTCTCTCTACTTTCAGGTTACTCTCTCTCTCTCTCTCTCTTCCATTTATATATATATGTGTGTGTGTGTGTGTGTGTGTGTGTGTGTGTGTGTGTGTGTGTGTGTGTGTGTGTGTGTGTGTGTGTGTGTGTGTGTATGTGTGTGTGTATGTATGTGCGCGTGTGTGTGTATGTGTGTGTGTGCATGTGTGGTGGGTGGGGAGGGGGTGGGGGAGGGTGGGGTGTGTGTGTGTGTGTGCGTGTGGGGTGGGTGTGGGGTGGGGAGGGGGTTGGGGCAGGGTGGGGGTAGGGGTGGGATTATTATTATTATTATTATTATTATTATTATTATTATTATTATTATTGTTGTTGTTGTTGTTGTTGTTGTTGTTGTCGTTGTTGTTGTTGTTGTTGTTAATTAATTATAAATACGAATTTGAAATTTGAAAAAATCTCTATTTTAATTGTAATAAAATTAAAATATAAAAAATGTCATTAAAATTACATTAGATAGTGATTTATGTAAAACTGTCCCCTAAAGTTGGTTCAGTCTTAATTAGGTTCCTAACGTGAGTGACATGTGCCAAGTTCATTAGAGGAGTTAATTTTATGTTAAAATTTGGACAAAATTAAAACAATATGATAATTTGAGGGCTCGATTGGGAAAATTAAAACATCAGGGACCCACCACCAAACTTAAGGGACGCATATTTTATTAACCCTATAAATAAAGATTCCTTTTGCATAAGATGTTAAGGATTCCGATTATGGTGCTAACTCATGTAAGATGTTAATGGTGAAGAAAATATACTCTGCTCTATAATATCATGAGACATGTATACATTGTGCATCAATAAGTACAAGACAAATATGAAAGAAGTGACATGTTAGTCTTAATAATAATCAATAATGATTCACTATTACTTCACATTACTTTGGTGGTGTATTGTTGGGTTTAACCACCACACATGTTACCTTGCATTCTTTACATAAAATTAATTGTGTGTGTGTGTGCGTGTGTGGTGGGTGGGGGAGGGGTGGGGCAAGGTGGGGGGGAGGAGGGAGGGGGCTATGCGCGTGTGTGTGCGTGTGTGGTGGGTGGGGGTTAGGGTGGGGGGTGGAGAGGGGGTGGGGCAGGGTGGGTGGAGGGGGCAGGGATGGGGGGGAGGTGTTTAATAGTAACAATTCATTTTTATTTGTAGTAATTGTACACATTTGCATGTCTTCTTTTAATTCATTTTGATATGTACTAATAAATTTTTTTACAACAAATGTCTCCTTCGGGTATTAAGGCGATGATGATGATGATGTCGTCTGGGCTCGGTGGTAGCGAAGGCGACGAGGGCTCCTCGGCCCCTAGTCTTCCCAAATATGGAAAATTAGGGATGCCCATTGAGAACAAGTCGGGGCTATTAGCGAGATCCCTCGAGCTGGTAAAGACGATCATCGGTCCGGGGTACATTTGTTGGAAGGAGGTGCCATATGAGCTCAAGTTAGCTGTTTGGGTGACACTACAGGTGTAGAAGGGTGTTCATCAATAAAAAAAAGCAAATAAAATAAAAAATGCTTTCTTTTATTAATGACATCCGAGAGGTACCCGCGAGGGTCACCAAGAAGCCCAAAAGCCATTGCGAGGTACCAGCGCCGCTGCAAGGGTCGGCGCCACGGCAAGTGTCGACGCCGCTTCAAGTGTCGACGCCGTTGCAAGTGTCAGCACCACCTCAAGTATCAGCGCCGCTTCAAGCGTCAGCGCCACTTCAAGTGTCAGCGCCGCTTCAAGTACCAGCGCCGCTGCAGGGGTCGGCGCCGTAACAAGGGTCGGCGCCGCTTCAAGTGTCGGCGCCGCAGCAAGTGTCTGCGCCGCTGCAAAGGTCA